>JAJJWW010008593.1:0-94215 GCA_023531295.1 Papaver armeniacum | reverse complement strand
TTTTTATAACTATGATAATATATTATTTAACTATAAAATAATAATTTATTATATTATCGATAATATAATATCTCTTTAAAATAATAAATTTTTTTGGTCCAAGTCTATTATTTTATAGAAGTTGTCTGTAATCCAATTTTTTTCGTTTTTGTTAAATCCGAGATAGCATGATGTCATTTAAGTGAATGCAAAACACATACGACCAGATGCATTGAGTGTCGATTAAGGCATGATAATCATTGGCGGAACTAGAAATTGTATGGGTGATGATCCTGGAATCTAGTTGGGTTCGTTTTTTTTTTTTTTTTTTTTTTTTTTGCACCGGGCTCAGGCCTATTTGTCATGCATATTTTCTCCACCAAAATAACATAGCAAAATCTAAGGATTTTTGGGTTTTTGGGGTGGTTTCAGCTAAGAGAAGTCAGGTTATACTTCCTTCACTGCAGATGGCACACTGTTTGTTACATAGTGTGCCCTTTCGGGCAATATACATACTTCACCTGAAACAGAACTCGAACAAGAAGGGAGAAAACCACATCCACTTGACCAACTCAGACATATGTCCAAGATGCAACACAAATCCAGAACTAACAAGCCACATTCTAATTCACTGTCTAACTAAGAACTAATTCCTGGACAACCTTATTTAATCAATCTACAAATTCATCAAACTCCAATCCTCCAAGCTTTCACCTTAACACAACACACAACCATTTCCCAAATCCTTCAACAACCTCGCATCGACATCGATAATCTCCTCTTCTTTGTTTTCTTTTACGGACCTTATGGCTAGCCAGAATGAGCTAATATACCAACAAAAGCAAACAACTTCGAAGAAAAATCCTAGCATGGGCACAAAACTCTGCAGCAAGAATACTATCGTGCCATTCACTCCACACCACCAGTTTTCCAGGAGATACACCAACATTTAATCACCCAATAAGAGATAAGAGATTATCCACAATATCAGTAAGATGGACAATGCCAACATCAATCGGATCAAAATTAACACAGATGGAGCATGGAGGTCATCCGGTGATTTGCAGAGCAGGGATTCATCTGCAGGGATTCAAACGCACGTACTCTTTTAGCTCTAGCTCAACCACTGGGAATTACGATTTGCCTTAACCGCGGAAACATGGGCGATGCTATTAGCTACAAGAACGGCAGCAAAAAGATTATGGCCAAAAGTTATATTTGAAACCGACTCAGAAAATCTTTTGCGCTTCATCACCTCGTCTACACCTCCACCTTGGCACATAGCAGGAATGATTGGAGAAATAAGAATGAAATTCCAACAAATCCATAAAAATGCAATCCAACACAACTATAGAGAAGGAAACCGACTGGCCGACGGATTGGCCAATCACGCACAGATGGAAGTCAAACAGGAAGCTCATCAACAAAAATTTGGGACCACGCAATCCCATCATTTATTACTCAAATCTTATTTTCAGACTCTGTGGGTACCACATACCCACGATAAATTGTAAACTAATTTCTTTCGAAAAATTCATGCTTCAAAAAAAAAAAAAAAAAAAAAGAAGGGAAAATGGGTGAATGACTCCTCCGATGCTAGTTCATCTGCTCCTTCCATACTCTAGTAAATCCAAACATCTCCTTCATATTCCCATTTTGTGTAAAGTGAAACCGGAACCAATTTCCTAGGCTAAACTTAACTCAGAACCGGTTTATCACTCGAGTTAGATATTTTCTTTTCTTTTTCTGGAGTTAGATATTTTGTCATTGACACTTGGTTAAAACGTGTCACCCTCATTATTGACACTTGTCTATTCACTCAGAACCAAAGTTCAGTTCAATAAATTAATACTTAATGAAGAAGAATCAAAATCTAACCTCCACGAGAAAAGAGAAAAAAAGGTTCAAGGTACAACCAACCACTGTACCACCTGACCTTAATTTTAAAACCATGGATTCATCGAATCTTGACCAACAACACAAAATCCATGATCAAACCTCACACCATGATCATCAACCAACACTAGAAAAGCAGCAATCAGCATCAAATATCTTTTCACTCACACTTGATGAATTTCAGCAAAACATGGTCAGCAACAAGAATTTGGGGTCAATGAATATGGATGAGTTTCTTAATAGTATTTGTAATGTTGAAGACAACAACAACAACAATGAAGATGGTAATAGTCTCTTTATAAATCCATCAACAGATTCCAAAGTTCTTCCTCCTGCACTTTCTTTAAAGACTGTTGATGAAGTTTGGTCTGAAATTTACCCTACAGTACCACCACCACCAGGTGGTACTAACCCTGTGGTAAATGCCAATATTACTCAACGTCAAACAACGTTTGGTGAGATGACACTTGAGGATTTTTTAGTCAAAGCAGGGGTAGTTCGGGAAGGTAATACAAATAACAAATCTGGATCTTCATCAAATTCTGTCGAGAATCAATTACGGGTAGAACCGGGGCAGCTAAATTTCCCGAAATTTGATAGACAGCAACCCGTCCTGATGGGTCATGGAGGTGGGAATTGTGTTAATACGGGCAGTGTTAGTGGTGGTGGATTTGTACCGGCTGTAGGGGATATGTCTAATTCAGGTATGTATGTCGGTGTTGGTGGGAGTAGAGTTGGTAAAGACGTCGAGTATGGTGCAGGTCAGATGTTGCACCGGGCTACACCTGGTGGTGCAGGAGCTGGGACATGGAGAGGGAGGAAGAGATGTAGAAGTAGTAAGGCCACGGAGGACGACGATGATGCCGGTCCGGTTGAGAAGGTTGTCGAGCGGAGACAGAGGCGAATGATTAAGAATCGAGAAGCTGCTTCCCGATCCCGAGCTCGGAAACAGGTGCATGTCTTTAGATTTGTTGTTTATCTTTGATATGCCTGCTCAGTATAAATAGTAGATTTGTGGAGATAATTTATGTTTAATGCAGGCATATACGGTGGAGCTAGAAGCTGCACTAGACCAACTCAAGGAAGAGAATGCACGTCTCAATCAAACTCTGGTACACACTTATTGCTCTTTTTCTCATTGAAACCTCTTTAAATGCAATAAAAACTTTCTATTGATGTTATTTTCTATAAATTGGTTGAGAAAGGCTTAACAGAAAAGATGTTCTCTCTGATTTTTGGTTCAAATAATCTTTTTTTTGTTAGATGGCCGGTTATATTGGGTTTTGCATGCAGGTACGAGAAATGAAAGGTTTGAAAGGTAAACATTTTGGGAAGACGCAGGCAACGACACCAACCGCGAAATTGAAAATGTTGGGCAGGATGTGGAGCTTGCCGCTAATTAGTTGCTTGACTAAATAATTAGAATTTTAAGTGAGAGAATTTAGTGCTGAATTAAGGCGTATACATGGTGAAATGATCTAGGTTGAAATTGCAAACCAGATCATTGCTACGGATTCCCGGTACTAGTTAATTAATTTAGATTATCAATGATCTAGGATGAAATTGCAACACAAATCATTGATACCTGTATTATTTAGTCAAATAATTTAGGTGTTTTCTAGAGTTTATAAATGTAGATCAAATAAGTGTTTTGAGTAATGTTTGTTCTTGTAACTTGTAAGACAACGATGTGGTGTTATTTATTCCTTGATATTTTGCTTTCGAACTCAGGTTAACTCAAGTTACCCAATGACTTTACCACTATACTACATTATACAACATTTATATTGTTCCTCAAAATCTTTGAAATTTTGAAGCAGTTGTCATGTTTAGCTTGGTTGATGGTATTTATACCCAAGTGTCACAGCTATTGCAAAAGTATATGCACACTTGTGCAATAAGGCGTGCAAGCAAAAGCAGTTGCCTAGTCAATGCTGGAAGGGCATCTATACTATATACGTATAGCCATCTGGTTTCATAGGACAATGAACTTTGCCTCCTCACCGAAAAGATCGATGCTGGACCCTAGATTTAACAAAATATGCCCCGCATTCTATCACTCGTCTGCCGACGGCCTGCGATAGCTTTCTTTAGGTATTCTTTAGAGGTATATTGTACATGTTTAAGCCTGAAACTTGACCAGCAGTGTCCCGACGTGGCTTCCGCTGCTGCCAGCAACTTGTTACATTCATGAATATAATCCAGCGGACAATTGCCTTCCACGCGGTGACAGGTGACTATAACTCAGCGCCCAAAAAAAACAAATATCCAACAAAATCCAGAGCTTAATACCTAAATCACCCCAAGAAGAAATAAAACCCTAGATTCTCAAAATTCTCCTCTACGCAGTAAGAGCAACTGCAGCACCAGCTTCTTTAATATTCTTCTCAGCAGTCTTCGGAATCAACTCAGCTTTAACAAACAGGTACGTAAACATTAAGTGTGCAGCACAACATAATCAAGCAGATAGATTCTTGCATATGTCATTGATTTTGCAAAATACGACAACAACAACAATGAGTTCATGCGCCAATGCGAATGGTGATGATTTACCACCTGATGTCTTATACGAGATATTCATTCGTCTTCCACTAAAACACTTATATAAATTCAGGTGCGTTTCGAAGCTTTGGAACTCTCTTTTATCCAACCCATCTTTCGTGCACAAGCACAAAGTATTCAAACCGTGGACCATCGTTTACGACGGCGATGAGTTTTCCTCAAGATACCCTCAACAAGTCTTTCAAACCTACTCTCCCATCCTTCACAACACCTTCACAAACGATCATGACGGGTTTTCCTTTCAATTCCTATTAAAATTAGAGAGTTCACACACATTCATTAGCAATAAGTGCGAAAAACAAAGGGAAAGTGATAACATGGTGGCTCCCAAAGTACAACTTTTAGCTTGTGTTAAATGGTCTAGTTCTTTACACGTTGTGTCCCAGTATAGAACTCTTTATAAATGGTAACTTGCCGTTGAACGTATGTAATCCGCTGACCAAACAATGTGTCTCACTTCCTCCTCGACCAAGTTCTCTAGACTGGGATTTTGTTAGTTTGGTATCTGAATCCTCAATTACCAGTAACTATAAGGTGGTTTGTTCATATACATCTGCCCGTCACAACATTACCACCTTAGAGATATTTTCTTCTGATACGGGTGAGTGGAGATCGTACGATACATATGAAGTTGACAAGTACAAACCGATTTGTTCAGGTTTTCATTCAAATATGGTCATCTGTAGTGGAGTCTTGTATTGGACTGATAACCTGTACAGAACAAATATAAGTGATGAGTCTGATGATGCTGATTATGAGCTGGGCGTCACAGCTTGCAATCTCGAGAACAAAGAAATTCCAAGGGATACTATATGGTTAATTCACTTGCCTGAGGATATAAAACGTCCTACTGGTGGTTTTTTTGGGGTGTCAGAAGGGTCCATCTACTATGGTAATATTATTCACACGACAAGTAATATGAAGGGGTTTCTCAGTGTTTGGCTGCTTGGGGACTATTCTAATGGAGGATGGGGTTGGCAATCGGTTCACAAGAATGTTGAAATGAAGATTCATCACATAAACCCATATTTCGATGATTATCTATTTAGATTTTTCTGCTATTTCCATCCGGAGGATCGAAATGTTATAATCGTTGTTGAAACACGTTTCTCTTTGGCCTACGACATTAGTACTCGAACTTACGAAGTTCTTCGTGCTTCACCTATTCCATCTTCTTTGGTACATACTTATCCTAGCTTTCTGCCACCGCTTTTGATTACACCAAAGCCAACAAGAATTCCTTTATTGTTACCCTCTCTGGAAGAATAATTACGAAACTAGTAATCTTTTGCTGCATTATTTTTCTAATTTTTTTCTTCTTTTAATGAATGAATAGTTAGTAGTACGATCTCTTGTTTCTTAATAGAAACCAATCCAAGGAGCAACTTATAACTGCTGTAATTTTGCTTATGAATTGATCATACAAATAGCTAGATTGTTATGGAAGGAGTTGCTAGACATGCACTGCACCACAATCTTTAATGTGTGTATGATTTGGTAGAATTTTTATGGATACAAGCAGTACCGTCATATGTGTAGCTTCGAAGGTTACATATATAGCAGACAGATTTCATAGGCTGATTAATTAACACAAACATCTGCCGTGAGGCCCAAATTTTCAGAATAACCAAAAGTGACCGGAAATTTGATCTTTAATAAAAAAAAAATTGCATCCTGACCCGAAATTGTAACTTTAATGGATCCATTTCATTGTGATTTGCACCTCAATGGATCGGCTAGGCCTATCCCGTCCATCCCGGACTATATTTTGGACTGAACTGTATCTGTCCCCTTACATTAAACCCTAATAGTGATATCTACAAGCTTATACATAAGGAAAACCTAATATCCTCCGCGTACGTATATAACAAGGAAACCATAACACTGATTATTGTGCACAAACTTCACGGCAACAAGGATGAGTTCACGTACCAAAGAGAACGGTGATGAATTACCACCTGATGTCTTGTATGAGATCTTCAATCGTCTTCCATTAAAACCCGTGTATAAATTCAGGTGCGTCTCGAAGCTGTGGAACTCTGTTTTATCCAACACATCTCTCGTGCACAAAGTATTCAAACGCATTACTACTTCTCCTCCGTGGACCGTCGTTTACGACCGCTATGAGAATTTTTCACACCGACTCTTTCAAACACACTCTCCCGATCTTCACTATAACTTCATAAACGATCATGATGGGTTTTCCTTCCAGTTCCTGTTAGATAACAAACAAAACACATCTCGATAGAGTATACCTTATAGCTTCATCTGTTAATGGTTTAGTTCTCTACAGAAAAGAAGGTTGTAAGAGAAGAATTGGGTGACTATCGGGTTATTTGAAAATCAACCCAATAGTCATGGGATTAATGTTGATGCATGAAAATAGTTATCCCTTAATAGGGCTAGGTAATCCTCAAAGGAGAGGATAATCCCTTAAGGCTCGAGGACTAAGAGCTTCTCCAATGGAATGTGTGTGAAGGAAAAAGTCTTCATCCATATAGGATACACAACCATTTTTTTAAAAAATCATCTCCAACCCATTGATATGAGGATGATGTGGCAAAAAAAAAAGTTAGACATCCTAGTCACACTTTTATTAATAAAAATCATTAAAAACAAAAATGAAATTAATTTTAACCAATTATTCACCTACAAATAAGCAAAAGAAGGATACAACACTCTATGGGTTGGAGATAAAATTTATTTTCTCCTAATATTTAGGATTTTATGCCTAGAGGATGTCTTAAAAGTGATGCCACATAGGAAACATCCACATTTTTGCATCTCCGACAAAAGTGCACAAAAGGCAGGAATTACCCATTAGTCTGTTGAGATGGCCTGGTTAACCTCGCATCGCAGCATATAAAAATAGGTAGCACTTCAATTACCCAGAGAACACAAACTTGATCACCAAGTATTGTTCTCTTAGGAATATTTTCCTTATAGAGATTAGGAAACCCATCTTATCGTTGAAACAGACGAAAAATAAATCAAACCCATCCTTCCTTCCGTTCAAATATACCAAGATATAAAATCTTTAGTCCGATACCAAAATCACCTAAAAAGAAAAAAGAAAAAAAAAGAACTCTTGGATTCTCAAAACCCTACTCAAGATCAACACTCGACAGCACCACCAGCTTATGCGGTCTTAAAATCAACTTAGTTGACAATACATAAGTGATAGAACACAAAGTGTGCGGCACAACATAAGCGACCAGATTCTTGCATTGTGCAGAACTTCACGGCAACGACAATGAGTTCATGTTCCAAAGCGAATGGTGATGATTTACCAACTGATGTCTTGAATGAGATCTTCATTCGTCTTCCATTAAAACCCGCATTTAAATTCAGGTGCGTTTCGAAGCTGTGGAACTCTCTTTTATCCAACACATATTTAGTTCAAAAAGTATTCAGCACTATTTCTCCAGCTCCGTGGACAATCGTTTACGACTGCCAAGATTTTTCAACAAACTCCCAAGTCTTCCAAACTCACTCTCTCAACCTTCACTACAACTTCATAAACGATGATCATAACGGGTTTTCCTTTCAATTCCTAATAGATAATGCACAAACATTCTGGAACAATATCATGAGTGAAATAGAAAATCAAAGTTGCAACTGTGAACCCCAAGAAGAAAGTGAAAGCTGGAACTACAATCTGGCTCCTAGTGTACCACTTTTTGCTTCGAGTGCTAATGGCCTAGTTCTTTACAAGCTGTGTCCCAAGCTAGATCTTTGTACCCACCCTTGGGATCAATTCACGTTCAATGTCTGCAATCCGCTCACCAAACAATGCGTCTCACTTCCTCCTCGCCCTGGGCAAAGTTCTATAGACTGCAACTTTGTTAGAATGGTATCTGAAACCTCGACTACTAGTAACTACAAGGTGGTGTGTTTTGGATATAGATCCAGCGCCAGGCAAAGCCGCACAACCACCTTAGAGATATTTTCTTCTGATACGGGTGAATGGAGAATGTACAGAGAGCAATAAATGTCATTGTTCGATGTTAGTTGAGAGCAATAAATGTCATTGTTTTTTCTACTACTAGGTTTATGGAGAGACCGATACTTCCAAATGTGATAGTGGTCGTATGGGTGGGTTGAGAGGTGGTGTAAGATAGTAGAATTGAAAAAAAGTATTGTTGTGTTCTTCATTAACAAACCAGGAGTCTGTACAACGCATTAAATACAAACAGACTTTGGCAGAAGAGATAACAGCCACACACGTGTGGAGATCTTAGCCACAGAAATAAGACATAATATAGGATTAGATGCTAAAGATGTAGAGCTTTTATCATCACGAAGTGGTTCACCTATTCCATCTTCTATGGTTAAGAATACTCATTGGTATCTGCCACCGCTTTTATTAACACCAAAGCCAACAAGAATTCCTTTAGTGTCACCCTCTCGGGGACTTTAGTTACTATATTAATAATCATTTTTACTGCATGATTTTTCTAGGGAAAATTGGGGATATGCCCCAGGATTCCAGTTTTTCTTTAATTCGAATTTTCTGTCATCTTCTAATGAAGAAATGTTTCGTATGATCTCTTGTTTTTTGATTAGAAACCAATTGAATGAGCAAACTTTGTGTATATTCTCTCTGTACAAATCTACCAATCTCAGGGACTAATACGCTCTTCCACCGAACCACAATGATACAGTCAGTGGCGAAGCCAGCCTATGGTAAAGGTGGCTGATGCCCACTCATTCCTGATGGCTCCCAAGCTCATTTTATTTGTCGGCAAGTTAAGTTCCGGATCAAGAATTCAATCTCCTCCGATTCCAATTTGATGTGTATAAAGTTAATAAGTTTTAGGGCCACTTACCATCCAGTGGAAGGTTGTGCTATTTCAATCCGGAGGATCGGAATGTTGTCATGTTTCTAAAACATGCTTCACTTTGGCCTACAACATTAATTAAGACTCGAACTTATGAAGTTCCCGTCGTTCACCTATTCCAATACCTTCTTTTGGGAAGTACTAAAATGCATTTCTTTGGCGCTTTTGTTAACACCAAAGTTTGACAAGAATTCATTTACTGCCACCCTCTCCTTGATAGTTAATTCTGCTGCAAAAAAAGAATTCTATTTTTTGTTTAGTGAACAGATATGTAATCTCTTGTGTTCTTAATAGAAACCGAACGAGCAAATTTAACAACGATCATGTTTTACTTATTGCGAGATTAATATATTTCTCTCTTTGTATGGACTTAATCACATGCATACAAATAGACATGCAGGGAAGGAGTTGCAAGCCAGAGCGCTTAATTTTTAATATCTATTAGGATCTGGTAATAAGTTTTGACATCGTGACCAAAAGATTGTCCCTAGACTCAAAAGTGGCATGGTGACCAGTTATCTGCCAAAAGTTACCCCTTGCCCGAATATCCTACTTTTGAATTCGCATGGTGACCAGTTATCTGCCACTTTAATGCAGAACAGAAGATAAAGAATTTTGATAGTAAAGTTGGAGAATAGTTGAGAAATCTCAATATTGATTAATAATAATGTATATTACATATGACTTGTCTCCTATTTAAATAACTCTAAGACTCAAACTTGGAAAATAAGAAATCCCTAAAATAAATAACCTTCTAGAATTAAATAATTACTATAAATAAGTAATTTTAAAAATAAGAAATACTACTCTAAATTAATTAAGCTCTTGCAATAATAATAAAAATATTAAACCTAAATGTAACGGATGTCCTACATCTGGCCCGCCATCTTGAAAAGAATTCGTCTCGAATTAACAAAGTACTGAAGAACATGTCCTACATCATGCCCGCCATCTTGAAAAGAAGTCGACTTCGAGTTCACCAAATATTGTAAACGACCCGTCCAACAAATAATATACTTCGACTACATCAATGAAAGTAAATTGTAGCACCACGTAATAGATCGTTAACACTAAAATTGTCGTCGATGTTGCATGGTATATCTTTCATGGTAATTTTCTCAGAGTACGTTAGATCAGCAAACATCTTTGTGATTGGTTTTTGACCTCCAACAATAGGAACAACTGGTACTTCAACTTGACTAACTTTCGAAACCTGTAAAGAAGCTATTGATGGTGATTCTATTACCGGTGAAGATAATGTTGGCGTCGGAACATGTATCGTTGAAGGAGTAACCTCATGAAGGGTATCAAACTGTGACCAATCTATTTGATCCAAAATAAGCTTTACTTTTGCAATATGTTGAAGACTTGCCTCGTGTAATTCGGCAATTTCACGAAATACGTCGTCGAAATTAAACATGATAAAAATCTTCAAACTTAGTATTGATCGTGAATGGTTACGAAGGTGAAGTATGGACGTGGTATATATAAGTGGGCTTAGGTAATTAACTGCTAGGTCTAGTGGGCTTAGGTGAGATAGTGGAATAAGATTATGGGGGAGTTTTAGGTTGGCTTGGGATTGAACAGTGGAATGGATTTAAGAAAGAAATGGTGGACAGAAAACGTAATGGAACAAAGATGGTAAATACAAGAGGTATGGGATGAAATAATTAATTAATGATTGAGAGAAAAGGTGATGAAGTGCTGGTATTGTATACGTAGGTGATGTGATAACGTGGTGACAAGAGGGGAATTAATATGGGTGAAAGTGGATGATGGACGTAACAGGAGCTAGTTAGAGCAGCGGACGATTTCTTTTTTTTCTTTGATAGAAACAAAAATAAAAAGATAGGGTTCAGAAGAAGAGATGCGGAGATCTCGATAAGTAAAGGTGACGAAAGGGTAAAGGAAGTTTAGACGAAAAGAATAAGAGGATCGAAGCCGAAGCTCGTGATGCCACTTAATGCAGAACGGAAGCGTGAATAAAGAATTTTGATAGTAAAGTAGGAGAATAGTTGAGAAAACTCAATATTGATTGATAATAATGTATATTACATATGACTTGTCTCCTATTTAAATAACTCTAAGACTCAAACTTGGAAAATAAGAAATCTCTAAAATAAATAACGTTCTAGAATTAAATAACTACTATAAATAAGTAATTCTAAAAATAAGAAATACTACTCTAAATTAATTAAGCTCTTGCAATAATAATAAAAATATTAAACCTAAATATAACGGATGTCCTACATCACACTTTAAAGACCATCTTGCTTGGGTGAGTCGTGAAACTAAGCCATATGCCAGCCGCTCATTCCTAAATTAGCTAGATGGCAGCGTGTTTGCTTTTCATACTCCCTCCGTTACTTTTTAATAGGCTGGTTTGGTTTTTTGAGAAAATTAAGGAAATTTAGAAAACTAATCATTGAAAGTGGTCCTCAGTGACACTTGTCAATAAAAGAAGTGAATTGAAATGGTCCCCATGACACTTGTCAACAAAAGAAGTAAAGTGAAATGGTCCATGTGACACTTATCATCAAAAGAAGTTAAGAGAAAAGTGGTCCCTAAAAACTAAAGTAACATTTGACTTTCCCAATTAGGAAACCAGCCTATTTTTTTGTAACATTTATTTATAGAAACCAGCCTATTTTTTTGTAACGGAGGGAGTAGAATAAAAACCCTAATTCACCTAATAATGTATACAAATATAGCTCGCTAGCAAAGTTCAATTACCCATTAGTGAGAACAGAAACTAAAATAAAAAAAAACAAACAGAAACTTCATCACCAAGTAATGAATCAAAAAAACTTCATCAACAAGTATTAATTAGTCTCCCAGGGGAAACCCAGCTTGTGGTTGAAAAAGACGAAAAACAAATCAAACCCACTGTTTTCCTTCCGTTCAAATACTCAAAGATCCAATTTCTTGAGTTCGACACCAAAATCACCACTAAAGAAGGAAAAAAAAGAAAAAAAAATTGGATTCTCAAATCAATTTAGTCGACGATATATAAGTGGTAGAACACAAAGTGTGCGGCACAACATAAGCGACTAGATTCTTGGACATGTCATTGATTGTGCAAAACTTTACGGCACCGACAATGAGTTCATGTTTCAAAGCGAATGGTGATGATTTGCCTTCTGATGTCTTGTATGAGATCTTCATTCGTCTTCCATTAAAACCCGTATTTAAATTCAGGTGCGTTTCCAAGCTGTGGAACTCTCTTTTATCCAACACATATTTAGTTCAAAAAGTATTCATCACTATTTCTCCAGCTCCGTGGACCATCGTTTACAACCTCGAGTATTTTTCAAGTAACCCCCAAGTCTTTCAAACCCACTCTCCCGACCTTTACTACCACTTCATAAACAACGATCATAATGGGTTTTCCTTTCAATTCCTATTAGATAATGCAGAAACATTCTGGAACAATATCATGAGTGAAAAAGAAAGTCAAAGTTGCAACGGTGAACCCCTAGAAGTAAAAAGTTTTGAATGCAATCTGGTTCCTAGAGTACAACTTTTAGGTTCATGTGTTAATGGGCTAGTTCTTTACACGCTGTGTCCCAGAATACATCTTTCGACACAACCTTGTGACTATGTATGTAATCCACTCACCAAACAATGCGTCTCACTTCCTCCTCGCCCTGATCAAAGTTCTATAAACTGCGACTTTGTTAGATTGGTATCTGAAACCTCAACTACTAGTAACTACAAGGTTGTGTATTTTGGATATACATCTGGACCTGGTGCCAGGCACAGTCGCACAACCACCTTACAAATATTTTCTTTTGATTCACGTGAATGGAGAACGTACATTGTTGGCAGCTACAAACGATTTCTTACATCTCAACATTCTAGTATGGTTATCCGCAGTGGAGTCTTGTATTGGATTGAATACATGCGCACAACAGATAATTATCACGAAGATCATATGTTAGTCGTCAGAGCTTTCAATCTCGAGAACAAAGAAATTCCAAAGAATACGTTGCGGTCAATTTACTTGCCTACGGAACTAAAACGCAATTCAGATGGATTTTTTGGGGTCTTAGAAGGGTCCATCTACTATGGCGACGTTCTTCACACAACAAGTCTTAGGCCGGGTTTTCTCAGTGTTTGGCTGCTTGAGGACTACTCAAATGGAGGATGGGCTTGGCAACCGGTTCACATAAATATTGAAATGAAGTATCACGAAATGATCGGTGATCTTTTTGGATATTCCCGCTATTTTCATCCGGAGGACCCAAATGTTATTATATTTGTTGAAAATTATAGATGTCTCTGTTTGGCCTACAACATCAGTAATCGAACTTACGAAGAACTTCGTGGTTCACCTATTCCGTCTTCTGTTGATGATCGTCCTAGCTTTCTACCAGCCCATTTGATAACACCAAAGCTAACAAGGATTCCTTTACTGTCGCCCTCTCGGGGAGATTAATTAGAATACTAATATTCATTTTGCTGCATAGTTTTTCAAAAAAATTTCTTTTTCAATAAACATATACTTCGTATGATCTCTTGTTTTCAGCATAACTTTAGTCTTTATACAGTATATTATTTTTTGTGATAGTTGATAACTTGATATATTGAAAAGTAAACCAGAAAATTACAGGAGGGTATTTAACCTGTTGGCTATTGAAAAGTAAACCAGATATGAGAAATGTCCAACACGTTGTTATCCTCAGATAGTAAGTACATATCAGTTGAAAGTAAAAACCTGGAATCAAAATCTAAAGCAGCTCGAATAAAAGTTGGTATTTGTCTCCATTGTTGTTTGTGAAAACCTTTGAATTCTTGCCTGCTTTGCTTAAATAGCTGCTACCTATTATTACTATTCCTATGATTGAAAGTAAAACGCAAAAATGACTCACATGACTTCAATACCCTCTTAACTACGCTTAACTTCAGAGATTATTGTATTATTTCTCGACTGAATTGTATTTGCATGACCCTGCGCATAATCAATTACTCCCTTGTGATTTCCTTCACTCTAGAAGTCTTGAGAGGCCATGCTTTCCGCACACCTTGTTGCTTCAAGCAGCGTCAGTAGACTCAGTACTTCTGCTTCTTCAGGGATGGAGGCGTAGATGGTCCAGATCTAGCTTGGATAGTTGTACCTGTTGCAGAACGTAAAATCAGTCCATAACCTGAGAGATTGTTTCCATCAATCCATGATGCATCAAAGTTAATCTTATACTTATTTGGTTTAGGTGGAGTCCATCTTTTGATGTTATTAGTATTCAGAATTGTATGAGGTACTGAGATTGTTCCTAAAGTAGATGTTTGTCCCACTGCTAATTCAGAAGAAACATTTATAAGTGATGGAGACTAAAATTTAAGATGTCTCAGCACAGTCAAAGTTGTCTGCAGACTAGTTTTTTTATTTTCCCTTTTAAATTCTCATACACCTTTTATTCCATATTATCCAACATTTTGCGGCTATAATTTCAATCAAGTTAGAGTATAGATTCATGAAAGGAAGATCTGAGTTGAGGTTGAAATTCAAACCTGTCAAAGGGAGAAGCATCTGTCGCCGAAAATGCAATATAAATCGATGTTTGCTAGTATTGACCAAGCATTTTCCTAACTGTTAATGCATTTCATAAATAGAGCTTGATTCTCTAAGAAACATTCAACTTCCAAAAGACTTTCCATAATGCAGCAGTAGACTGCGTAATATGACTAGGTAAATTGTTTCAAACATCGACTTAATTGTAAATTGATCATTTTTAGTTTTAAGCCATCTTAAGGTGCTTTATTTTAGTTTCCTATTTGTGTCTGGATTGATTTTTAAAATTTTATCTGAAAGAGTTGAAGGAAAGTTATTTCTAACTTTTTCTGAATTTCACTTTTGTGTGTCTGAGTCAATTACCTCAACTACAAGTATTAAAGAATTTAGTTTTGAACCACAGAGTAATTCAAAAGTCTCATTTATGCCTATATCCATTTATATATCTATCCAAATATTGATCATTTTTCGATCCCTACCTCCCAATAGTTGAATTGTTGGATGATTGACACTTCTTGCTTAATGCATTTCCAAATCCAAGTTTTATTGTAATGGTTTTTACTGTGATAGATTGTAGGTTTTCTAACATATCTATCTTTGAAGCCTAACCCTCCCATAGATATTTGGTTTGCACAAGAAGTCAAAATGTTTCAAGTAGTAAGCTCTATGTTCTTTGTTACCCCACCATTTGCAAATTAGTTAGTATGTATTCAGTACAAACCTACTTTCCTGAGTCAGACAGATGCCATTAAAACTCATAAATCTTGATTCCATCTTTTGAACAATGGTATCAAAAGATTTTAGTTTAGATCTATCAACAAAAAGTGCTACACCTGGATATGAGTCTGTGATGTTTATTTTCTTAATTTTTAAGAGTTTGATACCTTGAGTGTATTTTCTTAATGAAGATCACTAAAAAAAAATAAGTTATTAGCTACCCCGAATCCAGACTAAATTGATTTATGATGTTAAGCGGTTTATTACTGTTAGAGCATTGCTCGGTCGAACTCGCATGCGTTGCTATCTCAAGCATGTTTGTCAATGTTAATGATCAAAACTATAAGTCTTGATTTCTAGTCTACTATAGCTAAGTCTCGGACTATGATAGAAAGTGTAGTTGAGCTCAAGAACTCCATGGCAATCATCATACAAGACGAAGAACTACTCATGGAACTGGTGGAACTTCATCGACTAAAAGGTATGTGGAGACTTGAACTTATCTATCACTCAAAATTCTATCTACTCTATCTCCTATTTTGAGACAAAAGTCGTTTTGCTATATAGATTTTGATTATACACATTTGTTATTTCGAGCCGAGTTTATCTCGCCTATCTATTTCTCGAAATATATGTTGGTAAGCTTTCGCTTTGGCCAAGTTCATCTTCACCTAGTGACGAACGTCATGACAAGTTTCAATCACTTTGAAAATTGCTTACTTTGACGAAAAATAGTTTGTGAATAACAACTATATAATAACGTCCTCTAAGAATGTTTCAGTGATTGAAATTGAGAGTTTAGATTATATAACCAATGGTGGATATAAGCATTGTGTGGTAACCTATATATGTATAAGTCCTTTTTCCTTGAACCGAAGTTTGCGAACTTTGTTGATCAAGAGAACCGGAACAAGAGACGTGAACTCGATCCGATGAATCGCGGAAGTTCTCAACCCGAGAAAATCTGCTGGAGTATGAGAACTCCTTCCGGGAACTTAAGTCCGCGAACAAATTCTCGCGAACTTAAGTTGGTTATATCTAAAAAGGATTGTTTGTGAACTTATGATTATATTAACTAAGGAATGCTAAATGAAAACCGTGACTATAAAGTTCATGAACCGATTCGAGTGAATCAAATCGTTTTTGCTTCGATTGTGTCTTGTATAGTTACATAAGATTTCCTTGCAATTGAACAACTCTCTAATTAGTTCATTTGAGTCATTTGAACTAGTTATGGTGAAGAAGAATATGGTTGATATGAAAGTGCTCATATGGATAGCCATTTGGTTAACTATTGTTGAACCAACAAATGTACATGTTTGGGTACGGTTACACAAACCTAAAATCGTGCATTTCATTTGTGTGTAACAAGCTAAGTTTTGATCCAACGGTTGAAAGATATTAGCTTGAATCTAATCAGGTTTTCATCTAACGGTGAATATTGAATGCTTTGTTACCAAGCTAACATTGATTGCAAACCCTGATTTGAAAGTCTATATAAGGGAGAACTCTAGCAACTGGGAAACCTACTCACTACGGAAAAAACAGTAATCTACAACTGTAACTTCACAACTCGTATATTTAAGGTTGTGAAAGGTGGTATGTTTTACAACCTTTGTCAAACAAAAGTTGTCAAAGTATGAAAACGTCCAACTCTTAGGACCAAAGAGGAACAAAGAGTCGCGACGAGAATCAATATCACAACGTTTTTGTGAAAAGAGTAGTGACCACCTTTAGACTTTAATAACTCATCTCGTTAAGGTAGTGAATAACCGTATAACAACACTTATAAGTGTTGTTGAAGATAAAAAAAAATATCATTTGAAAAAGTGATGTTGGAGAGATTCGAACACAAGCCTACTAGGTGTTAGCACAAGCTATCAACCATCATATAAAAAAAAATATCAAAAAAAATATCATTTGAAAAAGTGATGTTGGAAAGAATCGAACACAAGCCTACTAGGTGTTAGCACAAGCTATCAACCATCATTCTTTCCTCCCAGTATTGGTAATTTTGTTCTGTTTTTTTATTATTATTATCACAACCCTTATAAGAGTTGTAAAAATAAAATAAAATAATAATAATAATAATGAGGCTCAGGGGAATCGAACTTGAGACCTCTCGTATCCATCTAGTGTATTCCAACCGTCCTTCCACATTTAGATACTTGATTGTATTTTACATCTACTTTTATATATAAGTAAAATTCAAACTGAGCCTTAAAAAGAAGACCATCAAATGCGCCACTTTGCCTGAACATGCAAGGCATTGTTGATCATAACAAACAAATATTGTTATTGTATAACAAATCGATTTCTATAATCACAGAAAGACAATAACTCAGTAATGTACGAAGAAGAGCAAAAGCGGAAACAAGAATTTGAGAAGAAGAACAGGAAATGGAAAGAAATATAAGCCACAGAAATTCAGCGAAACAACTTACCGGAATGGAGTAAAGTAAATGATATAATAATTGCTCCAGTCCATTCCACAATCCCCTTTCCTCTCCTCCTTTATCCGGGCTTGAGACCGGCAACGAAATGATAAATCATTTCAATGGCGGAGTTAAAAAGGGGGTTTCTCTCAAGAGAAACAGACAGCATATCATACCAACAACAACGTAAAAAGAAACAGATCATACAAACAATATTAAAAGTCACCCAACATCAACTAGTACTACATAAAATTCGATTAAAAAACCATACATAAAAAGACAATACACTACTTGACGATTTGCATTCTTGGTTCTTCTTGATTGATCTGCTGCACCCATTTCACCTATTCCCCGTTGAAACACGAAAATACAATCAGAAGCAGAATGAAAGAAAGAAAAAAAAAACAATAGAAATGAAAAGAGTAAACCCACCATCAGTGGAACTTCTTTTTCTTTTTCTTATTCTTCTTCTTCTTTGTCGGAACCACTAAGATAGGTTCAGCATCGGCTCTTGCATACAGATTAGTGGGAGATTATATATCGTAAATGGAAAATGAAGAAGAACACAATATAACTAAAAGAGCAAAAATAATAAAACAGAAAAGAGAAAAAAAAAACAATGGAATCATGTTGAGACCAAATAAACAGGGGAACACAATCCATCCTCATGAAGAACCCATCCAAGCCATGAGTCTGGTATTATCGAAACACAAATTAACAATCAAGTAATGGTAGTTGAATGGCTCTTAAGCACAGCTACTGTTTCAGCTACATTTTCTGTCTAAATGTCGGTTTTCAATTCATTATACCATCCTGAGGTCTTCTATCGAAATAGCCCAACTATACAGATTCAATTTCAAACTAATCTGAATCATGTGAAAGTCAAAATAATAGCTTATGAAATTCATATGGAAACTGGACAAGGGATAATGGAACATGCAGTACTTCGAATTTACTTACCAAAACGATTTAAATAAAATCAATCAGAAATGTCTAGAAAATTAGCTTAATGCCTATGGCAGTCACTCCCAAATTGTGAACAACAAAAAATGATGTGCCTATCATTTAATTTTAAAAAGAAACGCTCAATTGGGAATGACCTAGGCAAACTCTTCCACCGTATACAGATTGTTTGGCATCATGATTATGATACACTAAAAATGCTAAGCCAAAACAAACCTACTTCAAAACCTCAATCAACCAAGTTCCAGGCGACGTAGGGACAAGTCGTCGCATATAGAGGTACGCATATTTAGTTTCTTAACAACTTTATACTTATCATCAGCAGTGACAAAATCCTGTTACAATCTATACACTCAAATCTGATCAAGGACAAAATGAGACGACCAAAACATAATGATCTATTTTTCCTTTTTACTGAGTAACTGGGTAAGGATGCTGTTAGGATAATGCAAAAGGAATCAATTAAGGACACCCAGGACCAAAGCAAGAGCAGATCCGATATGTAGAGATTTTCAAGGACAAGTATTACAAGCAATGACAGGACCGCTAGAATTACAAGAACAACCACCACGAAACATGGGGACTCCTTCAAGCAACAAGATTGGCTACTCAAAACCAGCAGCAACAAGTTTGGTTCGAAGTAGACTCACAGCACCGACACAATTACTACAACAACCTACCAAGGCACTTGTGGTATCGATAGAAGATGCTAAGGGAAATCCACACCACAGCAACAAATTCCACACAACCACACAACAAAGTGTCACATGCGGACAAGGAAGCAAATCAAGTTGCATGCAGTTCCAACACCAAGAACTTTACGTTGAAACACTTAGTTTGTTTAGTAAATTTTATTAGGTACACTTTAATAAATTTTACAACCTTCAGGAAAAAAAATGTAAGAATTTAATTAGGTTCTATGGGCGCACCAAAATATATAAAACTTACACTCCAAATATAATTCAACCATAGAGTTGAATTGTTCATGATGCGCATATGCATTGCAAAACCAAAGTACTCAAACTCATCCTATGTCTAACCTAGGCATGAGAAATTTTGCAGAACTTCACCTTTAAGATGAAAAAATAGTGGGCGAGACAAAGATAGAAATAACCGTGAAGTTACCGAATCAAGAGGATGTACTTATGTTGGTGAAAGCTTGGACACATATATTCTTTGGATATGATCAGCCTTAGCTGGGTTTATCTTCACAGATTCCCCGTGGAATCATTTCTCACATAAGATCCAGAACTCATCCAATGTATAGTTATCACCACATGCCCCCTACATAATATCCTCGTGCTCATCCCTCTTCTGTCTCCTGCAATCACTTTTCGTCTTAATATCAACAAATCTATATAGCTGCTAATAAGTCCATTACAGCAATTTTAGGATCAGCATAAATGAAAATAAGGCATGAAAGGCTATAATTTGATGACTGACAGTTTCAACTAATATGAGTCAATTCAAAATTCAAAATTAAATGCTAAGCGTGTTTAAAAAGCCTGAGCATTAAGTTCTTGTTCACTTTGAATTTCTAACAAGCAATGGAAATCTTATAAACAATTAGGCAACACCATTTAACATAACACATCGATTAGCAAATACCACAATGGATGGCCTAATTAAATTAGAGGACATTTCACCTGGCAAATTATTACTACATGGCAAATTATTAGTACTTCCAGAACAGAACACCTTTCTTTGCATATATCTTTGCATTTAACACAATTCATATCATGTTCACAACAGAAAAATCCCTAATTTCAATTTTCCCCTAAAAGATAAATTTTCATTTCATCATCAAATTAATCATTCAAACCCTAAACCCCAATTTTCAATTCAATTATAAACCCTAATTTATATACAAAACAGAAAAATCCCTAATATGAACCCTA
The DNA here is from genome assembly GCA_023531295.1 of Papaver armeniacum. Classification (NCBI taxonomy): domain Eukaryota; kingdom Viridiplantae; phylum Streptophyta; class Magnoliopsida; order Ranunculales; family Papaveraceae; genus Papaver; species Papaver armeniacum. The sequence goes on along the minus strand of JAJJWW010008593.1, from coordinate 73,415 downwards.
AAAATAAAATTACAGCAGATTATCTAACTAACACAAATAATCATGTAATTTGGGAAATAAGATGGTGTGGATTTGATTTTACTTACAAAATCGCCTCTTTAATGAAAGGAAACCCTAACTTCAACTTTGCTCCTTTATGCTTCTTTAAATCACCGAAAATTCTCTTGCTTGTTTCATTAAATCGTCAAAATCATCACCCACTCAAACTGTAAGTGATCATCGTCTCGATTTAATGAAGAAGACAAAAAAACTACTTTATTTCTATGCTGGTTCGTTTGCTTTTTTCGCCTCTTGGTTCTATGAAAAAAGAAGTAAAGAGAAGAAGGAGCCGAAGAAGATAAGGAAAAAATAAGAAGAAGAAGAAGATTAAAAAAAAAATTGTTAGGAAAAAAAAAAAGAACGTGTATGATATAGATTGGAAAAAAATGGACGGATTTGATGGAGATTGAAAAGATAAAAGTAATAATATTAAAAAAATAAAAAATAATGACAATTTTAAAAAATAAAAAACAAAATTAATAAAAAAATGATAATTGAAAATTATTAATAAAAAAAAGGAAAAATGTATCATTTTCTTAAATAAAAAAGGATGAAAAATGGACATATATGATTGAGATTCAAAATGGAGTAATATGAAAAAAAAAAATATTAAGAAATAAAATTAATAAAAAAAGTAATTGTTGAAAATTATTAATAAGAAAATACATTAAAAAAGGAAAATAACCGTACAAAGCTTTTGGTTGGTAACATAGCAACAAGCTGGGTTCCAACACCCTTTTGAATAGCAATGCCTAATTTATGAAAAATAAAACTACCAATACTATTCTCATCAAACAACGGAATACCAAGACGATAACAAAGCACAACTCTAAAATGTCAGGAAAAAGTAATAATACTAAAAAAAAAAAAAATGGACGGGTATGATATAGATTGGAAAAAAATGGACGGTTATGATGGAGATTGAAAATTTAAAAAGTAATAATACTAAAAAAAAAATGGACGGGTATGATATAGATTGGAAAAAAATGGACGGATATGATGGAGATTGAAAATTTAAAAAGTAATAATACTAAAAAAAAAAATGGACGGGTATGATATAGATTGGAAAAATATGAACGGATATGATGGGGATTGGAAGCGACACATGAGCTCCACTTTTACGAGTTTTTCTGATATATTCAGTTAAATTTAGAGTTAGAACCACTTAAGACGTACATTTAGGGTTCAGGGTTCGATCATATAAGGTATAAACACATTTATAGTTAGGAGCGACACAGGAGCTTCACTTTTACGAGTTTTTGCGATATATTCAGCTAAATTTAGAGTTAGAACCATTTAAGACGTACACTTGGGGTTCAGGGTTCGATCGTATAAGGTATAAACACATTTATAGTTAGAAGCGACACCGAAGCTTCACTTTTACGATTTTTTCTGATATATTCAGCTAAAATTAGAGTTAAAACCACTTAAGACGTATACTTAGGGTTCAGGATTCGATCGTATAAGGTATAAACACATTTTAGTGTTAGAAGCGGCACATGAGCTCCACTTTTACGAGTTTTTCTGATATTCTCTATTGGTGGGTTTGGATGTAGAATTTTAAAGGTGGAATTTATAGGTCCAGGGGATTGGGTATAACTACGTTTCCCTCGGTACGTTTGGTTGTCCAAATCCTTGGAATCACGTTTCCTACGGGATTCAGTTTTCCAGCAAATCCTCCATATGGAGTCCGACCTCCCCCCTAAGATTTGTTGGGAAACTTATCAAGGGATTTATGGACCCACTTTTTTTTAACTCTAAACCCCATATATATGCAATTTTAAGATTTGAGAGCAATGTCAAACGGTATAAAGACTTTAAAACAAGCAAACTCTATAAATCCTAAGAATTTCAATTGAGTTACCAAACACACAAGGGATTTATATGAATCCAAGGATTAGTAATCCCATGGGATTATAAATTCCTGGAAACGGTGAATTCTGCAAACAAACCCACCATATATAAAAACAGAGTTTTTTCGAGTGTTGTGGTTAACCGGAGCTTCTGGTTGATTCTGGCCCCACCATTATATTTTTTTTGTTAATATTATAATATATATGTCACACAATATGCATAGAGTTAGGAATGCTTACCACTAAATCATGATGCTTTACCTCTTCGGTACAAATCGATTGTTAACCCTGTCCAATAGAAGAAATATAAAATCGTCAATAATTTTTTTTGGAATTAATAAAATATGATATAAGCAAAACTAAGAACAAGAACACAACAAAAAACGAGATAAAAAATATAACAGACAAAATTGAATATGGGTTTCAATATTATTAATTTGATAAAACAAAAAAATAAATAAAAAATTCTACTTTTATTGATGTAGAAGATACTCAATATTTTCTTGGAAAAAATACCTCAACAAATAAATTAATGTAGCTATCTAGAAATAATATTTATTTATTTACTATTTGGCAGCTACATATGGAGGAAATATTGTATGCACTAATAAGGATATTGTAAGGTAAATATTATTGGTAAAGAAAATATAAATTAGAGTTAGAACCACTTCTGACATACACTTAGGGTTCAGGGTTCGATTGTATAAGGAATAAACATATAGAGATTGTGTGTTACAATGGTTTAATGGTAATTATTTCTAATCTAACGAACCAAATTTAGGGAAATCAAATCATGGTCAATCTAACGGTTGGAAGCTCTGTTTGGTTTAACTAAATTTATCAATCCGTATGCACTTTTTAAACCAATGGGATTGTCTAAAATTTGATCTAACGGCTATAGATAAACTCATACGGATTATGTGTTTCCCCCCAAACACACGCCCAAATTTGGGCACATCCTACTAGAATTTTTAATGTAACGGTTTCATAAGAAAAAATTCTTTTAACGGCCACAGATCACATCACGTGTCGCCTTCCTTACCAAATTTTTTTTTACCTTCCTTTAACGAGTTCATTCACTTTCCTTTTCATTTCTTTCTCTTCTTTCTCTCTCTGTCTCTGAGAAGAAAAAAATTCTGCAACTAGGGTTTCTGAAATCAAACCCAACCCAATCAAGCAATAAAAAAAAAAAACCCAAGCAATAATAAATCAAACCCAATAGGATATCAACCTCACCTCAAAACCTCCGCTGATTTCTGATTTAAATCTCAATCACAGGTATAAATTTCCTGATTAGGGTTTATTTTCTTCCGTTTTGTTTGATTTATTTATGATTTAGAGTATGATTTAGAGTTCTAATTGATTTTTTTTTTTTTTTTTTGAAACTAGGGTTTTGTTTGTTTTGCTGAGTTTTTCCCTAAACCCAAAATTATGGGTTTTTAGTTTGATTTTACTGTTAATTTTATAGAGTTCTAATTTGATTTTTCCTTAATTCGAGTTCCAATTTAATTTTTCCATTTAAAGTCGCTGGTTCTTCTACAAAACTGGTTTGCTTTGGCATGGATTGAAGAAATTTGATCTTGCTGCTGTTTGTTTCAATGATTTTTATATTAATTGCAGGAATATATCATAATAATTAACAAAAGCAACTAATAAATGATTTGTTCTTAACAAAATTAGCTTAAGATTTTCTATATTAGCTTATAATATTAATTGCAGGAATATATCATAATAATTAACATGATTTGTTCTTAACAAAAAAATTCTTTTAACGGCCACAGATCACATCACGTGTCGCCTTCCTTACCAAAATTTTTTTTACCTTCCTTTAACGAGTTCATTCACTTTCCTTTTCATTTCTTTCTCTTCTTTCTCTCTGTCTCTCGAGAAGAACAAATTACGCAACTAGGGTTTCTGAAATCAAACCCAACCCAATCAAGCAATAACAAAACAAACCCAAGCAATAAGAAATCAAACCCAATAGGATATCAACCTCACCTCAAAACCACCGCTGATTTATGATTTAAATCTCAATCTCAGGTATAAATTTCCTGATTAGGGTTTATTTTCTTCCGTGTTGTTTGATTTATTTATGATTTAGAGTATGATTTATGTATGATTTAGAGTTCTAATTGATTTTTTTTTTTTTTTGAAACTAGGGTTTTGTTTGTTTTGCTAAGTTTTTCCCTAAACCCAAAATTATGGGTTTTTAGTTTGATTTTACTGTTAATTTTATAGAGTTCTAATTTGATTTTTCCCTTAATTCGAGTTCTAATTTAATTTTTCCATTTAAAGCTGCTTCATTCTTTTACAAAACTGGTTTGCTTTGGCATGGATTGAAGAAATTTGATCTTGCTGCTGTTAGTTTCCATGATTTTTATATTAATTGCAGGAATGTATCATAATAATTAACAAAAGCAACTAATAAATGATTTGTTCTTAACCAAATTAGCTTAGGATTTTCTATATTAGCTTATAATATTAATTGCAGTAATATATCATAATAATTAACATGATTTGTTCTTAACAAAAAAATTCTTTTAACGGCCACAGATCACATCACGTGTCGCCTTCCTTACCAAAATTTTTTTTACCTTCCTTTAACGAGTTCATTCACTTTCCTTTTCATTTCTTTCTCTTCTTTCTCTCTCTGTCTCTGAGAAGAAAAAATTCTGCAACTAGGGTTTCTGAAATCAAACCCAACCCAATCAAGCAATAACAAATCAAACCCAAGTAATAAGAAATCAAACCAAATAGGATATCAACCTCACCTCAAAACCTCCGCTGATTTCTGATTTAAATCTCAATCTCAGGTATAAATTTCCTGATTAGGGTTTATTTTCTTCCGTTTTGTTTGATTTATTTATGATTTAAAGTATGATTTATGTATGATTTAGAGTTCTAATTGATTTTTTTTTTTTTGGAAACTAGGGTTTTGTTTGTTTTGCTGAGTTTTTCCCTAAACCCAAAATTATGGGTTTTTAGTTTGATTTTACTATTAATTTTATAGAGTTCTAATTTGATTTTTCCCTTAATTCGAGTTCTAATTTAATTTTTCCATTTAAAGCTGCTTCGTTCTTCTACAAAACTGGTTTGCTTTGGCATGGATTGAAGAAATTTGATCTTGCTGCTGTTTGTTTCAATGATTTTTATATTAATTGCAGGAATATATCATAATAATTAACAAAAGCAACTAATAAATGATTTGTTCTTAACAAAATTAGCTTAGGATTTTCTATATTAGCTTATAATATTAATTGCAGGAATATATCATAATAATTAACATGATTTGTTCTTAACAAAAAAATTCTTTTAACGGCCACAGATCACATCACGTGTCGCCTTCCTTACCAAATTTTTTTTTACCTTCCTTTAACGAGTTCATTCACTTTCCTTTTCATTTCTTTCTCTTCTTTCTCTCTCTGTCTCTGAGAAGAAAAAATTCTGCAACTAGGGTTTCTGAAATCAAACCCAACCCAATCAAGCAATAACAAATCAAACCCAAGTAATAAGAAATCAAACCAAATAGGATATCAACCTCACCTCAAAACCTCCGCTGATTTATGATTTAAATCTCAATCTCAGGTATAAATTTCCTGATTAGGGTTTATTTTCTTCCGTGTTGTTTGATTTATTAATGATTTAGAGTATGATTTATGTATGATTTAGAGTTCTAATTGATTTTTTTTTTTTTGAAACTAGGGTTTTGTTTGTTTTGCTGAGTTTTTCCCTAAACCCAAAATTATGGGTTTTTAGTTTGATTTTACTGTTAATTTTATAGAGTTCTAATTTGATTTTTCCCTTAATTCGAGTTCTAATTTAATTTTTCCATTTAAAGCTGCTTCGTTCTTCTACAAAACTGGTTTGCTTTGGCATGGATTGAAGAAATTTGATCTTGCTGCTGTTTGTTTCCATGATTTTTATATTAATTGCAGGAATATATCATAATAATTAACAAAAGCAACTAATAAATGATTTGTTCTTAACAAAATTAGCTTAGGATTTTCTATGTTAGCTTATAATATTAATTGCAGGAATATATCATAATAATTAACATGATTTGTTCTTAACAAAAAAATTCTTTTAACGGCCACAGATCACATCACGTGTCGCCTTCCTTACCAATTTTTTTTTTACCTTCCTTTAACGAGTTCATTCACTTTCCTTTTCATTTCTTTCTCTTCTTTCTCTCTCTGTCTCTGAGAAGAAAAAATTCTGCAACTAGGGTTTCTGAAATCAAACCCAACCCAATCAAGCAATAACAAAACAAACCCAAGCAATAAGAAATCAAACCCAATAGGATATCAACCTCACCTCAAAACCTCCGCCGATTTCTGATTTAAATCTCAATCTCAGGTATAAATTTCCTGGTTAGGATTTATTTTCTTCCGTTTTGTTTGATTTATTTATGATTTAAAGTATGATTTATGTATGATTTAGAGTTCTAATTGATTTTTTTTTTTTTTGAAACTAGGGTTTTTGTTTGTTTTGCTGGGTTTTTCCCTAAACCCAAAATTATGGGTTTTTAGTTTGATTTTACTGTTAATTTTATAGAGTTCTAATTTGATTTTTCCCCTAATTCGAGTTCTAATTTAATTTTTCCATTTAAAGCTGCTTCGTTCTTCTACAAAACTGGTTTGCTTTGGCATGGATTGAAGAAATTTGATCTTCTTTCTTTATTTCCATGATTTTTATATTAATTGCGAGAATATATCATAATAATTAACAAAAGCAACTAATAAATGATTTGTTCTTAACAAAATTAGCTTAGGATTTTCTATATTAGCTTATAATATTAATTGCAGGAATATATATCATAATAATTAACATGATTTGTTCTTAAAAAAAATTCTTTTAAAGGCCACAGAGATCACATAACATGTCGCCTTCCTTACCAAATTTTTTTTACCTTCCTTTAACGAGTTCATTCACTTTCCTTTTCATTTCTTTCTCTTGTTTCTCTCTCTGTCTCTAAGAAGAAAAAATTCTGCAAATAGGGTTTCTGAAATCAAACCCAACCCAATCAAGCAATAACAAAACAAACCCAAGCAATAAGAAATCAAACCCAATAGGATATCAACCTCACCTCAAAACCTCCGCCGATTTCTGATTTAAATCTCAATCTCAGGTATAAATTTCCTGATTAGGGTTTATTTTCTTCAGTTTTGTTTGATTTATTTATGATTTAGAGTATGATTTATGTATGATTTAGAGTTCTATTTGATTTTTTTTTTTTTTTTGAAACTAGGGTTTTTGTTTGTTTTGCTGAGTTTTTCCCTAAACCCAAAATTATGGGTTTTTAGTTTGATTTTACTGTTAATTTTATAGAGTTCTAATTTGATTTTTCCCTTAATTCGAGTTCTAATTTAATTTTTCCATTTAAAGCTGCTCCGTTCTTCTACAAAACTGGTTTGCTTTGGCATGGATTGAAGAAATTTGATCTTGCTGCTGTTTGTTTCCATGATTTTTATATTAGTTGCAGGAATATATCATAATAATTAACAAAAGCAACTAATAAATGATTTGTTCTTAACAAAATTAGCTTAGGATTTTCTATGTTAGCTTTTAATATTAATTGTCGGAATATATCATAATAATTAACATGATTTGTTCTTAACAAAAAAATTCTTTTAACGGCCACAGATCACATCACGTGTCGCCTTCCTTACCAATTTTTTTTTACCTTCCTTTAATGAGTTCATTCACTTTCCTTTTCATTTCTTTCTCTTCTTTCTCTCTCTGTCTCAGAGAAGAAAAAATTCTGCAACTAGGGTTTCTGAAATCAAACCCAACTGGTCGGTTGTCAATCCGTCAAATATAATTTCACTTTCTCAATGAACTAGATATAAATATAGTAAGCGATAAGAAAGAGTTCGTATCCACAGAGAGGCTTTCGTTGTTATAAAATTTCAGTTTCTAAAGTAACCCAGGGTATGTTTGTTGTATTTAAGCAAATAAAAGTAATTAAAAGCAAAGTAAGTAATTCGAATTATCAATAAGGAGAAGATATTGGTCACGGGATAGTATCATTCACAAACATGTATTTTCATCAATGATTAGAATTGGTATTTTAATCTCGTATTTATTAAAAGTCCTAGGATACCTTGATCGCAAGTATAACCCATTAATTCCCTGTTTTCATCACAACCACATTAAAAAATACATATGTGAATTCTTCGTAGAAAGCAACATAAAGTGTAAAAGCACAATTAAGTTTAACTCCCTAAAAGCATTAAGTTTTATGGAATAAGACTCATCAATGTAAACGGATGTGTAAAAGCACTAAACGTTTTAACAAAAGTTATGATTCACTTGTGACTAGTAGGATATATCACTACAAGCACTAACCACAATTATGCTACTTAGAATCAGGGATAAACAACGTTTTCGTATTGAAAACCCTAATATAGCTCTAGAGATGAACACAAATCGGATTGATTCCGGACTCAACCTAACAAGTTTTCAAATCTTATAACACTATTAATTGTGAATCACAAACAATAATTACTAAGACAAAACTAATTCATTGAATCAAAAGCATGTTGAGAAATCAACTTTTATCCCATAACCAATAAGATGTTTAGCTATTCATAGCTATGGAGTTCATCATAATCAATATTCAATAAAATAATAATGAAGAAGAAGAACAAAACCAAACCCTAGAAGCGTAAAACAATAACGACCCTCCAAAAATTCCAAGAAAAAGATATCTTATAAGTTGTAGAAGACCTTCCCTTTATAGCTTTTCTCCAACTTCTAAAATTAGGTCTAGTCTTCAAAGTCCATTAGATGAAAATCCACCAAGCCCATAAGGAGGAGAAACCCATGTAGAAAATATGACCCAAAAGTTACCGCCGGAAAACTGTTATTGTGGCCGGAAAACGGCCGGAAAAGTACCCGGAAAACGGCTCCGGTGACCGACAAAGTCCGCCCGGTCACCGGTCAACGGGTCGGATCGGCGGGTCAACGGGTCGGATCGGCGGGTCAACTCGGTCAGCACCGAGTTAGGGTGAGTCAACAGATGAGTCAGGATCCTGTGTCAGAACCAAGTCAGACTCAGCTGAGCTAGTCATGTGAATCAGGTTCTAACTAGCCTAGGCCTAGGCTATGTTGCACGAGCCGAACTTGTAGCACAATCATTGTGCTTCGTCCATCATGGCTTGCATTGCCACTTACCAACCAGCTAAACCATTTCATTCACTCTCTTCCATTTGCAGCAGCACCATCTCAGTTGCCTTACTTGGCCTGTGATTCATTGTCAAACCTGCAACATTCCCTGTCTGCTCATAACCCAGCCAACATCACAGCTGCCATGACATCTCATTGCCAGCAAACTCCTTCAGCCTAACCACCAGCTGCTTTCTCACCTGCTATTTCACAACTACCAGAACTGCTCCATTCTCTCCACTGTCACCAAGACACTTTTAGGCCACTTCAGGCAACAACCACCAGCTTAGCAAGCACAACCATCTGAGCATAAAATGTAGCATCATTCAAACCACAATTGCCATCACTGCCGTATTCCAGAGACCCATTACAGCTGCAGACTCGACCAGCCTTGCCTGCATATCACCATCAACAGCTGACCATTGCAACCTTTCCTTGCACATATCTGTAATCAAACCCACCATTCACAGACTACCAGCTGCACCACATCTACCACTAGCTCAATATGTATTCCTCTCAAAGCAACAACATCCCAGTAACAGCTAGCACCCTGAAATTGAATCTCACCACCAGGATCACTGTGTCAAGCCATTTGCATCACACTCCCAGGCCAGCACCTAGACATCATCACCAAGGCCATTACTACACAACTCAGCTGCACCACCTTGTAGCTCAAACTTCTCCAGCTCAAGTTCCTGTAACTCCACTCAACCATCTTGCAACTTCTCGGCCCTATGCCCTTTTGCCTCTAGCCATGACCAGCTGAGCAACAGCACCAATGCCTGCAATTACAATCTTCACTGCTACTTCCCTGCAAACTCACACAACCCCTTGTAATCTGACTTCAAAAATACCATCCCTGTAACCACCAGAACCAACAATTCACCAAGCTCATTAACTCTCAACCCTAGACTCCATTTCCCTTGCCTTCACTGCAACAAAACCTGCACTCCTCCCTTGTAATTTATGCTCTCTCCACTGGTCATGTTGAGCTGAGAATAGCCACCAGTTCAGTGTATCAATTGCAGCTCATAACCTGAAGCTACCCATCTTGCCAGCTGCAACCACCCTCTAAAAACACTCCCATTACAGCTCTCTCTCCAGCTCTGCAAAACTGAATTCAAATCCCAGCAGCTCATTTAATATCTCCACTCCATCAGCAAGCAAGCATCAACAAAAAACCATCTCATTCAAAACCCTAGAATCTCCAGAATTTCTCCAACACAGATACAATCCTTATATCTTCTTCTCCACCAGCAACTCATCTCATCCATAGTTACCACCAGAAACTCGATCTCGAGACAAACCCATTTCAACACCAACAAGCACTTCCTTCAATTTCGTTCGTTCAAATACCCACCTCGATCACACCCCTTTAATCTTCACCGGAATAAAGAGCATCAACAAAACCCATATTGAATCTGCTCCAATTCCATCAGTTCAACCACCAAGATCGATCTCCTCTCAGCATCTCACACATCACAAACCACCAACATATTATCTCCCCTGTGCGACTCAAAACCCTCTCTTCACAACAAATCTCAGCCACTGTAACTCGAATCCATGGCCGCCTTCAATATTTCCTCTCTCAGTTTCAGATTCAGGTGAAAAAATGATTGAGATGAAATAAATGAGAAACATCTGAAATTTTGGTTTGTTGTAAGAGATGATGGTGGATATAGCCACCCAGATCGGCGAGATAAGGGGTTATGGGAGTAGGGTTATATCCAGTGTCAGTCACCTTGATAAGGGCTACCCAGCTGGCAGCCCTTAACATTTGCTGGCTGTCATTTAATATTTCTCCGAGAGGATTGTCCCTTAACCTAGGCTCAGCTCCAGATAACACTTGCCTGTAAAATGACAATTTCGCCCTTTTGCTCAAATTGGGTAATTTCTCCTTCTTTTCCCCCATGCGACTCCAACGTACCTGATAACTCAAAAGCAACCGTAAAATACATAATTCACACGAAAAATAGCAAAGAAAGCATAAACTCTATATAGTAAATACGGTGTATTCTACACCTATCAGATTCCCCCACACTTAGACTTTGCTAGTCCTCGAGCAAATCAAACCAAAACAATAAAATACAACAACTCCGTGTCGTCGAGGCTACGGTCACTTTTATCATAAATAACAAGCCTTTAAAACCCTAGGTATCCCTAGTGGACGAGTTATAGTCTCGTGAGGGTTTACTAGATATATACCCACAAAACCTATATTTCCAACTTAATAGTTCTCCGTAATGATAGTATCCAAGTGCTAAGAAGACATAGAGATTCTGCACACTAGTCATAAGAAGTTAGACACATAAATGAACACAATCTCATTCTTAAAAGTTGAGAGAGATAACCATCCCTTCTCGACTAAAATTCGGGTTCGGAGTGATCAAAAGTCTCGACTACGCCTCACAAGAAAGGGTTTTATGATATTGCTCTCAATAATAAACAACTTTTTATGGGTCACACATGTGTCCGGGTTGGAATGAAGAGAGAATCTGAGACACGTTGAATGGTAGGAAGGCTTAACCCTCCGAAATATTTTGAAAACCCACATCTTTTATATATTTTTTGAAAACCCATTTTTCTGACGATCTCTTCGAAAGGAAATCAACCATTTAACGAAGGTGGGAATATGCTTACTTACCGTGTATCTGTTCGGCGTGCATCTAGCACCACTCTCACAGCATCCATAGAAATATCTTCGGTCTTCTATCGGTGTCTTCATCTTCGTCTTCGGTCTTCAACTCTTGATGATAACTCTTGAACTTCGTAGAATCTTGACAATATGATTCTTTCCTCAAATTCCTTGTCGCTTGAAACTTCATTATAGATATTCCTTCTTTCCATAGGCTTTATTGAAAGAATACAGAACTAAAAACAAACTATACAAACCCAATTTTTTTTGATTTTTTTTTTTTCCTTTTTTTTTTTCAATTTTCGTTTTTTTTTTTTTTTCAATTTTCGTTTTTTTTTTTTTTTTAGACATCAAATAAATACAAAATAAAAATAAAATAAAACAAAATAATAAAAACTATTAACACACCTAAAAATTTTCTCTTGTCTTTTTTTTTTTAAGACAAGAGAAAGTAAAATACAAATAAAATAAAGATGTAAGTACAATGCCATGGTGTAAGTAATTTACCGCTTGAATCTTCACAACTTATATGTCTTGATATCATAAACTTCTCGAACTCTCATCCTTGATAATTTCCGCTCTTGTACTATAGTCTTCAACTTATAAAAATTCTGCTCCTTTGTTTTGTTGCTTTACTCAAATCAAATCTGCCCATTTAAATATTGTTGCTTGTAAACCTCGAACGTGTTCAACTTTCCTTCAAATTCGTGATGCTCCTCTTGTTGATGATGATGGTGTTTCTATGGACCTGTTGGTGTAGAGAGAGATAAGGTGGATGGTGCTAACTGCGAACAAGATCACAAGTGGTATGTAAGTTAGCAATTTGATGTCACCAACATGGTTGATAAAAATAGCACTCAAGAGATCAAAATAGTGCTTCTATGGTGGGAAATTGACGACTCACCATTCTGCCCGGAATTTACGTACGGTGACACACACTCTAAAAGCACAAATTTAGACAGTACAAAGAATTGAAGGTTGGTGCCTCACATTATGTAACATGGGTAGTCTCCACTATAGGGGATCACTTTGTTCTAATACCGAATTCGATCTGCACCTTATTTGCCATTGGCATGGTTAAATCCAACTTTAACTCTCATACAATTAAGAAACCCGATCATGTTCTCTTGTCATCTCTAAGTTCAGTCACTAGTATGAGATTCTCGATGTAATCTTAGCGACATGTATACTATGTGACTCTAAACTAACTACAAGTTGGAATTTTCTTATTCACTAGTTCACAAAAAAGTTGAAAAATTGCAAAAACTTACAACATAAACCACTCCCCCACACTTAAACTTTACATTGTCCTCAATGTAAATTGAATCGTCCAAAGTAAGTCAAGGTGGGAAATCCTAACAAGAAATCGAAAAAATAAAGTAAAAACAAAACAAGAAAAACTAAAAACAAGAAAAGAAATAAATACAAGACAAGAAATACTCATCCTTTGGGTTGCCTCCCAATTAGCGCTTGGTTTAAAGTCGTCAGCCCGACTATCTCCTTGCTTTCTATGACTCCTCCATAGGGAGTACATCCACAAAGTTAACTCCTTCCACCACTTCGGAAGTGAAATTCTCATAACATGGTTTCAACCGGTGCCCATTAACTTTAAGTTCTTTCCCAGTAGCTATGCTACGAATTTCCACTGCACCATGAGAAAACACATTAGTAACAATAAAAGGTCCGATCCATCGTGACCTTAATTTACCCTGAAATAATTGCAAGCGAGAATTAAACAAAAGCACTTTCTGCCCAATGCAAAATTGTTTCCTAGAAATCATGTTATCATGGAATGCTTTCGTCTTTTCTTTATAAATTCGCGAGCTTTCAATTGCATCATTGCGGAGCTCCTCTAGCTCTTGGAGTTGTAACTTCCTTTGCTTTCCAGCCCCATCCATCTCCATGTTGCATTGCTTAATAGCCCAAAACGCCTTATGCTCAATTTCCACGGGTAAGTGACAAGGTTTACCATACACAAGCCTAAAAGGAGACATTCCAATAGGTGTTTTATATGCGGTTCTATACGCCCACAAGCATCATTAAGTCGCATGCTCCAATCCTTCCTTGTTGGGTTCACCGTCTTTTCTAGAATTGATTTCACCTCCCGATTAGACACCTCGGCTTGTCCATTGGTTTGGGGATGATAAGGTGTTGCAATCTTATGCGACACATTGTACTTCGACAACAAGCTTTGTAGAATCCTGTTTTTGAAGTGAGAACCCCCATCGCTAATTATGGCTCTTGGAATTCCAAACCTTGCAAAAATATTAGCTTGCACAAAATCTGAAACCACTTTAGAATCATTAGTAGGGGTGGCTTTAGCTTCCACCCATTTCGAGACATAATCAACCGCAAGTAAGATATAAAAATTCCCATGGGAGTTGACAAAAGGCCCCATAAAATCAATACCCCATACATCAAAAACTTCAATAAATTGAATATAAGTTTGTGGCATTTGATTTCGAGCACCTAGATTGCCGGTTCTTTGGCACCTATCACAAGTTGTACAAAATATATGTGCATCCTTAAACAAAGTTGGCCAATAAAAACCACTTTCAAGTACATTGTGTGCGGTTCTCTTACTCCCAAAATGTCCTCCGCAAGCATAAGAGTGACAAAAAGACAAGATAGAGTTAAATTCGGATTCGGGAACGCACCTTCGTATTACTTGGTCACTACCATGTTTCCATAAGTACGGATCATCCCATATGTATTGGTTCCCTAACCTCTTAAGTTTGTCCCTCTCAAAGACGAGACAAGTTCTTTGGGATTTGTTTAGAAACTAAGTAATTGACAATATCGGCATACCATGGTTCTCCAAAGGCAATTGAGAAAAGTTGCTCATCCAGGGAAACTTTCACGCAACGGGATAGTCTCCTTGTCCACACAAGTCGGCTCAAGTGATCCATAACGGTGTTCTCAATTCCTTTCTTGTCTTTGATTTCAATATCAAACTCTTGCAAGAGTAATATCCATCGTATGAGCCTCAATTTCGCCTCTTTCTTTGTAAGCAAGTATCTGAGTGCTGCATGATCAGAAAAGACAACAACTTTTGTACCAATTAGATAAGAGCGAAACTTTTCTAAAGCAAAAACGATGGCTAATAACTCCTTTTCAGTGGTTGTGTAGTTTTGTTGAGCCTCATTTAACGTTCTAGAAGCATAATAAATATCATGAGGAAGCTTCCCCACACGTTGCCCAAGTACCGCACCAACCGCATAATCACTAGCATCACACATGAGTTCAAACGGCTTACTCCAATCCGGTGGTTTAATGATAGGGGCTGAAATCAAAAGTTCTTTCAAACGATTGAATGCCGCCATACATTTCTCATCAAAGTTAAAAACCACATCTTTTTGCAATAAGTTACAAAGTGGTGATGCTATCTTGAAAAAGTCCTTGATGAACCTACGATAAAAACCTGCATGACCAAGAAAATAACGTATCTCCCTCACCGTAGTGGGAGGGGTTAGAGCACGAATAAGGTCTATCTTAGATTTATCGACTTCCAAGCCTTTAGAAGATATTATATGGCCTAAAACTATGCCATGAGTTACCATGAAATGGCACTTCTCCCAATTTAGCACAAGATTTGTTTCAACACATCGTTCAAGGATTAGAGACAAATTGTTCAAGCAAAGGTCAAAAGAATCACCAAAGACACTAAAGTCATCCATGAACACCTCGATTATGTTTTCAACATATTCCGAAAAGATACTCACCATACACCTTTGAAAAGTAGCTGGAGCATTGCATAAGCCAAAAGGCATCCTTCTATAAGCAAAAGTACCGAAAGGACAAGTGAAAGTGGTTTTCTCTTGGTCCTCCGGTCTTATCACAATCTAATTATAACTTTGAATAGCCATCAAGAAAGCAATAATAAGAGTGTCCAGCCAAACGTTCAAGCATTTGATCAATAAAAGGTAAAGGAAAGTGGTCTTTTCTAGTGGTGGCATTCAATTTTCTATAATCAATACAAACCCTCCAACCGGGTTTGCACACAAGTTGGGACAAGTTCATTCTTATCATTCTCCATCACCTGTCACACTGATTTCTTTGGTACTACTTGTCCGGGCTTACCCACTTGCTATCGGATATGGGGTAGATAACACCCACTTCCAAAATCTTGAGTATCTCCTTTTTCACAACTTCCATCATGGGAGGATTCAAACGACGTTGCGCGTCCCTTTTAGGCTTTGCATCATCCTCCAAACGAATTTTGTGCATACAAACGGCGGGGCTAATACCCTTGATATCGGCAATTGTCCATCCTATGGCCGTCTTGTACTTCCTTAGCACCCTTAGAAGTTTTTGCTCCTGTAAATCACTAAGCTTGTTAGAAACAATCACCGGTAACTCTTCATTATCACCCAAGTACAAGTACTTAAGGTGGTCGGAAGAGGTTTCAATTCTAAAATCGGAGATTTAACAATTGAAGGTACAAGCTTTTCATCACTGCATGGTGAAGAAATAAAAGAGATATTATGAGTTTTCGGGCATTCTTGTAGTGAATTAAGATCACCAAGAGCTTCCTTGACTTCATTACCACACTCTACACCATTATCTATGGATGTAGTTAACACGTTTTCCAAAGCATCATCACCGTTTAATTCAAACATTTGTTGTGCCAATGTATCCATCACATCAATGGAGAAACAAGAGTGGACATCGCTAGGATATCTCATCGTCTCGAAAATGTTGAAACGTATTATTTCTCCATCAAACTCCATAGTTAGCGTTCCCTTATCCACATCAATTATGGTTTTCGCCGTTTTCATGAAAGGACGCCAAGAAGCAATGGAAGAGATGAGTCCGGTGAACCTTCATCCATCTCTAACACACAAAAAGTCCGCTAGAAATACAAGTTGATTAACCTGCACAAGAACATCCTCAACAATACCCATTGGGTAGACATTAGAGCGATCGGCTAATTGCAATACAATTTTAGCCTTTTTAAGAGGACCAAGATCAAGTGAATTATACATTGACGCGGGCATAACATTAACGGATGCGCCTAAATCCAACATAGCTTTGTTAAAAGTTGTGTTACCAATTGTGACGGGAATGTCAAAACTACCCGGGTCCTTGCACTTAAGTGGGAGTTTGTGTTGTAAGATTGCCGAAGCATTCTCCCCCACACTAAGCACTTTATTACCTTTGAGCCTTTGTTTGTTGGTACACAAGTCCTTCAACACCTTTGCATACTTTGGAACTTGCTTGATAGCATCAATGAGTGGTATGTTCACATGGATCTTTTTAAGAACGTCTAAAATCTCCTTTTCTAGTTCCGCCTTCTTAGAACTTGCAAATCTGCGAGGAAAAGGTAGAGGAGGAACATAAGTAGAAACCGGAGTTTTAGAGTTAAGAATAGGTACCTCAGAAGTTTGGGGAGACTCCTCATTATTCTCCTCCAAAACGGGTTCCTTTGGTGGCTCCACCTTGCCCGAATCAGAAACTTCGGGTTGCACAAGTTGTGTACCGCTTCTCAACGTAATAGCATTGACACCCTCTTTTGGGTTAATAGGTTGAGAAGGGATTTTCCCACTATTTTGCGCCTTCAATTGGTTCAACTCAATAGCCATGGAGCCCATTTGTGTTTGCAACTCCTTAATAGCACTCTTAGTCTCTTGTTGATTTTCTTTGAACATGGTGGAAATGCCTTGCATCATTGTTTGAAGCTTTGAATCAATATCAGCACCTTGATTTTGCATTGATTGTTGTGCTTGAGGTTGCTGAAATTGTTGTTGTTGTGGTTGAAATCCACTCGGACGGTTGAAAGTAGGTTGTTGAATTGCACCTTGCTTGTTAGCATAGCTAAAATTGGGGTGATCTCTCCATCCCGGATTGTAAGTGTTTGAGTAGGGATCATACCGTCTTGGTTGATTTGGAAAGATCGCATTAGCTTGCTCGTCTTCATAAGATTGAGGAGAAGTTGGTATAACCGCGGATGCAACTTGTTGCAACATTGCTGTCATGTTACCCATTTGTTGACGAAGTTCCTCCACCTCGCTCACTTCACTCACCCTTCTTAGAATCACATCCGAACCACGACTTAAGAATTGTTGTGAGTTCGCTGCCATGTTTTCAATCAACTCTCTAGCTTGTGCCACCGTCTTGTTCACTAGTGCACCACCACCCGCGGCGTCAAGAAGATTCCTATCACTTGATTAGAGCCCTTCATAGAAGTATTGGATAATCATCGCGTCACTGAATTGGTGGTGAGGACATCTTTCAACCAATCTCTTGTATCGTTCCCAACATTCATATAAGGATTCTCCCACGTTTTGCTTCATCCCACAAATCTCCTTGCGAATTTGAGTAGCCTTGGATGCAGGAAAATATCTCTCCAAAAAGAGTTTCTTCAGCCCATTCCATGTTGTGACACTTCCGGAAGGTAAGTAGTATAACCAATCCTTAGCACTATCCATCAAAGAGAAACGAAAAACTTTCAACATTGCACCATCCGCCTCTACATCCGCTGGAAGCATGGCCATGACAGTGGTATGGAAGTCCAATAGATGCTTGTTTGGGTCTTTATTCACCATGCCATGGAATTTTGGTAATTCTCTAAGCAACCCCGGCTTGATCTCAAAAGTAGAGTCCGTTTGGATACATCCCTGTTGTGTGTCAAGCTTATGAGAAGCCAAGTCCTTGAGTTTACGATTTGCATCACCCATTGCTACTTCAACTTGTGGTTCGTTTACGATTGGAACCTCTTGCTCTCCTTCTAAGTGTAACTCTTCGTCCACTTCTAACTCGTGCTCGTCCGTTGCGCCTTGACTTGGTTGGAGTATTGTGCCTCTTCGAGTAGCTATCCCGCACCTTGGATAATTCCAATCTTTAGTAGCCGAGGGATTGATACCAAAAACAATTCTAGCAACCAAGTGAGAAACAAGACGACAAACAAAAAGCAAAGATAAAAGCAGAAATTGTAAAAAGAAACTAAAAACTCAATAACAAGCCGTATGCCTCCCCGGCAGCGGCGCCAAAATTTGGTCGGTTGTCAATCCGTCAAATATAATTTCACTTTCTCAATCAACTAGATATAAATATAGTAAGCGATAAGAAAGAGTTTGTATCCACAGAGAGGCTTTCGTTGTTATAAAATTTCAGTTTCTAAAGTAACCCGGGGTATGTTTGTTGTATTTAAGCAAATAAAAGTAATTAAAAGCAAAGTAAGTAATTCGAATTATCAATAAGGAGAAGATATTGGTCACGGGATAGTATCATTCACAAACATGTATTTTCATCAATGATTAGAATTGGTATTTTAATCTCGTATTTATTAAAATTCCTAGGATACCTTGATCGCAAGTATAACCCGTTAATTCCCTGTTTTCATCACAACCACATTAAAAGATGCATATGTGAATTCTTCGTAGAAAGCAACCTAAAGTGTAAAAGCACAATTAAGTTTAACTCCCTAAAAGCATTAAGTTTTATGGAATAAGACTCATCAATGTAAACGGATGTGTAAAAGAACTAAACGTTTTAACAAAAGTTATGATTCACTTGTGACTAGTAGGATATATCACTACAAGCACTAACCACAATTATGCTACTTAGAATCAGGGATAAACAACGTTTTCGTATTGAAAACCCTAATATAGCTCTAGAGATGAACACAAATCGGATTGATTCCGGACTCAACCTAACAAGTTTTCAAATCTTATAACACTATTAATTGTGAATCACAAACAATAATTACTGAGACAAAACTAATTCATTGAATCAAAAGCATGTTGAGAAATCAACTTTTATCCCATAACCAATAAGATGTTTAGCTACTCATAGCTATGGAGTTCATCATAATCAATATTCAATAAAATAATAATGAAGAAGAAGAACAAAACCAAACCCTAGAAGCGTAAAATAATAACGGCCCTCCAAAAATTCCAAGAAAAAGATATCTTATAAGTTGTAGAAGACCTTCCCTTTATATCTTTTCTCCAACTTATAAAATTAGGTCTAGTCTTCAAAGTCCATTAGATGAAAATCCACCAAGCCCATAAGGAGGAGAAACCCATGTAGAAAATATGACCCAAAAGTTGCCGCCGGAAAACTGGTATTGTGCCGGAAAACGGCTCCGGTGACCGGCAAAGTCCGCCCGGTCACCGGTCAACGGGTCGGATCGGCGGGTCAACGGGTCGGATCGGCGGGTCAACTCGGTCAGCACCGAGTTAGGGTGAGTCAACAGATGAGTCAGGATCCTGTGTCAGAACCAAGTCAGACTCAGCTGAGCTAGTCATGTGAGTCAGGTTCTAACTAGCCTAGGCCTAGGCTATGTTGCACAGGCCAGAACTTGTAGCACAATCATTGTGCTTCTGTCCATCATGGCTTGCATTGCCACTTACCAACCAGCTAAACCATTTCATTCACTCTCTTCCATTTGCAGCAGCACCATCTCAGTTGCCTTACTTGGCCTGTGATTCAATGTCAAACCTGCAACATTCCCTGTCTGCTCATAACCCAGCCAACATCACAGCTGCCATGACATCTCATTGCCAGCAAACTCCTTCAGCCTAACCACCAGCTGCTTTCTCACCTGCAGTTTCACAACTACCAGAACTGCTCCATTCTCTGTCACAGTCACCAGCACACTTTTAGGCCACTTCAGGCAACAACCACCAGCTTAGCTAGCACAACCATCTGAGCATCAAATGTAGCATCATTCAAACCACAATTGCCATCACTGCCGCATTCAAGAGACCCATTACAGCTGCAGACTCCACCAGCCTTGCCTGCATATCACCATCAACAGCTGACCATTGCAACCTTTCCTTGCACATATCTGTAATCAAACCCACCATTCACAGACTACCAGCTGCACCACAGCTACCACTAGCTCAATATGTATTCCTCTCAAAGCAACAGCATCCCAGTAACAGCTAGCACCCTGAAATTGAATCTCACCACCAGGATCACTGTGTCAAGCCATTTGCATCACACTCCCGAGGGCCAGCACCTAGACATCATCACCAAGGCCATTACTACACAACTTCACCGCACCACCTTGTAGCTCAAACTTCTCCAGCTCAAGTTCCTGTAACTCCACTCAACCATCTTGCAACTTCTCGGCCCTATGCCCTTTTGCCTCTAGCCATGACCAGCTGAGCAACAGCACCAATGCCTGCAATTACAATCTTCACTGCTACTTCCCTGCAAACTCACACAACCCCTTGTAATCTACAGCTTCAAAAACACCATCCCTGTAACCACCAGAACCAACAATTCACCAAGCTCATTAACTCTCAACCCTAGACTCCATTTCCCTTGCCTTCACTGCAACAAAACCTGCACTCCTCCCTTGTAATTTATGCTCTCTCCACTGGTCATGTTGAGCTGAGAATAGCCACCAGTTCAGTGTATCAATTGCACTCATAACACGAAGCTACCCATCTTGCCAGCTGCAACCACCCTCTAAAAAACACTCCCATTACACACTCTCTCTCCATCTCTGCAAAACTGAATTCAAATCCCAGCAGCTCATTTAACATCTCTACTCCATCAGCAAGCAAGCATCAACAAAAAACCATCTCATTCAAAACCCTAGAATCTCCAGAATTTCTCCAACACAGATACAATCCTTATATCTTCTTCTCCACCAGCAACTCATCTCATCCATAGTTACCACCAGAAACTCGATCTCGAGACAAACCCATTTCAAAACCAACAGCAGCTTCCTTCAATTTCTGTTCAAATACCCACCTCAGTCACACCCCTCTTTAATCTTCACCAGCAACAGGCGAGCATCAACAAAACCCATATTGAATCTGCTCCAATTCCATCAGTTCAACCACCAAGATCGATCTCCTCTCATCATCTCACACATCACAAACCACCAACATCTTATCTCCCCTGTGCGACTCAAAACCCTCTCTTCACAACAAATCTCAGCCACTGTAACTCGAATCCATGGCCGCCTTCAATATTTCCACTCTCAGTTTCAGATTCAGGTAAAAAAATGATTGAGATGAAATAAATGAGAAACATCTGAAATTTTGGTTTGTTGTAAGAGATGATGGTGGATATAGCCACCCAGGACTGGCAGATAAGGGGTTATGGGAGTAGGGTTATATCCAGTGTCAGTCACCTTGATAAGGGCTACCCAGCTGGCAGCCCCTTAACATTTGCTGGCTGTCATTTAATATTTCTCCGAGAGGATTGTCCCTTAACCTAGGCTCAGCTCCAGATAACACTTGCCTGTAAAATGACAATTTCTCCCTTTTGCTCAAATTGGGTAATTTCTCCTTCTTTTCCCCCATGCGACTCCAACGTACCTGATAACTCAAAAGCAACCGTAAAATACATAATTCACACGAAAAATGACAAAGAAAACATAAACTCTATATAGTAAATACGGTGTATTCTACACCTATCACCAACCCAATCAAGCAATAACAAAACAAACCCAAGCAATAAGAAATCAAACCCAATAGGATATCAACCTCACCTCAAAACCTCCGCCGATTTCTAATTTAAATCTCAATCTCAGGTATAAATTTCCTGATTAGTATTTATTTTCTTCCGTTTTGTTTGATTTATTTATGATTTAGAGTATGATTTATGTATGATTTAGAGTTCTAATTGATTTTTTTTTTGAAACTAGGGTTTTTGTTTGTTTTGCTGAGTTTTTCCCTAAACCCAAAATTATGGGTTTTTAGTTTGATTTTACTGTCAATTTTATAGAGTTCTAATTTGATTTTTCCCTTAATTCGAGTTCTAATTTAATTTTTCCATTTAAAGCTGCTTCATTCTTCTACAAAACTGGTTTGCTTTGGCATGGATTGAAGAAATTTGATCTTGCTGCTGTTTGTTTCCATGATTTTTATATTAATTGCAGGAATATATCATAATAATTAACAAAAGCAACTAATAAATGATTTGTTCTTAACAAAATTAGCTTAGGATTTTCTATATTAGCTTATAATATTAATTGCAGGAATATATCATAATAATTAACATGATTTGTTCTTAACAAAAAAATTCTTTTAAAGGCCACAGATCACATAACGTGTCGCCTTCCTTACCAAATTTTTTTTTACCTTCCTTTAACGAGTTCATTCACTTTCCTTTTCATTTCTTTCTCTTCTTTCTCTCTCTGTCTCTGAGAAGAAAAATTTACGCAACTAGGGTTTCGAAATCAAACCCAACCTAATCAAGCAATAACAAAACAAACCCAAGCAATAAGAAATCAAACCCAATAGGATATCAACCTCACCTCAAAACCTCCGCCGATTTCTGATTTAAATCTCAATCTCGGTATAAATTTCCCCGATTAGGATTTATTTTCTTCCGTTTTGTTTGATTTATTTATGATTTAGAGTAAGATTTATGTATGATTTAGAGTTCTAATTGATTATTTTTATTATTTTTTTTTTTTTGAAACTAGGGTTTTTGTTTGTTTTGCTGAGTTTTTCCCTAAACCCAAAATTATGGGTTTTTAGTTTGATTTTACTGTTAATTTTATAGAGTTCTAATTTGATTTTTCCCTTAATTCGAGTTCTAATTTAATTTTTCCATTTAAAGCTGCTTCGTTCTTCTACAAAACTAGTTTGCTTTGGCATGGATTGAAGAAATTTGATCTTGCTGCTGTTTGTTTCCATGATTTTTATATTAATTGCAGGAATATATCATAATAATTAACAAAAGCAACTAATAAATGATTTGTTCTTAACAAAATTAGCTTAGGATTTTCTATATTAGCTTATAATATTAATTGCAGGAATATATCATAATAATTAACATGATTTGTTCTTAACAAAAAAATTCTTTTAAAGGCCACAGATCACATCACGTGTCGCCTTCCTTACCAAAATTTTTTTTACCTTCCTTTAACGAGTTCATTCACTTTCCTTTTCATTTCTTTCTCTTCTTTCTCTCTCTGTCTCTGAGAAGAAAAAATTCTGCAACTAGGGTTTCTGAAATCAAACCCAACCCAATCAAGCAATAACAAAACAAACCCAAGCAATAAGAAATCAAACCCAATAGGATATCAACCTCACCTCAAAACCTCCGTTGATTTCTGATTTAAATCTCAATCTCAGGTATAAATTTCCTGATTAGGGTTTATTTTCTTCCGTTTTGTTTGATTTATTTATGATTTAGAGTATGATTTATGTATGATTTAGAGTTCTAATTGATTTTTTTTTTTTTTGAAACTAGGGTTTTTGTTTGTTTTGCTGAGTTTTTCCCTAAACCCAAAATTATGGGTTTTTAGTTTGATTTTACTGTTAATTTTATAGAGTTCTAATTTGATTTTTCCCTTTATTCGAGTTCTAATTTAATTTTTCCATTTAAAGCTGCTTCGTTCTTCTACAAAACTGGTTTGCTTTGGCATGGATTGAAGAAATTTGATCTTGCTGCTGTTTGTTTCCATGATTTTTATATTAATTGCAGGAATATATCATAATAATTAACAAAAGCAACTAATAAATGATTTGTTCTTAACAAAATTAGCTTAGGATTTTCTATATTAGCTTATAATATTAATTGCAGGAATATATCATAATAATTAACATGATTTGTTCTTAACAAAAAAATTCTTTTAACGGCCACAGATCACATCACGTGTCGCCTTCCTTACCAAATTTTTTTTTACCTTCCTTTAATGAGTTCATTCACTTTCCTTTTTATTTCTTACTCTTCTTTCTCTCTCTGTCTCTGAGAAGAAAAAATTCTCGCAACTAGGGTTTTCAAATCAAACCCAACCCAATCAAGCAATAACAAAACAAACCCAAGCAATAAGAAATCAAACCCAATAGGATATCAACCTCACCTCAAAACCTCCGCTGATTTCTGATTTAAATCTCAATCTCAGGTATAAATTTCCTGATTAGGGTTTATTTTCTTCCGTTTTGTTTGATTTATTTATGATTTAGAGTATGATTTATGTATGATTTAGAGTTCTAATTGATTTTTTTTTTTTGAAACTAGGGTTTTTGTTTGTTTTGCGGAGTTTTTCCCTAAACCCAAAATTATGGGTTTTTAGTTTGATTTTACTGTTAATTTTATAGAGTTCTAATTTGATTTTTCCCTTAATTCGAGTTCTAATTTAATTTTTCCATTTAAAGCTGCTTCGTTCTTCTACAAAACTGGTTTGCTTTGGCATGGATTGAAGAAATTTGATCTTGCTGCTGTTTGTTTCCATGATTTTTATATTAATTGCAGGAATGTATCATAATAATTAACAAAAGCAACTAATAAATGATTTGTTCTTAACAAAATTAGCTTAGGATTTTCTATATTAGCTTATAATATTAATTGCAGGAATATATCATAATAATTAACATGATTTGTTCTTAACAAAAAAATTCTTTTAACGGCCACAGATCACATCACGTGTCGCCTTCCTTACCAAATTTTTTTACCTTCCTTTAACGAGTTCATTCACTTTCCTTTTCATTTCTTTCTCTTCTTTCTCTCTGTCTCTCGAGAAGAAAAAATTACGCAACTAGGGTTTCAAATCAAACCCAACCCAATCAAGCAATAACAAAACAAACCCAAGCAATAAGAAATCAAACCCAATAGGATATCAACCTCACCTCAAAACCTCCGCCGATTTCTGATTTAAATCTCAATCTCAGGTATAAATTTCATGATTAGGGTTTATTTTCTTCCGTTTTGTTTGATTTATTTATGATTTAGAGTATGATTTATGTATGATTTAGAGTTCTAATTGATTTTTTTTTTTTTTTTTTTTAAGCTAGGGTTTTTGTTTGTTTTGCTGAGTTTTTCCCTAAACCCAAAATTATGGGTTTTTAGTTTGATTTTACTGTTAATTTTATAGAGTTCTAATTTGATTTTTCCCTTAATTCGAGTTCTAATTTAATTTTTCCATTTAAAGCTGCTTCGTTCTTCTACAAAACTGGTTTGCTTTGGCATGGATTGAAGAAATTTGATCTTGCTGCTGTTTGTTTCCATGATTTTTATATTAATTGCGCAGAATGTATCATAATAATTAACAAAAGCAACTAATAAATGATTTGTTCTTAACAAAATTAGCTTAGGATTTTCTATATTAGCTTATAATATTAATTGCAGAATATATCATAATAATTAACATGATTTGTTCTTAACAAAAAAATTCTTTTAAAGGCCACAGATCACATAACGTGTCGCCTTCCTTACCAAATTTTTTTTACCTTCCTTTAACGAGTTCATTCACTTTCCTTTTCATTTCTTTCTCTTCTTTCTCTCTCGTCTCTAAGAAGAAAAAAATTCTGCAACTAGGGTTTAAAATCAAACCCAACCCAATCAAGCAATAACAAAACAAACCCAAGCAATAAGAAATCAAACCCAATAGGATATCAACCTCACCTCGAAACCTCCGCTGATTTCTGATTTAAATCTCAATCTCAGGTATAAATTTCCTGATTAGGGTTTATTTTCTTCCGTTTTGTTTGATTTATTTATGATTTAGAGTATGATTTATGTAGATTTAGAGTTTAATTGATTTTTTTTTTTTTTTTTTAAGCTAGGGTTTTTGTTTGTTTTGCTGAGTTTTTCCCTAAACCCAAAATTATGGGTTTTTAGTTTGATTTTACTGTTAATTTTATAAAGTTCTAATTTGATTTTTCCCTTAATCCGAGTTCTAATTTAATTTTTCCATTTAAAGCTGTTTCGTTCTTCTAAAAAACTGGTTTGCTTTGGCATGGATTGAATAAATTTGATCTTGCTGCTGTTTGTTTCCATGATTTTTATATTAATTGCAGGAATATATCATAATAATTAACAAAAGCAACTAATAAATGATTTGTTCTTAACAAAATTAGCTTAGGATTTTCTATGTTAGCTTATAATATTAATTGCAGGAATATATCATAATAATTAACATGATTTGTTCTTAACAAAAAAATTCTTTTAACGGCCACAGATCACATCACGTGTCGCCTTCCTTACCAATTTTTTTTTTACCTTCCTTTAATGAGTTCATTCACTTTCCTTTTTATTTCTTTCTCTTCTTTCTCTCTCTGTCTCTGAGAAGAAAAAATTCTGCAACTAGGGTTTCTGAAATCAAACCCAACCCAATCAAGCAATAACAAAACAAACCCAAGCAATAAGAAATCAAACCCAATAGGATATCAACCTCACCTCAAAACCTCCGCCGATTTCTGATTTAAATCTCAATCTCGGGTATAAATTTCCTGATTAGGATTTATTTTCTTCCGTTTTGTTTGATTTATTTATGATTTAGAGTATGATTTATGTATGATTTAGAGTTCTAATTGATTTTTTTTTTGAAACTAGGGTTTTTGTTTGTTTTGCTTGAGTTTTCCCTAAACCCAAAATTATGGGTTTTTAGTTTGATTTTACTGTTAATTTTATAGAGTTCTAATTTGATTTTTCCCTTAATTCGAGTTCTAATTTAATTTTTCCATTTAAAGCTGCTTCGTTCTTCTACACAACTGGTTTGCTTTGGCATGGATTGAAGAAATTTGATCTTGCTGCTGTTTGTTTCCATGATTTTTATATTAATTGCAGGAATGTATCATAATAATTAACAAAAGCAACTAATAAATGATTTGTTCTTAACAAAATTAGCTTAGGATTTTCTATATTAGCTTATAATATTAATTGCAGGAATATATCATAATAATTAACATGATTTGTTCTTAACAAAAAAATTCTTTTAACGGCCACAGATCACATCACGTGTCGCCTTCCTTACCAAATTTTTTTTACCTTCCTTTAACGAGTTCATTCACTTTCCTTTTCATTTCTTTCTCTTCTTTCTCTCTCTGTCTCTGAGAAGAAAAAATTCTGCAACTAGGGTTTCTGAAATCAAACCCAACCCAATCAAGCAATAACAAAACAAACCCAAGCAATAAGAAATCAAACCCAATAGGATATCAACCTCACCTCAAAACCTCCGCCGATTTCTGATTTAAATCTCAATCTCAGGTATAAATTTCCTGATTAGGGTTTATTTTCTTCCGTTTTGTTTGATTTATTTATGATTTAGAGTATGATTTATGTATGATTTAGAGTTCTAATTGATTTTTTTTTTTTTTTTTTTTTAAGCTAGGGTTTTTGTTTGTTTTGCTGAGTTTTTCCCTAAACCCAAAATTATGGGTTTTTAGTTTGATTTTACTGT
Organism: Papaver armeniacum; assembly: GCA_023531295.1. NCBI lineage: Eukaryota > Viridiplantae > Streptophyta > Magnoliopsida > Ranunculales > Papaveraceae > Papaver > Papaver armeniacum. Next base: position 45,625 of record JAJJWW010008593.1, on the reverse strand, counting down.
TAATTTTATAAAGTTCTAATTTGATTTTTCCCTTAATCCGAGTTCTAATTTAATTTTTCCATTTAAAGCTGTTTCGTTCTTCTAAAAAACTGGTTTGCTTTGGCATGGATTGAATAAATTTGATCTTGCTGCTGTTTGTTTCCATGATTTTTATATTAATTGCAGGAATATATCATAATAATTAACAAAAGCAACTAATAAATGATTTGTTCTTAACAAAATTAGCTTAGGATTTTCTATATTAGCTTATAATATTAATTGCAGGAATATATCATAATAATTAACATGATTTGTTCTTAACAAAAAAATTCTTTTAACGGCCACGAGATCACATCACGTGTCGCCTTCCTTACCAAATTTTTTTACCTTCCTTTAATGAGTTCATTCACTTTCCTTTTCATTTCTTTCTCTTCTTTCTCTCTCTGTCTCTAGAAGAAAAATTTCGCAACTAGGGTTTACAAATCAAACCCAACCCAATCAAGCAATAACAAAACAAACCCAAGCAATAAGAAATCAAACCCAATAGGATATCAACCTCACCTCAAAACCTCCGCCGATTTCTGATTTAAATCTCAATCTCGGTATAAATTTCCGATTAGGGTTTATTTTCTTCCGTTTTGTTTGATTTATTTATGATTTAGAGTATGATTTATGTATGATTTAGAGTTTTAATTGATTTTTTTTTTTTTGAAACTAGGGTTTTTGTTTGTTTTGCTGAGTTTTTCCCTAAACCCAAAATTATGGGTTTTTAGTTTGATTTTACTGTTAATTTTATAGAGTTCTAATTTGATTTTTCCCTTAATTCGAGTTCTAATTTAATTTTTCCATTTAAAGCCGCTTCGTTCTTCTACAAAACTGGTTTGCTTTGGCATGGATTGAAGAAATTTGATCTTGCTGCTGTTTGTTTCCATGATTTTTATATTAATTGCAGGAATGTATCATAATAATTAACAAAAGCAACTAATAAATGATTTGTTCTTAACAAAATTAGCTTAGGATTTTCTATATTAGCTTATAATATTAATTGCAGGAATATATCATAATAATTAACATGATTTGTTCTTAACAAAAAAATTCTTTTAACGGCCACAGATCACATCACGTGTCGCCTTCCTTACCAAAATTTTTTTTACCTTCCTTTAACGAGTTCATTCACTTTCCTTTGATTTCTTTCTCTTCTTTCTTTCTCTCTCTCTCTCGAGAAGAAAAAATTCTGCAACTAGGGTTTCTGAAATCAAACCCAACCCAATCAAGCAATAACAAAACAAACCCAAGCAATAAGAAATCAAACCCAATAGGATATCAACCTCACCTCAAAACCTCCGCCGATTTCTGATTTAAATCTCAATCTCAGGTATAAATTTCCTTATTAGGATTTATTTTCTTCCGTTTTGTTTGATTTATTTATGATTTAGAGTATGATTTATGTATGATTTAGAGTTCTAATTGATTTTTTTTTTTTTTTTAAACTAGGGTTTTTGTTTGTTTTGCTGAGTTTTTCCCTAAACCCAAAATTATGGGTTTTTAGTTTGATTTTACTGTTAATTTTATAGAGTTCTAATTTGATTTTTCCCTTAATTCGAGTTCTAATTTAATTTTTCCATTTAAAGCTGCTTCGTTCTTCTACAAAACTGGTTTGCTTTGGCATGGATTGAAGAAATTTGATCTTGCTGCTGTTTGTTTCCATGATTTTTATATTAATTATAGAATGTATCATAATAATTAACAAAAGCAACTAATAAATGATTTGTTCTTAACAAAATTAGCTTAGGATTTTCTATATTAGCTTATAATATTAATTGCGAATATATCATAATAATTAACATGATTTGTTCTTAACAAAAAATTCTTTTAAAGGCCACAGATCACATAACGTGTCGCCTTCCTTACCAAATTTTATTTACCTTCCTTTAACGAGTTCATTCACTTTCCTTTTCATTTCTTTCTCTTCTTTCTCTCTCTGTCTCTGAGAAGAAAAAAATTCTGCAACTAGGGTTTCGGAAATCAAACCCAACCCAATCAAGCAATAACAAAACAAACCCAAGCAATAAGAAATCAAACCCAATAGGATATCAACCTCACCTCAAAACCTCCGCCGATTTCTGATTTAAATCTCAATCTCAGGTATAAATTTCCTGATTAGGGTTTATTTTCTTCCGTTTTGTTTGATTTATTTATGATTTAGAGTATGATTTATGTATGATTTAGAGTTCTAATTGATTTTTTTTTTTTTGAAACTAGGGTTTTTGTTTGTTTTGCTGAGTTTTTCCCTAAACCCAAAATTATGGGTTTTTAGTTTGATTTTACTGTTAATTTTATAGATTTCTAATTTGATTTTTCCTTAATTCGAGTTCTAATTTATTTTTTCCATTTAAAGTCATTTCGTTCTTCTACAAAACGGTTTGCTTTGGCATGGATTGAATAAATTTGATCTTGTCATTGTTGTTTCCATGATTTTTATATTAATTACGGGAATATATCATAATAATTAACAAAAGCAACTAATAAATGATTTGTTCTTAACAAAATTAGCTTAGGATTTTGTATATTAGCTTATGATATTAATTGCAGGAATATATCATAATATTTAACATGATTTGTTCTTAACAAAAATTTTTTTTTAAAGGCCACAGATCACATCACGTGTCGCCTTCCTTACCAAATTTTTTTTTACCTTCCTTTAACGAGTTCATTCACTTTCCTTTTCATTTCTTTCTCTTCTTTCTCTCTCTGTCTCTGAGAATAAAAAATTCTGCAACTAGGGTTTCTGAAATCAAACCCAACCCAATCAAGCAATAACAAAACAAACCCAAGCAATAAGAAATCAAACCCAATAGGATATCAACCTCACCTCAAAACCTCCGCCGATTTCTCGATTTAAATCTCAATCTCGGTATAAATTTCTGATTAGGGTTTATTTTCTTCCGTTTTGTTTGATTTATTTATGATTTAGAGTATGATTTATGTATGATTTAGAGTTCTAATTGATTTTTATTTTTTTTTTGAAACTAGGGTTTTTGTTTGTTTTTTGAGTTTTTCCTAAACCCAAAATTATGGGTTTTTAGTTTGATTTTACTTGTTAATTTTATAGAGTTCTAATTTGATTTTTCCCTTAATTCGAGTTCTAATTTAATTTTTCCATTTAAAGCCGCTTCGTTCTTCTACAAAACTGGTTTGCTTTGGCATGGATTGAAGAAATTCGATCTTGCTGCTGTTTGTTTCCATGATTTTTATATTAATTGCAGGAATGTATCATAATAATTAACAAAAGCAACTAATAAATGATTTGTTCTTAACAAAATTAGCTTAGGATTTTCTATATTAGCTTATAATATTAATTGCAGGAATATATCATAATAATTAACATGATTTGTTCTTAACAAAATTAGCTTAGGATTTTCTATATTAGCTTATAAAACTGAAGGCTGAAGATCTTCAGAGGATTTGGAAAGATCTTTTTTCCTTTTTTTTTTGAATTACAGTATTAACAAAAACAGCTAGCAATAATATGTTTCTCTTTGTACCTTGTGTGCATACTTAGCTCTTTTCATGCTTTAAAATTTACAAGTTCAAAATAAAATACATGCATTAAGCGAAGTTACATGACACATAATCACAAACAGGAGGAAATCACTATGTAGCTCAGCTGTTAAGGTCTAAGTTTGTTTCAGCCCCTGTTCAAAATTGGGTCATCGTCATACCCGTAGTAATGATAAAATGTCATGTCAGTTTGTTTCAACCCCTCTTCAGAGATTCTAAGTTTACTAGATGATACAGGTTTTGATACTTAATTAGGTTGTTATTAGTCATTCTGGTATTGATGGCTGTCCGTCGGAGACTGAAAATGATCTTTTTTGAATGTATGTACTTCAGTAGCATCAAAATACTAGTACTAGTAGAAATGTAGAACATAAGTCAATGATTTTGTTGAATTACGAGAGTTTAATAATTGTTGGTGGATGTTTATAGTTTTATTAAATCTGATTTGTTAATGGGTAGTGGTGGTCCCCTGTCAAATGAAACTAATTATGAATGCTTTTTCCGCTGCTAAACTTTCTGAGCTTTCTGAGTTAGTATTCAAAGTAAAATCTTAAAATGAATACTCTGCATAGTGCTAATTTAGTATATGATTCACTGTTATGTAAACAATGCATGTTAATCTTTCCATGATGATCTTTTTGTTCCAATCAACATCATTCCTTATAATACAAATTAGTAGAAATTATTTGTTTGGCCCTCCTCTTGGTTCTTACTCTCATGGCCTTGGGTTTAAAGAGAGCTTAAACCCAAGGCCATAGCATTTTGCATTTGTTAAAAGCTGCAATTATTGTTTCTAATTTTGGACCTGTTTTTGTAGTTGTACGTGTTCAAAAATGGTGAGGAACGAGTTATCTGCGAAGGCAAAGAATAAAGTAAGTGCATGCTTATCTTTATGGTTCAGTGTTTAAAATTTATAAGTGGTATGTGCTTACTTATCTTGAAAGTAGCTTCTGTAGATACGGAGATTTGAATTCATATGCATATATATCTTGCAACTTAGTTCTTTACTTCCATCTATAATTTTCGGTTTTTCCATTACATTGATCTGTTCAAGTTAATTGCATCATCGTGTTATCATTTTATCTGAGTTCTGCATTTTATGTTGCAGGTAAGCAAGGTTGCCAAGACTAAGGCAGTCCCATCCCCAAAGAATAAGGTAGTAATACAGTCTCTTGACTCACTTTCTTTTATTTATTCAAGTCAATTTATTTACCACCCACTTGATTAACTTAATTTATAGTTACAGATAATCTTGAAAAAGAAGAAGAGTCTGGAGCAGACAAAGTCTTATAACAAGAAAACAACTCCTAAGAAGACGAAGAATTTGGAGCAACTTTGCAATTGAAAAGACTCCAACCGAATCACCAATCGAGCACGAAAAGACACCTAGACGGTCATCACCTAGGTTTAAGAACAGGTCATCACCTACCGCTGAGAAGAGTGCTGCAACACGGTCATCACTTGGGAAACGAAAAAGCTTAGCTGAACTGGAAAGTGTCGCAACATCTCAACCATTGCAGTCCACATCAGGAGCATCTCAACCATTATGGTCCACATCTAAGGAAGTTATTGAGAAGCAAAATACAGTGGGGCGGAAATTGTACCAATCAACAGTCCCATGTCCCAATGTACAACTCAGGAATCCGAATGATACCTTCGATATGGTTGAAGATGATGATGAAGATGAAGATGTAGATGAAGATGAAGATCTTTGAAGAGGGGAAGGTGGAGACAAGGAAACTGATAATATTGGTGACAATGACATTGCGGAGAATGAAAAGGAAACAACAGATGAGGTATAACTCTTTATGTTGCTGCTTTTAAGTTGTTTCTTTATTTTAGTTTTTCAATCCTTGTTTAATAACTCTTTTGCTTAAAACGCTTAGGTTTCGAAAGGAAAAGAGAAGATAAAGTATGTTCCACGTGGCCCATCACGGATGTCTTCACTTGGGCTAACAGAGGACCCAACCCACAAGTCCGTTGTTAGCTTTAATAGTAAGGATCAACCCATTGGTAGCGCTTCCGTGCAACTTGCAAGTGTGTTGGGAGTTTTAGTTAGGCGAAACATTTCATTAACTTGCAAGGATTGGAGAGGGGTCCCTAAAGATGCCAAAGATAATATATGGAAGATTGTTAAGGTAATTTCTTAGCTCTTCAACTCTTCGAGTCTTCACCTCTTTAGCTCTTTTAACCTTCAATCTCAATCTCAACTCTTTCACTGTTATTTGCAGATGAGGTTCATTGTTGATGATCTTTACAAAGACTATTATTATGGGAAGATGGGCTGTTATCTTAAAGAGGCTAGGTCTAGGAAAGCTGGTAGGATACTCGCCCTTGATGAGTTATAAGAAGAAGAAAGAGAGAAGAAGATTAAAGCACTTAAACCACAGAACATGTCAGATAATGAGTGGGAAGTTTTCGTAACAAATGTTTGCTCGGAGGAATTCCGAGTAAGTGTTTATATCGTGTTATCTTTTACATTAATTCTTTGGACAGTCAATGTTGTTGGTGATATTTTGTTACTTAACAGCATTCCGTTACTTTTTTAGGCGAAAAAACTCAAAATGCAGGAAATTCGGAGGCAGCATACCACCCCACACACAATTAGTAGACAAGGTTACGCTCGACTGGAGGAGGCTATGGTATGTTCTACAAAACTTACTAAAATTCATTATGTGTGTTAGTAATGATTGATTAAACCTATTTGTAGTTTCTTTAAGTAACTGGATTTGTCTGTTGTTTACAGCAAAAGGAAAAGAAGACAACTGAAGAGATTGACGCAGTGGAAATGTGGAAAAAGGGTCACAAGCAGAAGGAAGGAAAGGAACCAAATCCGGATGTTGTTGAGGCTTTAGTGAGTACTCAAAAGACTTCTTTCTTTGTTTCTTTTTATATATGTGTTCGAGTGATTTATAAATGTGACTAAATGCAGGAGAAAATTCCAAGAGCCGAAGAAGAGAATGGTGATGTTGTTGGATCATCTTTAATAGACAATCTTCTTGTCAAAGCTCTTGGTGATGACAAACCAGGTCGACTCAAAGGAGTAGGGTTTGGAGTAACAAAGACAAAGATGGCTGTCAAGTCCCATTATAAGAAGATCATCAAGGAGTGTCGAGAAACTATGTTGGAAATGAATGAAAGACTTAATATGTTAGAGGTGAGAATCTTATTATTGATTTAGTTTTCTTTTCTCAGTTTATGAGTTCAAACTTGCCCCTTATATTGTCGTTTTGGTCTTTGTATAAGAACGGTCCTTGAGATGTGTCTGCTGCCATGTTGGATTACACTTACAAAAGTCCAGTCCTAAAGTAAGTCTATTTACATGTTTCTGCACTTGCAATTTTTGTTGTATTTTGTATTTTTTACATGTTTACATGTAAAACACCGCCAGTCCAAAAGTAAGTCTGTTTACATGTGGTATTTTCTATTTATTTTTTTGTAGTCCGGAAATGCCAAAGCAACAACAATGCTAGCACTAGCATGGTCTGTGAAAATGGCAGCCCATTGAGCGAGTAAATGTGGTGCAAAAGCCAGTGGGAGTGCCAGAGAAGGATACCCCTTGCAAGTTGCTCAGTTGGTACATTGAGGGAGAGATTGTTGCTGATGCATTTATTGCTGAAACGGATCCAAATAAAAGTGTCCATGGAAGGCCAATAGGTTTTGGAGCATACAAGGTAGGCGTGAAAACTTCTTTTGTGGATGATGCTCTTGTCTACGGAAACCGGTGAGTGTCGGACTATCATTCGAGCGATGGGAAATTTCATCACACGGGGCAAGGAATTTATAGTGCTTGGCTAGCCAACTGACTTGATCTTTATTTTGACAATGTTTCAGGAAACTTACTTTTTTTTTTTTTTTTTTTTTTTGTTGCTCTGTGGTCTGGATATTTTGAATGATTCATTCAAGGTTGTGAATGATGTAAAACTTGTTTAAATGTTTGGATGCTGTCACATTTTGGATGCTGTCACATTATGAATGAATGATGATTGAATGAATGCTGGTATAATTTGATTGAATGCTTTACTCACGAGCAATTTTAATATTTTTTTAAAAATGAAAAATAACCACAACTACTATGAAAGATTGTCAAAGAAAGTTAATACAACTATAACCGGACTTGTCGAAGAAATGACATACAACTCAAAACCACGGTTATCGAAGAATCGACATACAACTCTAAACGGGATTGTCGAAGAAACGACATACAACTCTAATCTGGGTTGTCGAAGAAACAACATACAACTCTGATCAGGGATGTCGAAGAAATGCATTACAAGCATAACCATAGTTGTCAAAGAAGTAAAATACAACTACGAACCATTGTTGTCAAATAACTGACATACAACTCTTAAGCACTGTTGTCAAATTCCAAGATAAGAGTTGTGTTAACATTAAGAGGAAATTTCGAAGGACATTCACAATTGAAGCAAGCGTCGTACAAAAGTAAACGACAACTATGTTTACGACTCTTGCTAAGAGTTGTGAATATTTGAGGGCCTTCTACAACCCCCACCCCACCCCACCCCACCCCCCACCCCCCACCCCCCACCCCACCCCCACCCCCAAAAAGTAAAATACAACTACGAACCACTTGTTGTCAAATAAGCGACATACAACTCTTAAGCACTGTTGTCAAATTCCAAGATAAGAGTTGTGTTAACATTAAGAGGAAATTTCGAAGGACATTCACAATTGAAGCAAGCGTCGTACAAAAGTAAACGACAACTATGTTTACGACTCTTGCTAAGAGTTATGAATGAAAGACTTAATATGTTAGAGGTGAGAATCTTATTATTGATTTAGTTTTCTTTTCTCAGTTTATGAGTTCAAACTTGCCCCTTATATTGTCGTTTTGGTCTTTGTATAGGAACGGTCCTTGAGATGTGTCTGCTGCCATGTTGGATTACACTTACAAAAGTCCAGTCCTAAAGTAAGTCTATTTACATGTTTCTGCACTTGCAATTTTTGTTGTATTTTGTATTTTTTACATGTTTACATGTAAAACACCGCCAGTCCAAAAGTAAGTCTGTTTACATGTGGTATTTTCTATTTATTTTTTTTGTAGTCTGGAAATGCCAGCAACAACAATGCTAGCACTAGCATGGTCTGTGAAAATGGCAGCCCATTGAGCAGAGTAAATGTGGTGCAAAAGCCAGTGGGAGTGCCAGAGAAGGATACCCCTTGCAAGTTGCTCAGTTGGTACATTGAGGGAGAGATTGTTGCTGATGCATTTATTGCTGAAACGGATCCAAATAAAAGTGTCCATGGAAGGCCAATAGGTTTTGGAGCATACAAGGTAGGCGTGAAAACTTCTTTTGTGGATGATGCTCTTGTCTACGGGGAAACCAGTGAGTGTCAGACTATCATTCAGGCAGTAGGAAATTTCATCACACGGGGCAAGGAATTTATAGTGCTTGGCTAGCCAACTGACTTGATCTTTATCTTGACAATGTTTCAGGAAACTTACTTTTTTTTTTTTTTTTTGTTGCTCTGTGGTCTGGATATTTTGAATGATTCATTCAAGGTTGTGAATGATGTAAAACTTGTTTAAATGTTTGGATGCTGTCACATTTTGGATGCTGTCACATTTTGAATGAATGATGATTGAATGAATGCTGGTATAATTTGATTGAATGCCTTTCCGAGCAATTTCAATATTTTTTTTTAAAAATGAAAAATAACCACAACTACTATGAAAGATTGTCAAAGAAAGTTAATACAACTATAACCAGACTTGTCGAAGAAATGACATACAACTCAAACCACAGTTATCGAAGAATCGACATACAACTCTAAACGGGATTGTCGAAGAAACGACATACAACTCTAATCTGGGTTGTCGAAGAAACAACATACAACTCTGATCAGGGATGTCGAAGAAATGCATTACAAGCATAACCATAGTTGTCAAAGAAGTAAAATACAACTACGAACCACTGTTGTCAAATAACTGACATACAACTCTTAAGCACTGTTGTCAAATTCCAAGATAAGAGTTGTGTTAACATTAAGAGGAAATTTCGAAGGACATTCACAATTGAAGCAAGCGTCGTACAAAAGTAAACGACAACTATGTTTACGACTCTTGCTAAGAGTTGTGAATATTTGAGGGCCTTCTACAACCCCCCCCCCCCCACCCCACCCCACCCCCCACCCCCCACCCCACCCCCACCCCCACAAAAGTAAAATACAACTACGAACCACTGTTGTCAAATAACTGACATACAACTCTTAAGCACTGTTGTCAAATTCCAAGATAAGAGTTGTGTTAACATTAAGAGGAAATTTCGAAGGACATTCACAATTGAAGCAAGCGTCGTACAAAAGTAAACGACAACTATGTTTACGACTCTTGCTAAGAGTTATGAATGAAAGACTTAATATGTTAGAGGTGAGAATCTTATTATTGATTTAGTTTTCTTTTCTCAGTTTATGAGTTCAAACTTGCCCCTTATATTGTCGTTTTGGTCTTTGTATAGGAACGGTCCTTGAGATGTGTCTCTGCCATGTTGGATTACACTTACAAAAGTCCAGTCCTAAAGTAAGTCTATTTACATGTTTCTGCACTTGCAATTTTTGTTGTATTTTGTATTTTTTACATGTTTACATGTAAAACACCGCCAGTCCAAAAGTAAGTCTGTTTACATGTGGTATTTTCTATTTATTTTTTTTGTAGTCTGGAAATGCCAGCAACAACAATGCTAGCACTAGCATGGTCTGTGAAAATGGCAGCCCATTGAGCAGAGTAAATGTGGTGCAAAAGCCAGTGGGAGTGCCAGAGAAGGATACCCCTTGCAAGTTGCTCAGTTGGTACATTGAGGGAGAGATTGTTGCTGATGCATTTATTGCTGAAACGGATCCAAATAAAAGTGTCCATGGAAGGCCAATAGGTTTTGGAGCATACAAGGTAGGCGTGAAAACTTCTTTTGTGGATGATGCTCTTGTCTACAGGGAAACCAGTGAGTGTCGACTATCATTCGGGCGAGGGAAATTTCATCACACGGGGCAAGGAATTTATAGTGCTTGGCTAGCCAACTGACTTGATCTTTATTTTGACAATGTTTCAGGAAACTTACTTTTTTTTTTTTTTTGTTGCTCTGCTGTAGTCCGGATATTTTGAATGATTCATTCAAGGTTGTGAATGATGTAAAACTTGTTTAAATGTTTGGATCTTGTCACATTTTGGATCTTTGTCACATTTTGAATGAATGATGATTGAATGAATGCTGGTATAATTTGATTGAATGCTGCTCTGAGCAATTTCAATATTTTTTTTTAAAAATGAAAAATAACCACAACTACTATGAAAGATTGTCAAAGAAAGTTAATACAACTATAACCAGACTTGTCGAAGAAATGACATACAACTCAAACCACAGTTATCGAAGAATCGACATACAACTCTAAACGGGATTGTCGAAGAAACGACATACAACTCTAATTATGGTTTTCGAAGAAAAAACATACAACTCGATCGAGGATGTCGAAGAAATGCATTACAAGCATAACCATAGTTGTCAAAGAAGTAAAATACAACTACGAACCACTGTTGTCAAATAACTGACATACAACTCTTAAGCACTGTTGTCAAATTCCAAGATAAGAGTTGTGTTAACATTAAGAGGAAATTTCGAAGGACATTCACAATTGAAGCAAGCGTCGTACAAAAGTAAACGACAACTATGTTTACGACTCTTGCTAAGAGTTGTGAATATTTGAGGGCCTTCTACAACCCCCCCCACCCCACCCCCACCCCCCACCCCCACTCACCCCCCACCCCCACCCCCACCCCCCACCCCCCACCCCTTATGCAACCTATGGAGAAATGTTGTCGTACATGTACGACAACTGATTTTTGGTCTTGTAGATTACTGTTCTTCCCGTAGTGACTCTAGCAACTGGGAAACCTAATCATCACACCTTCCGTGTGATACTAGTTGTATTAGCTAGAGTCGATTCTCCTTTAACCTTAGGTTTCTTCTTGAAAACCAGGTTAACGACTTAAAGATTTCATTGGGATTGTGAAGCCAGACCGATACTACTTTCTCGTAGTTGTGTGATTTGATCTTGTCGATTCTATCGTTTTGAGTACAATCGTAACGATTGGCTTGAGATTAATATCTCCGATATGCAAGATATAAAAGTAGTCACAAACATCTTCGTCTCATCGTTTATGATTCAATATCTTCTTTCACCGCGTCAATTAAGATTATTGTGAGGTGATTGATAATACTAGGCTGTTCTTTGGGAATATAAGTCCGGGTTATCAATTGGTTCCTGTTCACCTTGATTTATCAAAAGACGAAACAAAACTTGTAGGTATTTCTGTGGGAGACAGATTTATCTATCATCATAGACTTTTCTGTGTGATACAGATTTGTTTATTAAAGTCTTCGACTTTGGGTCGTAGCAACTCTTAGTTGTGGGTGATATCATCTAAGGGAATCAAGTGCGTAGTATCCTGTTGGGATCAGAGACGTAAGGAGCGCAACTGTACCTTGGATCAGTGTGAGATTGATTGGGGTTCAACTACAGTCCAGACCGAAGTTAGTTTGTAGTAGGCTAGTGTCTGTGGAGGCTTAATACAGTGTGTGTTCAATCTGAACTAGGTCCCGGGGGTTTTCTGCATTTGCGGTTTCCTCATTAACAAAATTCTGGTGTCTGTGTTGTTTCTATTCCGTATTATATTTTGTTATATAATTGAACTATCACAGGTTGTGCGTTTGAATCAATCAATTGGAAATCCAACCTTTGGTTATTGATTGGAAATTGATTGATCCTTGAACATTGGTCTTTGGTACCATTCAAGTGACTTCTCTTGTATTCAATTAGACTCGCAGATTTCTATTTCCTTGAGAAAAAATTGAATCAAGAAAGAGAGATATAACTCTTTGATATACTTTATTAAGATTGAGTCTAGTTGATTCTCTTGAAAGTATATTCGAGTTTGTCCATACATATTGCTAATAGAAATATTGGGTGAGGTTGTTGTACCCCCGCTTTTCCAATTGGTATCAGAGCAGGCAAACACGTTTAAAGACCTACAAGTCTATGTTTGTGGCAATCTGAGTCTGAGGACAGAACCTCTTCTCTAGTATTTACGCATACCAAGATGTCTCCAAAAGCTTTTAGTTAAACCAAGTGTCTTGGAAATACCTCAAAGGATTACTCCTTAGTTGATTCTTCTGAATCCCGAGGTAAAAAGGTTGTTCCATCAGATGTTGACATCTCTCCCTCCCATGAGGCATGTGACACTATGGAAAAAGCTGAAATGGAGCTCACCAGAATCTCAAAAAATTCCACTGAGGCTATTGATTTTCAGGATCATGCTCAGCTTATTGATGAATTTGAAAAGTCTCTTGATTGAGAACGTGAACTGTATAACATCATTGAGTCCTTCTCTAACAATATTGAAAAACTTCTCCAAGAAACTACTCTACAATGTGAAAATATTAGTGTTCTTGAGGATATTGTTAAGGAAGGCTGAATTAGAGAAAAACGGATGATCGAGACGCATTCATCATATCTAAACAGACTTCGTGTCGAAAAAGAGAAACTAGGTGCATCTCTGGTTCTATCCCATAAACAATGCAGATCCTTGGAAAAGGAAAACTTTGTCTTAAGGAGAAATTTTTATGTACCAACTAATTCTCATGAATTATAGCGCATTAAGAAATGTTCTCCAGAAGAAGGCTATGTCAAGAAAGATGTTTGTGACCTACAACCCTCTCATATGGCTATGAAGTTAAAACAAGTGTCAGTTATTGCTTCTCCTCCACGGACCTGTACATTCTGTGGGAAAAAGAATCACTATGCTATCCATTGTCTTGACAGAAGGAAACAAATCTGGAATCTTCATAATTTGCTTCTTTCTACTATCAATGGAGTAAATAGTCTGTCGACTTCTGCAGTAAATCTCGTGCCCATGGAAAACCAGAAATCTTATACAAATGATCTCTATCATAGAAATCATCACAGGGAACAAGTTCATCTCAATGGTATAAACTCTTGTGCCACTAATGAACACATTCCTTGTGCATACAAGGATGAGTCTGGTAGATCTAAGTCTGGAAAATGGATTCCTATATATTCTAATCCTCTTGAACCAATTGCAAGAGGTCCTAGATTTAGTCCTCAGAGAAAGCCTTCTGATGCATATGTTAATCACACAGTGTCTTACTCTTCTGGGATGAAGGTTAACCAAAGAAAGGAACACAAAGATCAAACTTCCAGATAATATGTACAACTCTTTTCTCGATGATCATAGTGGGATTAATTTCCACCCTACCACCTGACTCCAGGTATTCTTTTCCTTGTTTTTAACTTGAGAGGTGCAAGGATAATAATTGAGAAATACTCAAGTATGTTGTATATTATTTTTGGTTGAGTTTTTGTACTGACGGTCCACAAACGTTTGCGTCCTCCTCTCATGAGTTCTTAGGGTTTTCGTAACAAGAGTTTCCGACTCGTGTTTACAAAAACATATATACTTATTCTATATTGTGTTTCTCCTTCCCTAACAAAAAATACATGGAGAACTCTGCAAAATCTCAAGAGATTGTGCATCTTGATATGGAGGACGACAATCAGGGACGTAAGTCAATTCAGGAGTTGGTTCTAATGAAGATGCTTGAAAGAAAGGATCACAACTCATGGATTGATGATTCTGTCAAGGATTTGACTTGTTTTTAGAACAATTCAAAGGTCGAGTTTGCAAATAAACCAACTCCTAGATGGTCAGGCCAGAATCCTTGCTAATAAGAATATTTTGATAAGAAATCAAAAGAAGCTAATCATGGACTGCGTCAAAGCTAGACAGCTTGCTCGGGTTGTTGATCGCAAAGTTAGTGTTCTAACTCACGAACATGGTGTGTCTACTGTCAAGAGAATAAAGGAAATCAGTGATACCTTCTTTGATGGATTCATTGAAATATATGATGTTCTCAATGAACTCTGATTTTTCCTTTGCATGTCTAGTAAATCTTCTATTTTATTATTTTGTTTAGAAGAATAACTAGAGTTTGGAATAGCTATGTCCAAAGTTTTTCATCTTCATGTTTTTAGGTTTATTGGTTTAAATTCTAAAACTGTTTGGAAGATGATTTTTGCAGTATTAATCTTTATGGTTTTATATATTGCAATTTGTTATGGGATATGTGTGTTTGCGTCCGTGAACTATGATTGTCCCATACCTTGTCAAAAGTTAAGTCCTTTATGTGTCAATATGCATGTGTTGATAAAAGAAGGAATTGACTTTTGACAATACAAAAGTTAAGCCTATTATGTCAATTTTTGATGGAAGATAGGTTAAAATCTTTTGTTTACAAAGATTATGTCTATTGTATGTCATTGTGCAAATGGTGATGGAAAATAGAATGAATCCTTGCTTATTCCACGGTATTAGGTTGACCTCCGATCCACAATTTGTGTATATAATGTGTTGTTCCATAAGGTGTCTTATGTTGAGCTCTATCGACTGAGTTATTCATTGGCTTAGTTGTTGCTCCGTGAGGTACTTTATGTAGATCATGTTCAACTAAATCAATCATCCTTGTTTGATTATTTAGTTGTTGCTCCGTAAGTTCTCTTATGTCAATCAAGACCAATTAAATTGATTACTTTTTGTGGTTAATTCTGTTGTGTATTCCGATTAGATTAATTATGGGTTCTCTTGTGATTAATCTAATTGAGTATTTTTGAGTCTCCATAAGTTACTTATGTTGAGTATTTCCGATTAAATTAATCATGGGTTCTCTTATGGCTAATTTAATTGAGTATTTTGGATTCAAATTCATACTTGTATGTGATTTGTTATGTCCAAAGAAATCCTTCTTTTCTTTTAAAATTAAGGTCGCTCTTGTTGTTCTTTCGGGAATGACATATAATGGGGGAGAGTTCTTAATTGAACTTGTGCTTAATTGCCAAATCTTTGTGGGGAGTGCGGTTGTGGAATATTATAGGGGTTATCTTGTATCTTTATAAACTTCTTGATGAATGCATTTAGCTTCGGATATATGATTGCATCTAAATAAGATGATATCTGCTTTCTTTTGGTCATGAAATGTCTCTTTTGGAAATTTCATTAGGATCGCGTTTTCGTACCTTTGCCAATTTTATTGACAAAAAGGGGGAGAACTAATATGTAGTTCACACTACAAATACATATGGTTTTCGGATCATTATGTAAGGGGGAGTGGTTTCCATGTGCGATGGAGTATTGACTAAGGGGGAGTGATACATATCACCATAGTATTGTTGTCGAAGTTGTGATACAATTGAACTTTGATACTATATAATGATACTATGACACTGTATAACAATGATTGAGAACTCTTGTTTTCTCGTTGTTATAGCGCTATAGATTTTGAACAACGATGATGCTAAACTTACAACCTTTGGGATCATTGGAGTACTTGGAAGTGACGAAGATTTCGAGTAATGTTGAAGATTAGGCATGTGGAATAGGAGCTACAAAAGTTTATTTATTTATTTTTGTATTCCATATGTATTGATAGATTGTCACTAAAATTGACAAAGGGGGAGATTTTTAGAGCATTGCTCGGTCGAACTTGCAGGCGTTGATATCTCAAGCATGTTTGTCAATGTTAGTGATCGAAATTATAAGTCTTGATTGTCTACTATAGCTAAGTCTCGGACTAGGATAGAAAGTGTAGTTGAGCTCAAGAACTCCATAACAATCATCATATAAGACGAAGAACTACTCAAGGAACTGGTGGAACTTCATAGACTAAAAGGTATGTAGAGACTTGAACTTATCTATCACTCAAAAGTCTATCTACTCTATCTCTTATTTTGAGACAAAATTCGTTTTGCTATATAGACTTTGATTATACACATTTGCTATTTCGAGATGAGTTTATCTCGCCTATCTATTTCTGGAAATATGTGTTGGTGTTTGAGGGTGAAAACGGTTTCTATTGATTTTGGTAATTTCGGGTATGTGGGTGAGAAACGAATTTAAACCCTAAACAATGTACTGCAAGGGAGTACTTTAGATTCGAGAGATCAATCTATACAAATCCGGCCTAAACCAAGAAATGGCCGTTCCAGACTTGCTTCGGTCACAAAGTGAAGGAGAAAGGGTTGGTTTTGGGGAGGGAAGCGAAGAAAGTGTTGAGACCAGAATAGTTGATTCTGGAAGAGTAGTTGTTTTACGACTTGTATCAGAAAGTGGGAAGCTCACAGATGGATAGCTAGCAAATTTTTTCTGAGTGTTGTATGCTCCTGACCTGAACTTGTTGTTCGGTGGAAATAGGTAATGCCTATTTATACAAGTCGAAGTGAAACGTACTCTGGTCTCATTAAGAAATGGAAAACGAGTGAGTAAATGGGAGGAGGTGGTAACCGGTAACGCCTGGAATTGATGTTCCATAAAAGAAAGCGTTTCACCATTACTCCTTGTATTTACTAACCGCCTTATCCTTATGACACTTTCTTATAACGGGCGTAGTGTACGCCGCACGCTATAAACCGCCAAACCAATACCCAATGAGCATCCGCCAGTTTGTGACATGTGTTGATGTCTCGAGTGTTTTCGTGTAGCACGTTGTTGTTGTCTGGCAAGTTGAGCTTGGGAGACTTGCCGTCTCGGTGGTGACCCTCGACGCTCGGGATTTTGCATCTTAAGAGGAAAGGTAGCCGTTGATTATTGCAACCCTTCGTTTGGTAGCCAGTGGCATGAAAGCATGATCATTATGGCTTTACTATAGCCTGGTTTAGGCGCAGCCAAAAGTTAGGGTTTTGGCTTTGTTTAGGCGTGATCAAACTAGGGCCAAAGGTTGCCATGCGTTAGCTGGTAACCTTGGACGGCTAAGATCTGCACCTTAGATGAAAAAGTGGTCGTTGATTGTTGCAGGCATTCGTTTTGGTAGCCGCATAGGGAAGGCCGGTGTGGCGTGACGCGGCAAGGTGGTTGGTATGCCATTGGCACACGTGGTATGGTATGCCTTGGCGCGGTTTGGCTATGATGATCATTAAGTCCTCAATAGGAGATGATATTCGAGGCAGAATTCCAACTAAGGAAACTGCCAGGGAGCTAATGAAAGACATAGAGGATCAATTTACAGGGTCCAAGAAGGCACTTCAATTTACCTACTTAACCCAACTCATCTCACTCAATTATGACGGACATGGAAATGTCCGAGAGCATATCCTTAAGCTGTCAAAGCTTATTATTTCTCTTAAGGAGTTAGAAATGGATTTAGGTACTGATTTTCTTGTTCATTTAGCTGTGGAGTCTCTTCCTCGTTCCTTTGAAACTTTCAAAGTGAACTACAATGCTCAAGAAAAGAAGTGGACCGTAAATGAGTTGATTGCTTATTGTGTAATGGAAGAAGAAAGACAAAACCATGGAAAGGTTGAATCTGCAAATTTAGCTTATCATGGAGCGAATAAGAAAGCTTTCAAGAAAAAGGGTTTTAAGAAAATCTTTAAGAAGAAGAGTGGACCTGACCTTGTAGTTGCTGACAAGAAAATGGGATCTCGCCAAGTTTCTAACTCTGCTGGTCAGCCTAAGGGAGACAATCCAAAACCATCAGAGGAGATTGAGTGTTTTTTCTATCAAAAGAAAGGGCATATGAAGAAGAGCTGCTATAAGTACAAGGAATGGTTAAAGAAGAAAGAAGGTAGTAACCTAGTTTTTGCTTGTTTTGAAACAAATTTATTAGATACTCCTAGTAATACTTGGTGGGTTGACTCACGGTTCCTCTGTGCATATTTCAATTCTTTGCGGGGGTTCATAAGCCGGGAAACCAAGGGCCGATGAGAAGCTATTCTTGCAAATAAGGATGCAACTAAAGTTGAAGGAGTTGGAACTTTTAGGATAGTTTTATATGGAGGTTTTGTTTTAGATTTGGTAGACACCTTATATGTTCCTAGTATTAGTCGCAATTTAATTTCTGTTTCTAGATTGGATGAATCTGGTTATGGTTTTATGCTTGAAGGTGGTAAACTCTCTATTAGATTTAATATGCAGAATGTTGGATCTGGTGTTTTAATTGATGGGTTATATAAATTATCTTTGGATATTTGTTATGCTTCATCATTATTATGCATGTCAGTTGATTCCTTGGCTACTTCTTCTTTTGGAGTTAAAAGATCTGTTTTTAAAGAAAATTCGTCGATGTTGTGGCACAAAAGACTAGGACATATATCAAAAGAACGCTTAAAGAAGCTAGTCTCAGGTGGAATACTAGAATCATTAGATTTCAGTGATTTTAATACTTGCATAGATTGCATTAAGGGAAAACTAACGAATACTAGAAAGTTAAGTGCCATTCGTAGTTCTAATCTTATGGAAATAATCCACACAGACATATGTGGACCTTTTCCTACTCCTTCTCGCGGAGGTCAGCGCTATTTTGTTTCCTTCATTGATGATTTTTCAAGGTATGCATATGTGTACCTTGTTCATCACAAGTCTGAGGCTTTAGATATGTTTAAGATTTTTCATTTGGAAGTTGAAAGACAGCTGAATAAGAAAATTAAGATTGTCCGTTCTGATCGAGGGGGAGAGTATTATGGTAGAGAAGATCAATACGGTGTAAATCATGGAAATTTTGTTAGATACCTTCAAGAACATGGCATAGTTCCACAATACACGACTCCGGGTACTCCTGAGCAGAACGGGGTGGCAGAAAGACGCTATCGAACCTATCAAAATATGGTTCGCAGTATGATATGTCATTTTGATTTGCCTGAAAATTTGTGGGGAGAAGCTTTAAAAACAACGGTTTACTTACTCAATCGAACACCTAGTAAAGCAGTACCGAAAACTCCTTTCGAGCTTTGGACTGGTAGAAATCCTAGGTTGCATCATCTTCACGTATGGGGCTGTCCGGCAGAAGCGAGAATGTATAATCTTGATATAAAGAAGTTGGATCCCAGAACTGTAACTTGTCGTTTTATAGGATACCCTGAAATATCTAAAGGTTTTCGTTTTTACTTCCCAAGATCCACCCAAATTGTAGAGACAAACAATGCTAGGTTTTTGGAATTTGATGGTGGGAGTTAAGACCATCGAGAAGTGGTGTTTCAAGAAGTTATAGATGATCTACCACCATTTGTGATACCAAATGTCTTAACTGGTTTTCCAAGTAGCTGAGCCAGCAGTAGCCATCCAAGAATACATTCATCCTACTGAACCTGCAGATCTAAGAAGATCAAGTAGGACGAAGAAATCAACTATTCCAGATATCTATCAAACTTACCTTACAGAAGGTGACATTCAAGATACAGAAGATCCAATAAACTATTCTGATGCAATGAGTAGTGAAAATTCCGATGTATGGATTGAATCCACGAAAGAGGAAATAAAATCGATGAATAAAAATGGAGTTTGGGAGCATGTACCGCGACCAGCATGTGTTAATGTCATTGTTCAAGAAAAAAAGAGATTCTCAAGGGAAAATGGAAAGACATAAGGCACGTCTAGTCGCAAAGGGATATAATCAGAAATCGGGAATTGATTATACCGACACTTTATCTCCCGTATCAAAGAAAGATTCTCTTAGAATTGTGCTAGCATTGGTAGCACAGTTTGGCATGGAACTTCATCAAATGGATGTCAAAACAACATTTCTTAAATGGGGACCTAGAAGAAGACATTTATATGGAGCAACTTGATGGTTTTAAGCTGAAGGGAAAAGAACAGCTAGTTTGTAAGTTGAAGAAGTCAATTTACGGGCTAAAACAAGCTTCACGGAAATGGTACTTGAAGTTTGATAAGGCCATTTGTTGATTTTGGTTTTAAAGAAACCCTCATGGACAGATGTATATACTACAAGATCAGTGGGAGTCGTTTCATCTTTTTAGTATTATACGTGGATGACATATTATTAGCTAGCAATGATATTCATCTTTTACTAGATATTAAACGTTTCCTATCTAAAACTTTTGATATGAAGGATATGAGAGACGCATCGTATGTTTTGGGAATAAAAATTCAAAGAGATCGGAAGGCTGGAGTTCTCGGTTTATCACAAAGTGCTTACATCGATAAGGTTCTCAAGAGGTTTAACATGCAGAATTGTGCACCTGGAGATGCACCATCGATAAAGGAGATGTATTCGGCAAGAATCAATGCCCGAAAATGAAATTGAGCAAAGGCGGTGAATTCCCTTGAGTATGCATCAGTTTGTAGGGTGTTTGATGTACTTGATGATATGTACTAGACCGGATATTAGTTATATAGTAGGAATGCTTGGTAGATACCAACAGAATCCGGGTATTGTTCATTGGAGAGCCGTGAAAAAGGTTCTAAGATACCTATAGAGAACAAAAGACTATATGCTTGTGTATAAAATGTCAGAATTCTTAGAGGTTAGTGGATTTTCAGATGTAGATTTTGCTGGTTGTCGAGATAGTTACAAGTCTACTTCGGGATATATTTTTAAGCTTGCTGGTGGTGCTGTTTCTTGGAGAAGTGCTAAACAGTCATTACAAACCTGCTCCATTATGGAGGAAGAATATGTGGAAGAATTTTATTACCGAATTATCTGTTGTGGATTATATAAACCATCCAATACATATTTTTTTGCGATCGTGAAGGTAAATTATGTAAAAATTGATAATACGTCTAGTGGCAACAAGTATATTATGGTGAAGTATCTATCTGTGAGAGAGAAGTATAAAATGGGAATTATTGTAGTTTCCCATCTTTCGACTCTTTACATGATTGTTGACCCTTTAACTAAAGGACTTCCACCTCGTATTTTCAAGGAGCATGTATTCCGTATGGGAATTCAAGAATCTTTTAATGTTATTCAATAGTGGGAGTGAGATTCCCAGTCGTATTTGATTTCAGTAAACTAGTTTATTAGTTTTGTTCATTTTAGTACTGCAGTTCATATATGATGCTGTTTAGAGTGGGAGTTGGAATTCTATTCCCTTGTTTTTCAGTACTTTATGAAATTAGCCTTGTTTGGTTTTAATAGTTTTCTGAGTGGTTTTCTATAGGAACTAATGAGGTGGTCTGTTATGGTTACATTAAAGTTAGTAAAATGTTTTATTACAGCAAAGTCCAGTTAAGTAACCTTGTTGATTAGATTACTTCTTTTTGATGCATCTATGTGCCGTGAAAATAATGATACAATATCCTAAATGCTTGGATAAGTTGTGATTGTGCTTGGGCTAAATATGGGTAGGCTCCATGTCAACGAGCCTTTGTCCTTGATAGCTGGTAATGTATTATTACAAGCGACAATAATAATCTATCGGGACAACATGCATTTTTGGTGTATGAAGTTTGGACACTGTGGAAAACACATTAAAGATTGCAGTAAAATTGTGTTGTACATTTACACCACACTAATAGCCACCGTAGAGTATAAAGATGACTTGAAGTTTCCAGCAATGCTACTTTGAGATCATGTACTGACCTTGCATCATGCTCAATGCTTGTGTCTTCATTGTCCAACTTAGTGGTGCTGCATTCATTAGGTAAAGGTTAAAATGTATATCTCTGTAAAGTATTAGTGTGACTGTTTTCTTTCAAAAATGTAAGGGTGGCCACCCGGTTTTCAAAAAATTGATTGATCCAGTATTGAAGCTTTTATAAAAACTGAATTGTTTTGTTTCGAATTGAACAAGTGGGAGAATGTAAGATATCTATATGTTTTTTGGTCAAAGCTAAACATTGTTTACCAAAACCTGGATTAATGTCACACTAATATATCGCAAGAGATAAGGGAAGCGATACTGTCGCATTAGATCTATCCCATCTGTGAGGTGATAGCAGAGTTTGATTAGATCTATCCCATCTGTGAGGTGATAGCAGAGTTTGATTTGTGGTTAAACCCCTATGTCTCTATATTTCCGTAATGGGTAAGCATTAGAGAATACTATTTAAAGGAGGGGAGTCCCTCTTCTCGTTATAACTTGCAATTGTATCCCATATACAACAGAGGTTAAAAGAGAAGGGAAGACTCCATTCTCAAATATAATTACTGGTTATTATCTTTCCGCTGCGACTTATTAAGGTATGTTAAGGTATGTAATGAAACTCAATCTTTTTGGTTTAACTGTGATTCTAATCTTTGGCAAGATCTGCTTGTTTATGTTGATAACAAGTATGTGTTTTGACATAAATTTTTCCTACAGGGTGTTGTTTGGTTAGTAAACCTAATCATGATTAATACCAAGAATGTTGTAGACATTTCGTCTTTTTTAAAGAAGTCAATCCCTCCTTGCAAATTTTACTTCCCTCCTCATATCTATTATTTCCCTCCTAATAACAGGATCTGCCACTTTAAAAGGCCATCTTGCTTGGGAGAAACTAAACCATATTCTAGCATCTCATTCCGAAATTACTTAAACGGCACCGTGTTTGCCATCCATAAGTCTCAAATTTGAGATGAATGTCATGATCTTAATTAACCTAGTTTCTTTTCTTTTTTTTTTTTTTGGGATAACCTAATTAACCTAGCACGTATACAAACTTCATCACCAAGTAATAAATAAAAATAAAAAAACTTGATCACCAAGTATAATCTCCTAGAAATAGGAAACTCATTAACTATTTCCTTAATTAATTGGATCTGGAAATCCACCTTGTGGTGGAAAAAAGACGAAAAACAAATCAAACCCACTACGCACCCAAAGATCCAAAATCTTGAGTTGGATACCAAAATCGCCACCAAAAAAAACAACCTTGGATTCTCAAAATCCTCCTCGAAGAATCGAAGATCAATACTAAACGGCAGCACCAGCTTCTGCAATCTTCTTCTCGGAAGTCTTACAAAGTGTGCGGAACAACATAAGCGGCTAGATTCTTGGATATGTCATTGATTGTGCAAAACTTTCCGGCACCGGCAATGAGTTCGTGTTTCAAAGCGAATGGTGGTGATTTACCTTCTGCTGTCTTGAATGAGATCTTCATTCGACTTCCATTAAAACCCGTATTTAAATTCAGGTGCGTTTCGAAGCTGTGGAACTCTCTTTTATCTAACACATATTTGGTATTCAAAGTATTCAGCATTACCACTGCACCTTCTCCATGGACCATCGTTTACGACCGCGACGATTTTTTTTCAAAGAACCCACAAGTCTTCCAAACTCACTCTCTCAACATTCACTACAACTTCATAAACGACGATCATAACGGGTTTTCCTTTCGATTCCTATTAGATAAGGCAGAAACATTCTGGAACAATATCATGAGTGAGATAGAAAGTGAAAGTTGCAACTGTGAACCCCAAGAAGAAAGTGAAAGTTGGAACTACAATCTGGTTCCTAGTGTACAACTTTTAGCTTCGTGTGTTAATGGCCTAGTTCTTTACAAGCTGTGTACCAAGTCAGATCTTTACCCTTGGGATCAATTGACGTTTAATGTCTGCAATCCGCTCACCAAACAATGTGTCTCACTTCCTCCTCGCCCTGGGCAAAGTTCTATAGACTGCAACTTTGTTAGATTGGTATCTGAAACCTCAACTACTAGTGACTACAAGGTGGTGTTTTTTGGACATAAATACGGCTCCATTCGCCGTCACACAACCACCTTAGAGATATTTTCTTCTGATATAAGTGAATGGAGAACGTACAGACTTGACGGCTACAAATCTTCTTTCACACAATATCAGTCTAATGTGGTTATTAGCAAAGGAGTCTTGTATTGGAATGAATTCCTGGACAATGAAGATATTTACTCTGATGATTATCAGATGGTCGTCAGAGCTTTCAATCTTGAGAACAAAAACATTCCAAAGAATACGTTATTGTTAATTTACTTACCGAAGGATATAAAACACCATCGTCATGGGTTTTTTGGGATGTCAGAAGGGTCCATCTACTATGGCAGCAGAATTCACACAACACGTGATGAGTTTGGTTTTCTCAGTGTTTGGATGCTCGAGGACTACTCTAATGGAGGATGGGATTGGCAACCGGTGCACATAAATATTGTAATGGAGTATCACACAATATTCTATGATCAATATGAATGTTTCTGTCATTTCCATCCGGAGGATCGAAATGTTATCTTCTTTTTTAAAACTTATAGGTGTCCCTGTTTGGCCTACAACATTAGTACTCTTACTTACGAAGAACTTCGTGGTTCACCTATTCCATCTTCTATGGTTAAGAATACTCATTGGTATCTGCCACCGCTTTTATTAACACCAAAGCCAACAAGAATTCCTTTAGTGTCACCCTCTCGGGGACTTTAGTTACTATATTAATAATCATTTTTGCTGCATGATTTTTCTAGGGAAAATTGGGGATATGCCCCAAAATCGACTGTCATCTTGGGGATATGCCCCAGGATTCCAGTTTTTCTTTAATTCGAATTTGCTGTCATCTTCTAATGAAGAAATGTTTAGTATGATCTCTTGTTTTTTTATTAGAAACCTATTGAATGAGCAAACTTTGTGTATATTCTCTCTGTACAAATCTATCAATCTCAGGGACTAATACGCTCTTCCACCGAACCACACTGATACAGTCAGTGGCGAAGCCAGCCTATGGTAAAGGTGGCTGATGCCCACTCATTCCTGATGGCTCCCAAGCTCATTTTATTTGTCGGCAAATTAAGTTCCGGATCAAGAATTCAATCTCCTCCGATTCCAAATTGAATCGGAGGATCGGAATGTTGTCATGTTTCTAAAACATGCTTCACTTTGGCCTACAACATTAATTAAGACTCGAACTTATGAAGTTCCCGTCGTTCACCTATTCCAATACCTTCTTTTGGGAAGTACTAAAATGCATTTCTTTGGCGCTTTTGTTAACACCAAAGTTTGACAAGAATTCATTTATTGCCACCCTCTCCGCTTGATAGTTAATTCTGCTGCAAAAAAAGAATTCTATTTTTTGTTTAGTGAACAGATATGTAATCTCTTGTTTTCTTACTAGAAACCGAACGAGCAAATTTAACAACGATCATGTTTTACTTATTGCGAGATTAATATATTTCTCTCTTTGTATGGACTTAATCACATGCATACAAATAGATATGCAGGGAAGGAGTTGAAAGCCACAACGCTTAAATTTTAATGTCTATTAGGATCTGGTAATAAGTTTTGACATCGTGACCAAAAGATTGTCCCTAGACTCAAAAGTGGCATGGTGACCAGTTATCTGCCAAAATTTACCCCTTGCCCGAATATCCTACTTTTGAATTCGCATGGTGACCAGTTATCCGCCACTTTAAAGACCATCTTGCTTGGGTGAGTCGTGAAACTAAGCCATCCGCTCATTCCTAAATTAGCTAGATGGCAGCGTGTTTGCTTTTCATAGAATAATCGGTTGAGATGACTGTCATAATTCGAAAATCCCAATTCACCTACAATATACAAATATAGCTAGCTAGTAAAGTTCAATTACCCATTAGTGAAAATAGAGGTGTAAATTGGGACGGGCCAGCACGTTTATAGAACAACACAGCACGTTAAAATTCGAGCACAGCACGGCACAGCACGTGACCGGCCTAGCACGGGCACAACACGTTTGTTTAATGTGTTGTGCTGTGCCAGACAAAATAGGCACACAGCCCAGCACAGCACGCGGCACGTGTTAGCACATAGCCCAGCCCAGCACAGCACGCGAAGAAAGCACGCCACGTCATGCGTAAAATACTACACAATACATCACATTTGATGCATATTTCACAAAAAAATCATTGTTTTAGCCAATTTCTGACATTTTATCTTGAATGATTAATTGGGGGATAAAAAAACTAATTGGGGGATATGTGCCGGCATAGTTTTCAATGAAAACCGTCATGGTCGATGGACTGCTGGCATTGAAAAACAATGTCTGTAGCTACAGTAGAATATCCCCCAAATAGTTTTTCTATCACCCAATTAATCCTTCTTTATCTTCGGTATGCTAATTTATTTCTATAATAATACATGTACTAACTAAAATATCTCAAAAATATTTATTTTGGAGAACATAAAATAAGTGTGCTAGCACAAAGACAACACGACGACACAAAGACGTTTATTTTTCTCGCACAAGACAAAGACGGCACGCCATTTAGCACAAGACAAAGACGTTTCGTCTTCGAATCTCAAAATTTGACCCAAGACACAAAGACGCTAAGCACGTGACTTCGTGGGCTGCGCTGTGCCGGGCCGGCACGTTTTACACCTCTAAGTGAGAACATAAACTAAAAAAATAAAAATAAAAAATAACAGAAACTTCATCACCAAGTAATGAGAAAAAAAGAAAAAAAAAAACTTCATCAACAAGTATTAATTAGTCTCCTAGGGGAAACCCACCTTGTGGTGGAAAAAGACGAAAAACAAATCAAACCCACTGTTTTCCTTCCTTTCAAATACTCAAAGATCCAATTTCTTGAGTTCGATACCAAAATCACCACCAAAGAAGGACAAAATAAGAAAAAAAAAATTGGATTCTCAAATCAATTTAGTTGACGATATATAAGTGGTAGAACACAAAGTGTGCGGCACCGACTAGATTCTTGGACATGTCATTGATTGTGCAAAACTTTACGGCACCGACAATGAGTTCATGTTTCAAAGCGAATGGTGATGATTTGCCTTCTGATACAAACTTGATCACCAAGTATTAGCTAGTCTCTTAGGACTATTTCCTTATATGGATTAGGACACCCATCTTATTGTGGAAACAGACGAAAAACAAATCAAACCCACTGCCTTCCTTACGTTCAAATACTCCAAGATCTAAAATCTTTGAGCCCGATACCAAGATCACCTCAAAAAAAAAAAATTGGATTCTCAAAATCCTCCTCGAAGATCAACAACATTACCTTCTCAGCAGTCTTAGAAATCAACTTAACAAATAGATTAAGTGTGAGGCACAACTTAAGCAACTATATTGTTGGATGTCATTAATCGCGGAAAACTTCACGGCAACGACAATAGGTTCATGTTCCCAAGCGAATGGTGATGATTTACCAGCTGATGTCTTGTATGAGATCTTCATTCATCTTCCATTGAAACCCATTTTTAAATTTAGGTGCGTTTCGAAGCTATGGAATTCTCTTTTATCCAACTCATCTCTGGTCCAAAACGTATTCAGCATTACTACTTCTCCTCCTCCGTGGACCATCGTTTACAACCGCAATGATCATTCAAAAGACCCCCAACTCTTTCAAACTTACTCTCCCAACCTTCACTACAACTTCATAAACGACGATCTTAACGGGTTTTCCTTTCAATTCCTTGTAGACAATGCACAAACATTCTGGAAAAATATCATGAGTGATGTAGAAAGTGAAAGTAGCAACTGTGAAGAAAGTGAAAGATGGGACTACAGTCTGGTTCATATTCCTCGTGTAGAACTTTTTGCTTCGTGTGTTAATGGCCTGGTTCTTTACAAGCTGCGTCCCATGGTAAATATTTCTACACACCCTTGGGATCAATTGACGTTCAATGTCTGCAATCCTCTCACCAAACAATGCGTCTCCCTTCCTCCTCGCCCTGAGCAAAGTTCTATACAGTGCAACTTTGTTGGATTGGTATCTGAAACCTCGACTACTAGTAACTACAAGGTGGTGTGTTTGGGAGGAGCTAGTTACACAACAACCTTACTGCAGATATTTTCTTCTGATACGGGTGAATGGAGAACATATGGAGTCGACAGCTGCGAACCATGTGTTCGTTCTAATATGGTAATTAGCAATGGAGTCGTGTATTGGAATGAATTCCTGGCGGATGACTCAGGTCCTTATATTGATCACTATCAGATGGTTGTCAGAGCTTTCAATCTCGAGAACAAAAACATTCCAAAGAATACATTACGGTCAATTTACTTGCCCAAGAATATAAAACCCCATTCTCGTGTGTTTTTTGGGGTGTCAGAAGGGTCCGTCTACTATGGCAACATTAGTTTCCCAAAAACTTTTAGTCGGGGTTTTCTCAGTGTCTGGCTGCTTAAGGAGGACTACCGCAATAGAGGATGGGTTTGGCAACCGGTGCACATAAATATTAAAATGAAGTATCACTCAATATTCAACGATTGTCTATCATACTGCTATTTCCATCCCGAGGATCGAAATGTTATTATCTTTCTTGAAACTCCCAAGTGTCCCTGTTTGGCCTATAACGTTAATACTCGAACTTACGAAGTTCTTCGTGCTTCACCTATTCCACCTTCTATGGTTAATAATGGTCATTACTTGCCACCACTTTTGATAACACCAAAGCCAACAAGAATTCCTTTACTGCCACCCTCTCGGCGAGATTGATTACTATAATAATTTTTGTGCTGCATAATTACTCTATTTTTTTCTTATTTTAATGAACAAATACTTAGTAAACTTTATATATGATCACTTGTTCTTGTCGGAGAAAATGAGTTTTAATTAAAAGAATTTTTGTTCTTGTGGTTTGATCTAATGACCTAAGGGTCTAAGAATACTTACTCATTTTATGAGTGAATGAAATGATCCTTTAGTCCCACATTGTGGAAAACTAAAGAGGAATTCCACTATATAACCATTGTCTTATGGATACATTGATTAATATACATGTTCCAACCCATGCGAGATGCCATGCACCAAGTACTGTGTCTACTTGAATTTATTTTTGGCAAGTTTTTCTTTAAAAATTAATTCCAAATATATTTAATTCAATATTTTATTTACGGGAGATTTCCTTTTTAGTTTTGATTTGTTTTACAAGAAATAAAACATGTTTTATAAGGAAACCAGAACATAGCTTGATTTTTAAAGCAACTTTGTCTTATAAATACAAAATTGAATTTCTCTTTTTAGTGTGTGCTAGACACGGCTACGTTTTCTTCTTTGTTTTCTCCATCTTCTCACTTTGTTTTTTCGCAACAGTGGTTGCTTATCTTCCTTCCTAATCCTTGCTGCTGAGTTCGAAGTAGGGTAGATTGTATTGTGCTTATATAGTCTATATCGGGTTGTTCTATCCTGGACACATCTCGGCTGATGGGGTATAGCATCTCTCGTTCTTGAAGAGTACCTGCGGACTAATGTGTTAAGGACAATTTGCTGAGCAGGTGGCTCTACCCTCGTGTGTCTAGTTTCGGTTTTCAATTAGTTGATTATTTTCAGTACAACCAGATTCATCTAATGTTTGCAGTTTCATTGTTACGGTTCCAACAGTTCTTATTATAAATTTCCAATTGAATGAGAAAACTTTATATAGTATCTCTCTTTACAAATCTATCAATCTCGGGACTAATACGTGTTACCACCGAACCACACTGAAACAGTCAGTAGCGAAGCCAGCCTATGGTAAAGGAGGCGATGGCCACTCATTCCAGATGGCTCCCAAGCTCATTTTATGGTGAATTTTTAAACTTGCACCATTTAACCTTTGGGTGCCACCGTTGGAGGTTTTTCTCTTTCTTTTTTTTGCTACTCTTTTCTACAATCCTAGCTCCGCACCCGGATATAGTGATACAAGTACCGAATGCTTATACGGGGTATCTTTAAAAAACTTTAAGATATCCCCTCTACCTAATTGACTTTTTTCTTCGTTTCTTGATGACATCTTTTGACTTCCCCAAATTTCACCTTCAATTCAATCACAATTTGAAGATTCTAGGATTCAATTCACACTCGGTTTGAGAATTTAGGATTTCAATTGCACGTCAGCAAGTTAAGTTCCGGATCAAGTCGGCTTTCAATTTTACCCGTGTAAGTTAATAAGTTTAAGGATCACTTACCGTCCAGTGGAAGGTTCTGCTATTTGAAATCCGGAGCTCTGGATGTTGTTATCTTTCCTAAAACATGCTTCACTTTGGCCTACACCATTAAGACTCGAACTTATGAATTTCTCCGTCGTTCACCTATTCCACCAATACGTCCTTTGGGAAGTACTGAAATGTACTCCCTCCGTTCCTAATTAATAGGTTGGTTTTGTTTTTAGAGAAAATTAAGGAAATTAAGAGAACTAATCGTTGAAAGTGGTTATCATGACACTTGTCAATAAAATAAGTGAAGTGAAATGGTCCTCATAACATAAGTGAAGCAAAAGAAGTAAAGTGAAATGGTCCACATGACTCTTATCATCAAAAGAAGTTAAGAGAAAAGTGGTCCCAGAAAAACTAAAGTAACATTTGACTTTCTCAATTATGAAACCATCCTATTTTTTTGAAACATCTATTTATAGAAACCAGCTTATTATTTAAGAACGGAGGGAGTATTTC
Source organism: Papaver armeniacum (assembly GCA_023531295.1). Taxonomy (NCBI): domain Eukaryota; kingdom Viridiplantae; phylum Streptophyta; class Magnoliopsida; order Ranunculales; family Papaveraceae; genus Papaver; species Papaver armeniacum. The sequence continues at coordinate 14,962 of JAJJWW010008593.1, read as the reverse complement.
TTTGCCGCTTTTGTTATATAACATCAAAGTTAACAAGAATTCATTTATTGCCACCCTCTCGGCCGGAGAGTTATTTTGCCGCAAAAAATTCTGATTTTTGTTTAGTGAACAGATGTGATCTCTTGTTTTCTTATTAGAAACCGAATGAGCAGATATAACGACGACAAATTTTACTTATCGTGAAATTGACATATTTCTCTCTCTCTTTTTTTTTTTTTTTTTTGGTGAAAGAAGGTTAAAATGTATTTATGGTGAGTGTAATAATTAAGGTCAAGAAGACCCCCATTATGGACATATTTCTCTCTTTGTATAGACATACATACAAATAGATTTGTAGGGAAGGAGTTGCAAGACACATACATCGCCTAATTTTTAAAGTTCATTAGGATCTGGGAAGGTTTGAAGCAGTACTGTTATGTTTGTTGGTTCTTTGTTTTCAAATGCTTCGCTTTTGCCAAGTAAAGCTTTTGCGCACAAAGCCGAAATATGCATCGTGAACAAAAGATTGTCACTAGACTCAAAAATGGCTTTGAACCAAAAGTTACCCCTTGCCCGAATATCCTACTTTTGAATTCGCATGGTGACCAGTTATCTGCCACTTTAAATTTAAAGACCATCTTGCTTGGGTGAAACTAAGCCATATGTTAGCCGCTCATTCCTAAATTAGCTAGATGGCATCGTGTCTGCTTTTCATAGAATGATCGGTTGAGATGACTGTCATGATCCGAAAATCGAAATTCACCTACAATATACAAATATAGCTAGCCAGTAAAGTTCAATTACCCATTAGTGATGAGAACATAAACTAAAAAAAAAAAAAAAAAGAAACTTCATCACCAAGTAATGAAAAAAAAAAAAAAAAACTTCATCAACAAGTATTAATTAGTCTCCTAGGGGAAACCCACCTTGTGGTGGAAAAAGACGAAAAACAAATCAAACCCACTGTTTTCCTTCCTTTCAAATACTCAAAGATCCAATTTCTTGAGTTCGATACCAAAATCACCACCAAAGAAGGAAAAAATAAGAAAAAAAATTGGATTCTCAAATCAATTTAGTTGACGATATATAAGTGGTAGAACACAAAGTGTGCGGCACAACATAAGCGACTAGATTCTTGGACATGTCATTGATTGTGCAAAACTTTACGGCACCGACAATGAGTTCATTCGATCCGACTAGATTTTTTTGTTAGGTATCAGTATGGATACGATCTATTTATGATGGATCCTGTGGTTTTTTGTTTTTATCCAACCATAAAAGGAATGTGCATGCGACAATCCTCTGATTTGAAATTCGCTTGTATATATTGATGCACATCAAAGGGGCAAGATCAAGTCACTGTTAAATCAACCGATAAAAGGTAGTACTTACTTATTTTGATCCATCAGATTCCATGCCTAAATAAATGCTTAGTGAGACTCATAAACCACAAAACTTGCAGTTATCTGCAACTAACTTGAGAATTTATATGTTCTCATGATGATCAAGATGAATTGAAATTAATCAAAGATGAACACAAGAAAGAAGGAAGAAGAACTTGTATTGTGGAGAAAAACCATTGTATGCACACAGACCAAAAACAGACATATTTAATACAAGACATAAAGTTGTCTGAAACAGAACAACTGACTCAGAAACTAACACTGACTCAACTGACTCAAGTCAAGTCAAACTTATTTTACTTGACTATCCTATTAGCCCCCCTCAAACTGATGAGGGGTGACATTATACAGTTTGAACAATGAAACAAGTACTCAAAGAACAACAACAAATGTATTTAAAAGGTAGAAAGTCTTGTATGATAAGGAGCACTGTCCTCTGAAGTAGTAATATCAGTTGAAGTAGTAGATATATCAGCAGTAAAATCATCCTATGACATAGAAGAAGCAGCAGCAGTTGATGATGTAGGTGTACCTAATAGTTGTTGCAGCAAAGAACTGAAAAACTGGTGCACAGAGACCCTTAGTAAACAGATCAGCTAACTGATTTTCTGAAGCAATATGTTGTACTGATAAGAAACCACTTGTGATCAATTCTCTGACAATATGGTAATAAATCTTTATATGTTTGACCCTGGAATGAGATACATGGTTAACTGATAAATAAATAACACTAGTATTATCACAATACAAAGTAATTGGATGTGCTAATGAAATATGCAATTCAGAGAGAACTGATGACAACCATTCCAACTCTACGGTAGCTCTTTGACAAACACTTATACTCGCCTCATTTGTAGACCTTGAGACAGTTGGTTTGCTTTTTACTAGACCAAGAAATCAAAGAAGAACCAAGAAAAATAGCATAATCACAAGTAGATCTTGCTGTTTCAGGGCAATTTCCTTAATCAGAATCAGTGTATGATGTCAATGAACTTATATCACTTTTTCTCATTGTTATACCAACTCCAATTGAACCCTTCAAATATCTCAGTATTCTTTTGACTAATAGCATATGCACATATGTAGGAGCATGCATGTATTAACTCACATAGTTAACTCTAAAACATATATCAGGTCTTGTTAAGCAAAGATATTGCAACATACCAACTAAAGTCTTATACTCAGATGCATTGGTAAGTAAAACACCATCATAAATTGAAACTCTATGACCCTTTGCAACTGGTGTGCTACAAGGATTGCACTCTAGCTAACATCTTTTCCTTATCCAACAACTCCAAAGTATACTTCCTTTGTGTAAGTAAAATACTATCAGATTGTCTAGTAGCTTCTATACCCAAGAAAAAATTTAAATCCCCTAATTCCTTCATTGCAAAAGCAGTACTGAGATGTTTAATCAAATGAGAAATCAACACTTCAGATGAACCAGTCTATATAATATCATCAACATAAAGAAGTAATATCATCATATCAGAACCAACACTATAAACAAACATAGAGTAGTGGAGACAGTTCTCACAAATCCATAAGAAAGTAAGGAAGCACTAAATTTTTCAAACCAAGCCCTTGAGCTTGCTTTTAACCCATAAAGACTCTTTTTCAATTTGCAAACTTTGTGTGGAAATTCAACACTCTCAAACCCAGGTGGTTGCTTCATGTAGACATCTTCATGTAAATCACCATGCAGAAAAGCATTGGAAACATCCAACTGCTTTATGATCCAACCTCTAGTAACAACTATTGTTAAAACTACTCTAATTGTAGTTGCTTTTACAACAGGACTAAAAGTCTCTCCATAATCCATTCCATATTGTTGGTTATACCCTAAAGCAACCAATATTGACTAATTAAGCCTATCCAAGGTACCATCTGATTTTAACTTCACTCTGTAAACCCATTTACAACCCAGTATGTTCATATGTGGTTCAGGGTCAACTAAATTCCAAGTATCATTCCTAAGTAATGCAGTATTCTCATCTCCCATAGACAGCTTCCATTTAGGATTTTGAATAGCAGTTTTAAAAGATTTTGGCTCAGTAGGAATTGAAAGCAAAGAAGAAAAAGCAGATGAAATGGGATGTCTAACAGAGTGATGTAAAACATGATCATGAAAGATTTTTGGTTTTGTAACACCAGTTTTTGATCTAGTCACCATATTAGATACAGGAACAGAAGATTGATCAACTACAGAAGGAATTTCAGTAATGGTAGGTAACACAGTACATGAAGGAGTTGAAAAATAGAATTCATTTTCTGAGAAAATAACATGTCTTGAAATATAAGTTTTCTTTAACACTGGATTATAGCACTTGTATCCTTTATGTAAAGTACTATAACAAATAAAAACACATTTTACAGATTTGGGAGTTAACTTGTCAGGTCTTGAATGACCAAGAAAAGGATAACAAATACAGCCAAAAACTCTAAGCAAAGAATAATCAGGACACTCATTGTACAGAACTTGAAAAGGAGACTTATTTTGAAGTACAGGAGTTGGAGTTCTTTTATAAGAAAAGTAGCTGCTAAAAGGCATCATACCAAAACTCCTTTAGACAAGAAGCATTAAACAACAAAGTATTACCCATTTCTGTAATATGCCTATGTTTCCTTTCATCAAGACCATTTTTCTCTGGTGTTTTTGGACAAGAAATTCTCAGATTAATACCACAAGACTCTAAAACAGTTTGAAAGGACATTTTACTAATTCACTAGCACCATCTGTTTGAAATGAAAGAATTTTAGCATTAAAAAAATTTCAGTAAGAGCTTTGAAATGCTTAAAACATTGTAAGGCTTCAGACTTAATTTGCATTGGATAAATCCAATGAAATCTACTAAAATCATCAACAAATAAGATGTAATATCTAGAACCAGATAAAGAAGATACTGGGGCAGGACCCCATTCATCACAATGAATTAAAATAAGTGGAGAAGTTGTATGAGAAGTAGAAGCATGAAATGAAAGTCTTTTACTTTTAGCAAGCTGACAAGGGTGACAAAGAGTGTCTTTTTGAGAAGAATTTAAAAGAATTAGTTTATCAGTATGAAGTTGATGAATAATTTTTGATGAAGGATGACCTAACCTACTATGCCATAGATCAGAAGAAGCAACTAGTGATGAAAAAGCATACTGCATTTTAGGTGTAGATATGGGATATAAATTGTTGACCATCTTTCCCTTATCTAGTAACACATGATCATATAAACCTCTTATATCATAACCAAAGGTATAAAAAGTGATATAGCAAGAATTATCCTTAGTGAACTTAGCTACTGATAGTAAATTATGTTGCATATCAGGCACATGTAAGACTTTATGTAACATAAAACTAGTTGTTGGTGTCTGAATAGTCGAATTACAAGTTAAAGATATAGACAAAGACTTACCATTGCCAATGACCACATGCTCCTTTCCTTTGTAGTTAGAAGTATTAGTGAGAATAGTTCTGTCACCAGTCATATCTGCTGAAGCTCCACTATCTGAAATCCACACAGTACTTGAAGAAGGATCATCATTAAATGAAGAGCCATTAACATTCAGACTTGTAAAAGCTTGATGAGTGCCAGAAGAAGAAGCTTGTGATAGTTGATGATAACTTTGTTGAACATCTGAGGCTGCATAATGAGCCTGTGAAGTACTAGCAGAATTCCCAGTTGGAGGTGGATGATATCTAAAGAAACACCTAGATGCCATATGACCACTCTTCTTACAAATTTGATAGAACACTTTAGTGAAATTCACATGAGGTCTTCTCTCACCATTTCCATTTGAAGTATTTGAAGAACCAGAAGTAGACCCATGTTGAAATGTAATATTATTATAAGGACCACCACTCCCATTTTTGTTATTCCCACCATTTCTTCTATTGTTATTATAAGCAGATTGTCCATTTCTAGCATAGAATGTTGTATTTTGGTCATCATAAACAGTTGTGTTATTCTCGATGTCTCTCAGCAAGAAATTACTCATGTGAGAGTAACCTAGCCTTAACTTCTGCAAAATAATAAGGTTTCTCTCTGTTTTGTGAAGAAATAACAAAGATATCATATTCTGTTCCTAACCCATTTAACACAAACATCATAAGATCTGAATCACTAACTTTCTCACAATAGCAAATAAAGAATCTGCTATAGTCTTGATCTTTTGTAGATATTGAACAATAGACATATTTCCTTTCTTTACATTATTCAATTGAGACCTTAACATACTCTTCCTAGCAATGAATTGAGTTTTAAAACTTTGTTCAAGAAAATCCTAAATTTCTTTACAAGAGATAATCCAAGAACATCACCACTTCTTTATTTGGTGTAAATGTAGCTTTTAAACATGTGGAAACAAATCTATCCAACCTTCTCCAAGAAATCCACTCAGGATTAGTTGTTTCAACACCATCCACTATAACTTTTTGTGGTGGTTCTATAATATCACCATTAACATACCCATATAGATCACAGGAGAACAAAACTCCCTCAAATTGATCTCGCCAAAGCAGGAAATTGGTCGAGTCAAGCTTCATTGAAACAAAGTTCGAAATATTTGTAAAGGTGAAGTACAAGAATTACCAGCGGAAGACATTGGAATCGAATTTGGACTTGATTGAAGAATTTCTGATCCAAAATAAGAAATTGTTTGTATTTTTGTTGTTGACGTTACTGTTATTGTTATTATTTTTGTTGTTGTTATTCTTATTGTTTGTATATGTATATCTTGGATTTGTTACCATAAATTCTTGGAAGAACCCTAATTTTGATTTGTGGGAAAAATTGTTATACTGATATTACCCTGAATTGCTTGTGAACCCAAAAAATTATTGAGAAAATTGTTAAGGTTTTAGTGAGGATCGAAATCTAATATGATTCTTATGTTCTCATGATGATTAAGAGGAATTAAAAGTAATCAAAGATGAACACAAGAAAGAAGGAAGAAGAACTTGTATTGTGGAGAAAAATCATTGTATGCACACGAGGACCAAAAAAGACATATTTATTACTGAGGACTTAAAGTTTATGAAAAGCAGAACAACCGACTTAAACTAACACCGACTCAATCGACTCAAGTCAAGTCAAACTTATTTGACTTGACAATCCTATTATAACTATCAATAGACAACAACCAATAAAGTTAAAATGTATATTAAAAAATTCTAACACATACTTGCAATCACCGTCCCAAAATTCTTCTTTCACATAGAAATTCATCAGCTCCTTTAACTTCAAATTAAAAACTCTACTCACTATATCTGGTTTATCATCTCCATTTTGGATTACAAGTGAACGTTAGAAAGAGATATGGTATGTCCTTACATCTACAGATTGCAATTCCATCTTGATAATGCTTTATCATGTATCTTGGACTACCTGTAAAAGTAGAAGCAATACGATTCTCTTTCCTCCATTAGTTTCTCCATCAGTGTCTCCTCTTAATAATGCATCTTGTGATTTTCAATACAACTCAGCCTGAATAGTGGGTTGATTATTTTCTCCAAGCATGCATACTCCTCAGCCCGATAAAATGTAGTACTTACTTTTTTTGATATGCACGTTAAACTATAATCCACAAATCTGTTCACATATATATACACACATGCATCTGAGTTTTTGGTATGCACTTATCATCTTCCCTTATCTCCTCTCCAATATCACACACATACGTCGATTTACTTTTGGTTCTTCCATTGTTCAAATGATTTACTTGAGTACTTTTTCTACTACATGAACCTAAGATTCAATAAAAATGCATCTGTAATGAAATATGAACAGAAATTTAAAGTTCCATGCACACTCTAAATAAAGATATATATATTCACATGCATCCGAGCTGAAATATTTTCCCCGTCTTATGTTGTTTTTCTTTCCAATATCACACCCATAAATCGTAAACGATTTATTCTTGCTTCTTCCGGAGTTACTGGCTCTAAAGTTTAGTCCTTGTACTCGATGATGTTCCTGTTGCATGGATTATTGTATCGTCAAAAATATGAACACTTTTTGTTTACCAACGATCTCTAAAAAATCAAAGTATATATGCACTGAATTAGATGATGCCTGAGAGGCTATAAGAACGTGCATGAATATACCTGGATTAGGGAAAAGATATCCTCCACTTTTAACATGATTTCTCCCATCAATAGCTACGTCGAATAAACATGGATCCCACGCTCAGAGAAAGCGAAAAATGAGCTTTTGATAAAGTCATAGTAGATTTATTTTCAAATGAACTATTATCCAAGTTTAGAAAAATTCAGATTTTCTTTAAAACTTTTAAAGAAATAATTTTATACAAAGTTTTCAAATTTTCTTACTCCTTTTAGCCAAAATCATTTTATTGGAGACAACCGATACGATGCCAAAATCGAGTAAATAATGCAACAAAATACTTTTGTTTTAGCATATGTAATATTTTTTTTACCTATTTAATCAAGGCAATAAAATGATGTCAAAATCACGTAAATATTGAAACCTAATATTCTACATGTATGTGAATGGGAATTTTTATTTTGAGCTAATACATATACACGATCAAGTTGGGATTTATTACGAATAGTAGATCAAAAGTGATGAGTTTCTCACTGTGATGTAACCTGGAGTTGATAATCCAAAAAAATAAACCCGTTTCTGGAATCAAAGCAATGAAACAATAAAGACTTTTATCGTATGAAAACCCCAGAAAAAACAACGGGAATAGTAGATAAAAAATAAAATTTCTCACGGTGATGTAGCCTGGAGTTGATGATCCAAAAAATAAACCTGTTTCTGAAATCAAAGCAATGAAACAATAAAGACTTTTATCGCATGAAAACCCCAGAAAAAACAATGAGAATTTGGCCTTATATATTATGAATAGTAGATCAAAAGTGATGAGTTTCTCACCGTGATGTAACCTGGAGTTGATGATCCAAAAATAAACTTGTTTCTGGAATCAAAGCAATGAAACAATAAAGACTTTTATCGTATGAAAACCCTAGAAAAATCAATGGGAATAGTAGATAAAAAATAAAATTTCTCACCCTGATGTAGCCTGGAGTTGATGATCCAAAAAATAAACATGTTTCTGGAATCAAAGCAATGAAACAATAAAGGCTTTTATCGCATGAAAACCCCATAAAAAAAAACAATGGGAATTTGGCCTTATATAGGGGACTTCTAAACCCAAAAAATTCCGAAAAAAAAAAACTTCTTCTTAGGAAATAATATACGTATCATTGTATTTTGATATTCACATTCATTTTGATATCATATTCCAATATTTTATTCCTTGTTGTTTTGATATCCACATTTATTTTGGTATCTTTCAAAATTATATTCCCATTCCTTTAATTTCCTTTTTTGGTGCGTTTATTTATTTATTTTTTTTGGAAATCACTCCTAATGGTTTTGTATTTTCTTTATTTGTATAGGAAATCATAATTTTATTTTTTGTTGCTGATAACGATTTTTTTTTCTTTGGAAATCATATTCCTAATGATTTTGAATTATTTTTATTGTACAGGATTAACAAACCCTTCACTCCATTAACGCGTAACTGATACAAATCGGGTATTTTCTTTTAGTCGTTGATTTAAATTATTTTCTTTTAATCAGGTTCATGCTTTCGATTTTTTTAGGTATCTAATACCGACATAAAGTTTGGAGATGTAATTCGGGGAATTTTATTGCAAAAATTGTAAATGGACATTGGACATTGGTTTATTTTTATTTATTTATATGATTAATCTTTTTTTAATCATATGATTGATCTATTTTTACGATGAAATCACGATGAATGTTGCATATTTTATTTTATCATTATGAGTGGTTTTTTTTTTGGTAATGTTTAAGTTGTTTATATTTTTTTTGATATGTTTGTTAGATTAAATAAAATTTCGTAATTTTAGGAAATTATTTTCTAAAATAAGATTGGCCAAATAATATTTCGCGGGTCCAAAAGATTTTCCTGAAATTCTATTGGCTGAATTTAGAATGATGGGGTCAGAATCAACCAGAAGCTCCGGTTAACCACGTCGCTCGAAAAAACTCCATATACAATAGAACCTCCATATATTATTCTGTGAAAGTTGATATACAATAGAACCTCCATATATTGATGCTCCATATATTGATAACTTCTATATATATATCAAAAAAAAAAATCATGGTGCCAACTTTGGCCAGTTATAAATAGTAACAACCTCTACATTTAATATTAATGTTTTTTTTTTCAGGTCATTTAAGAAATTTACCTCCATATATCAATAACTGACAATATATTTAAGAAATATAGATCTTGTTATACGAATTTTATCATTCATATAAGTTATTTTCCTAACATCGGATGACATTTTGATTTGTTGAAAAGAAACTAAATTGAAGATTTATCTTCTCTACTATATGTAACAATACTATTTATAGTTGTCGAACATTAATAATTCCTTAGTAGCATAACAAGTTCCTAGGTACATACATTTATTTGTGTACGGAGCAATAAAAATGTATGTACATCATCTAGTACAATTATTAATGCATTGAACATACATTGAGTTTAAAATTTTACAATATCTTTGTGTATCTCTTTATATTAAGAACCTCCATATATTAATAATTTTTTGAATGCCCAAGAGTATTAATATACAGAGGTTCTACTGTATTGAAAAGTAACCAGAAAATTACACAAGGCTATTTAACTTGTTGGCTGCCTTTATCTCAATAGTGGAAACTGAGATTTGAGAAACGTCCGACATGTTTTTATCCTCAGATAGTAAGTACATATATTTGAAAGTAAAAACATGGAATCAAAATCTAAAGCAGGTCAATAAAAGTTGGCATTTGTCTCCATTGTTGTTTGTGAGAACCTTTGACTTCTTGCCTGTTTTGCTAAAACATCTGCTACCTATTGTTACTATTCCTATGATTGAAAGTAAAACCCAAAAATGACTCATATGACTTCAATACCTCTTAGCTTAGATTATTGCATGATTTCTCCACTGAATTGTATTTGCATAACCTGCATGAAAATCAATTACTCCCCTGATATCTAGAAGTCTTGAGAGGCCATGCTTTCCGCCCCACCTTGTCCGCTTTCAAGGGCGTCGAGACTCAAGCATTCTTCTTCTTCAGAGATGGAGGCGTACATGATCCCTGATCCAGCCTGGATAGTTAGTGCACATTGTTGCGAGCTTAAAATCAGTCCATAACCTCGTAGATTGTTTCCATCAATCCATGATGGATCCAAGTTAATCCTATACTTATTTGGCTCAGGTGGAGTCCATCTTTTGATGTTATTAGTATTCAGAATTGTACGAGGTACTATTGTTCCTAGCTAAAGCAAATGTTTGTCATACTGCTAATTCAATAGAAAAATTTAGAATTTATGGAGACAAAAATTTAAGATGTCTCAGTGATGAGAATTTCAATTGAGTTGTAGTAAGATGATTCGTTGAGACTTGTGAAAGCAAAAGATTTTAGACTTATAAAAATTAATAATAGAGAAAAATTAACACAAAATTGTTTCAAGATATGAGAGAATAACCAAGACACTGATTCCACTATAACACATGAATGAAATACGGTAAATAACCCAAAACTCTAATTATCTTTAAATCCCTTTGTTTCTTAATTCACAAATAATCGTGCAAATTCCCAAAAATTAATTGTATCTCTAAGCATAGATTATCTTAATACAAAGCATAACCTATCTAATTGAATCACAACTAATGAAAAGAATTTTGCGAACAATTTAAAACTCGCAAAAGCAAAGATTGAGTGAATTATAAATTATAAATTAGAAAAAAATAAAATGGTTACCGCTATTCATGCGTAAATAGCTTCCTCATTTCCTTGGTTGTGGGAGAATTAGCCGGTCATCATGTTGGAAACACGCTCAAAATTTGATTTCATTTATGCACAAAGGGTTACAAATGATGAATAAGGGAGAATTATAATGAAAACCAGCTTTGCAACGCTTATAATCATACAAAACCGTTACAGAAACGATAATGAGAAATGTTATGGTTACTTTGAACTTTGAGACTCACTTGGTTTGGTGTCGTTGTCCTTTACATTGAAAGAACGACTTCTTGGCAAGTCCATTTCTTCACGTTCTTGCAATGCAAGCCACAGCAATTTCTCCAAGCTTGATTTCTTGACTTTTCTGTTTTCTGTAACTCTCCCACCCTCTCCGTAATCCTTCCCCGAGTCCTACCAACCTTTTTATACTCGACAAAGTGAGAAAATATCACATTATAATTGCGTATAATCCTCCCATCACTGAGACCAGTGAAGAAAATATATTTTCTTTCTATTTTTGTTTCGCACGCCGCTTTGCCAAATCGAAATATATCCTTGTTTATCTCTTACACGCTCCGGTGGTTGCTCGAGCCAATAATCAAGCACATAACACGTTCAAAAAACTTCAAAACCCAAAGCAGACCTGTACGTGTAAGTTTGCTCTGTTTGCTTCTCGCGGCAATTCTAGCCCAACCGGATCGAAACCAACTCCTATATCATCCCCTGTCTAGCCCATATTAGAGTACCCAACCAATTCCAGCCCTTTAATCTCCTTTAATCGCCTCCAAAATCCAAACCCTAAAACTGCCGGTGAGTTTGCATGAGTTCCCGCCAAAACTAAATTTTGAAATGGAGAAGATGAAGTGCCCTGATCCAAAACATGGGCGCCTTTATCACCGGGGTGCAAGGGTGCCCTTATCCAAAATGAGGGTGCCTTTATCACTTTTCTCCCCGGGGTCCAAATAACACTTTTTGAGCAACTTTTTCCACACAAGTGTATTTCTCCAAAAACACCTACACACACATAAAAACACCAAAATTAGTACAAAAATCGAGACTAACAATACGAAACATTGAGGACAAATTAGACACATAAATGCGTCTATCAATACCCCCAAACTTATTATTTGCTAGTCCTCGAGCAAATTTATTCTAGAAAATAAAAATCATTTGAACCCTAGGTGGCCCTACAGAGGCGAGTGTTGTTCTGGGAGGTTTACCAGAGGTGTACCCACAAAACCTTTACTCAGGACCCTAGCTATCTACGCGGAACCTTGGAAGGCACTAAAGAATCTCCTTGGTTGGCATACTTATTGATTACGGGAGGAAGTACCCATGCGAAATTCCAATTCTTTGTACGAGTTTGCACTCAAGCATACTAAAATTCATATGAAGTGACAGCTCTACTCGGATAGTCGCACTATGGACATCAATACCCTAGAGTCAAAACTAATCACATGGATAGATCAAAGAAGATGGATATAGAAAAAACATAGATGGTTTTGATGTTTACTAAGTGAACGGTGTTTCCCATATCTTTTGAAGGCCTCCCGCCAAAATGAACCTATCCTAATGGACTCGAGATACTAGTTCGACTAATATCAACACACCGGCATATACAAGGGGACCAAGGGTCGATAATCTAACTCTAGGTCAACACAACTGGCATATACAAGGGTTCCAGTGGTCGACTTTATTGAATTTATTCCGGTTGGTCTGATGGTCTGGTCTCAAATTTCTTCTTTATTTTTTTTTTTATTTTTTTATTTTTTTTTATTTTTTTTTAGACCCGCTCAACAGCTGGTCACAATATGCAAAAAATCCTGAAAAAGAAAAATAAAAAGTTAATAACCACTCCCCCACACTTAAATATTACATTGTCCTCAATGTAATTGAGTCATCCAACGTAAAAATTAAGATGGGAAATTAAAAATAAAATAACAAACATAAATAAATAAATAATTATACCTACTGGACTGTACAAAAACGGATCCCCATACACTAATAACCTGAAAACTTGGGGATCGACCCAAAATACAATATTTACAAAAACATACTTCACAATTATTTTATGAAAAAATGGGGACACCGGGAATCAGCTGAAAACAAAATTTACCCTAAACCAAGTTTTTATTGCACATGGAAGTACGTAAAGAACAAAGTATGGGGATTCCTTTGGGAGACTGGAAAATTTCAATCGCTCATGCATCATTAGAAATAGCAAATCCTCTACTTAGATGCAAAGTAATCCAACAAAACTTTAGAAGCACACAATTCTAACCCTAAATTAGGCAACTTTTGAAGTCTAGTGGTCTAGAAACAACCTCTAAGTCGGGTGAATGATCTTGTGAGTAGATTCATCTATGGAATTAGGCGAATCATCCACAGGGTCATCTATATGTTCTGTTTGGAATGAGAGTCACTACTAGATTCATCATCAGACAAAATAGTCTTTCACATTCAAGAACTCTCAATCTTTGTTCCAAACTAGGCGGTGTGTGTTTGTAATACTTCTCATAAATAGTTTCATGTGATTCTTCACTTACCTCATGTGGAGCGAAACTCCATACTGCCATGATGCTGGATTTGTTTTTAGATTAATTTTTAGGTTTATTTTTTTATTTTGTACAAATTATTTTCTTTTTCCTTTTTATCGTTTTCTTTTTGTATTTATTTTCAGGGAATTTTTGAGGATGATGACTTCTTCAGGAGACGTCACCTACGATGACGCCGTGAAATATATGAGGGAAGTCAAATTATCGGAAAACCTCATCCGAGATGACGCTTGTCAATATATGCGTAGGCAAATCAGTATGGGAGTTTCCCTCCCACATGAGGTAAGTGAAGAATCACATGAAACTATTTATGAGAAGTATTACAAACACACACCGCCTAGTTTGGAACAAAGATTGAGAGTTCTTGAATGTGAAAGACTATTTGGCCGATGATGATGAATCTAATAGTGACTCTCTCCAAACAGAACATATAGATGACCCCGTGGATGATTGTGTGGATGATTCGCTAATTCCATAGATGAATCTACCTCACAAGATCATTCACCCGACTTAGAGGTTGTTTCTAGACCACTAGACTTCCAAAAGTTGCCTAATTTAGGGTTAGAATTGTGTGCTTCTAAAGTTTTGTTGGATTACTTTTGCATCTAAGTACCCAGAGGATTTGCCTATTTCTAATACCGTGCATGAGCGCTGAAATTTTCCCGATCTCAAAGAATCCCCATACTTTGTTCTTTACGCACTTCCATGTGCAATAAAAAACTTGGTTTATTGTTTTCATTGGTTTTGATGTCCCCATTTTTCATAAAATAATTGTGAAGCTGTCGTTTGTAAATATTGTATTTTGGGCCCATCCCCAAGTTTTCAAGTTATTAGTGTATGGGGATCCGTTTTTGTACAGTCCAGTAGGTATAATTATTTATTTATTTATGTTTGTTATTTTATTTTTAATTTCCCATCTTAATTTTTACGTTGGATGACTCAATTACATTGAGGACAATGTAATATTTAAGTGTGGGGGAGTGGTTATTAACTTTTTATTTTTCTTTTTCAGGATTTTTTGCATATTGTGACCAGCTGTTGAGCGGGTCTAAAAAAAAAAAATAAAAAAAAATGCGTCCTCCGAGGTACAAAGGTCACTTTTCGAGCAACTTTCTCCATAAGAGCTTATTTCACAAAAACACCTACAAACAAGTTTATTAGTGATAAAATGAGTCCCAGCTAATGTATTTATGGGTGAAAATGCGTCGCACTTTCGTGCTCATCACTCAGCCAGTCAAAGATGTCT
>JAJJWW010008592.1:0-24180 GCA_023531295.1 Papaver armeniacum | reverse complement strand
ATAGATATGTCACTAGCGCAAGTTCAAGTTAGAAATCTCCCTCATTAATGTTGTCATCCTCTCATGCAGACAAAAACAACAACAAAAACCAACCTTTACGGAGAAAGGTTGAAAACCATTTTAACTAATACATAACAAAGTTGAAAACCCCGAAACACATATGCTTTTATGCTAAACCAAAAACGATTCAACATATTGTGACTTTTTCACACATGAGTTTCAATCGGAACCCCTTAAGTTCCTTTGATAAAGCCTACCAACATGGGCTATAACTTAATCCCGCTAAACCAAAAAGTTACCTAAACCATATATCAGATCGAATATTAAGGTTATGAAAACCAAAATCAAACATCCCATAAACACATGGCAATAATATAAAGCATTCAAGCACAGGATATGTAAACGAAAAACTATCACAAGAAAAATTATAACTAATAATTTTATTCATAAATAATAGTTTTATTCAAAATAGACCTTATTGAAAGAGATCAAAACTAATGTCTATTTTTCTTCTTGATTAAAATTACGGCATGAATCTTAATCTCTAGTGGTGGTCTTATTGTTTCACCAAGTTTCATCGAGACTCAAACTTTTGAAGCATGTCTTGTAATACATGTCGCAACCACTTTACTGTTTTGAGTTCTTCACTTGTATCTTCAAGTACGCAAGCTCACTTTACTGCCTCTTTATTTTACCTTTTAGTCCATCTCGACCTTGAATCAACGTAAAAAGATTTCCTGTGAGGTTCTTCAAACCCATGCATAAATTCACACATACCATCTGTGGGAAACCACTTGGTAAGATCCGAATTATTGAAAGCAAAATACATGACTCTTCTTGAGATCTATCGAGTTATGATCGAACCACGATTCTTGAGACAATCTTCCCGATTCTTCGTTTTGGCAGCGAATCCTTGTGATTTTTCACCTTTCGTTGCTTCCCTTTATTACTCCTTGTAACAACTGCCGAGTTAAAGGAGACATGCTTAACAAAAAGTTTTACCAAAGGGAAGACGAGAATACCTAAGAAGATTTTCTTATTTTGATAAGAATATATTTAGTTCGAAATACGGGGTTTAGAAACTACACAATTTTTTTAGAACTTCTCTTTTTATTGAAAGGAGATATTCTTTAAATATCTCTTATTCGAAAAATAGAAGCTACCATGAACATGTGCCCTTGATTTTTATGTGCTTTTCTCATCCATAATTAAGAGCACGAAAGAGGATGAGAGTGCACATTTCGTACAGCTAAGTTGTATCGGAGTAAGCTTTCTAGCTTACAGTAGTATCGAAACATAATTAATGTTTCTCTTTGGGAATTCTTGCCCAAAATATTTTCTCCCAAGAAGATGATCCTTCCTTGATCTAAAAACATGATCATTAGGAGACAACATGTCTTGATGTGAGGATTTTCAGAGAAGGATAAATCTCTCTTAATTCTATTAATGAGATTTTCATATGATTTTCTCATTCTAATGACTTCCTTATGATGCACATCAGCATGATTATCTGAAACAATCATCGAAAATTCTTGATTGTTTCCTTTGGCAGAGATTCTCTCTTTCCCTTTCTCCTGGAGTCATTATTCATCAAAACAAGAACTGTTTCGATATAGTGAGGAGGAACCTTTTTCCAGAAGCGATTATCAACTCTTATTTCTGATTCTTTTGAGTTGACCTTGTCGGGTTGTGGTATATTTTGCCTTTCTATTGAGGAATGATCTTTCGGGATTTTAAGACAAGAAACTTCTTTAAATATTTTTACCACCGTATTTTGAAGAAGCATAAGTTTCCTTTCAAGTGATTGAAATTTGTATTCCTTAAGATCACGTTCATGGAATCGGTTCAAAGTTTCCTTTGGACAAGATTTCGTATGATCATCAGTAGATGTAGAAGATGGTTTCTCATCCTCTTCTGACTTGATGTAGTTAGGCAAACTACCATCATCTTGATCTGTTTCAGATGTGACTAAAAGTCGAGCAAGGACTTTTAGTTTCCTTATTATCATAAGAAATTACAACAACATCATTAGTCAAAGTCATAGGATGTGTCTCTTTATATTGAGTTAGAGATTTACCAAGAGCTTCTAATTTGACAATGAGATCCATATTCTCTGTGGCTAGAATATTCAGTTAAATTTCTTTATCTCTGATCTCATTCTCAAGAAGATTTGGTTCTGTCTTTAATATTAGCACTTTTGTAGACATATATTTTATAGGCTGTAGGAGTTTTACCAACTTTTTATCAAAGATCTTCTTTTTTCCATCGAGAGAACGACTGGATGTACTCTTGATTTTCGTAACTCCTGGATCATGGGTCAACGAATTGGTAATATCTTAAACTTTTGAGTATTCATACTCTTGCATAACGTTAACTAAATCAGACATAGATTCAATTCTTACAGGTTGGATCACACCAAATACAACTTGTTAGATCTTTTCGTGTTTGTCTGCTCTGATACCAATTGAAAAGACGAGGGTACCCAAATATACCTCAATCTAAAACTTTTCCACCTATAAGTCCTTCCTCCCCGAAAGTGATTGTCTATGGTGAGTCGAAACAATACAACTAATCGGTTCACACTTCGTGTGATCGTGCATGGAATACGAGATCGAGACAATACAACGACAAAGTATGATTACTTGATAAGAGGTTGAACTTAACCAAACATAATAGGATTGCTATCAAGTAATTAGGAATTAACGGTTTGTGTATTTTACTTCTAATTATAATAAAAATAATTATAATTGCGGAAATAGAAAAGTAAAAGACAACTGCAAGATTTGTTTAACGAGGAAACCATAAATGCAAAAAAACCTCGGACCTTGTCCAGGTGGATACTCTCGGGATTAAGAAGCTATACAAAATCTAAACCAACTTCGTATAATTGAGACCAAGCAACTAAACCTATAGTTCACCCTAGTTCCATCTTTATCCTGCGCCTCCAACTTTGCAATAAGTCACGCACTTGGAACAATTCCTTTGGTTCGTATTCCAAGCGATGTAAAGGAACAACAAATGCATTTGGTAACAACTCTTTTCAAACAACGTGATATGAGTTTGACAAAAGGCTCTTCCGTTTATCCCAATAAACTCCTTTGTCGGGCTCTTAGATCAATCTATTTAACAACTACCAAGGTAATTGTTTAGACTATGCAATCAATCACGAAATCACAAAGAAATGTATGATGCCGATCTACTCAACTAATCAATCCAATATATCAAAAGATAAACCGATTATAGTTGGATCCCCAGTAGATCAAGTTTTGTGCACACCAAAGATTACCGTGCCATGTTTGTGGTGCGTTATTCGGTAGGTTCCGGTAGGTATTGACGCTCGTGACTTGATAAAGTTTTTACTCTTTTGTCAATCTCCCTCGTAAATTGATTTTTACGAGGTGCAACGTAAACAGTTCCACTAGTTTCTGCAAGTAGTTAAAGTTCTTGTGATGACAAGCCATCTTAAAGAAAATTAGAAATGAAAAGTTCAAATAACAAATTAAAGACCAATGACTTCATAGATATATGAAGGTATAAAAGCCTCCTCTTTTTGTACAAAGAAACAAAAATGGGAGTACGGGTAGCGAGAATCGATGTCTGTATTGTTAGAGCACTTTGCTCGGTCGAACTCGCATGCGTTGCTATCTCAAGCATGTTTGTCAATGTTAGTGATCAAAACTATAAGTCTTGATTTCTAGTCTACTATAGCTAAGTCTCGGACTAGGATAGAAAGTGTAGTTGAGCTCAAGAACTCCATGGCGATCATCATACAAGACGAAGAACTACTCAAGGAACTGGTGGAACTTCATCGACTAAAGGTATGTGGAGACTTGAACTTATCTATCACTCAAAAGTCTATCTACTCTATCTCCTATCTTGAGACAAAAGTCGTTTTCTATATAGACTTTGATTATAAACATTTGCTATTTCGAGCCGAGTTTATCTCGCTTATCTATCTCGAAATATGTGTTGGTAACATTTCGCTTTGGCCAAGTTCATCTTTACCTAGTGACGAAAGTCATGTTATGTTTCAATTACTCGAAAATAGCTTTGACGAAAAATAGTTTGTGAATAACAACTCTATAACGTCCCCTAAGAATGTTTCAATGATTGAAATGAGAGTTTAGATTATATAACCATTGTTGAATATAAGCACTGTGTGGCAACACATACATGTATAAGTCCTTATTCCTTGAACCAAAGTCTGTGTACTTTGCTGCTTAGGAAACCAGAATAGAGTCCGCGTACTTTCGGAGGTTCTCTTCCCAGAATATCTGCTGGAGTTTGTGAACTTTTTACAAACTTATTTTGGGTACTTAAGTCCGCGTACCTAGTCTGCGTACTTAGGTTGGTTATTTTCTAAAAACGATCATTCTGAACTTATACTTATATTAACTAAGGAATGCAAGTTTGTAAACCGTGGCTATAAAGTTCATGAATATATTCGAGTGAATCAAATCGTTTTTGCTTCGATTGTGTCTTGTATACTTCTATAAGATCTAAGCAATTGAACAATTCTCTAACTAGTTCATTTGAGTCATTTGAACTAGTTATGGTGAAAAAGAATATGGTTAATATGGAAGTGCTCATATGGCTAACCATTTTGGTTAACTCTTTTATTGAACCAACGAATGTACATGTTTGGAATACGATTACAAAAACCTAAAACGTGCATTTCATTTGTGTGTAACAAGCTAAGTTTTCGATCTAACGGTTGAAAGATATTAGCTTGAATCTAATTAGGTTTTCATCTAACGACGGTGAATATTGAATGCTTTGTTACTAAGCTAACATTGATTGCAAAACCACGATTTGAAAGACTATATAAAGGAGAACTCTAAAGAATCGGAAACCTAATCCCCACACCTCTGTGTGATACTAGTTGTATAAGCTAGAGTCGATTCTCCTTTAACCTTAGGTTTCTATTGAGACCACATGTAGGTTAAAGACTTGAAGACTTCATTGGGATTGTGAAGCCAGACCGATACTACTTTCTTGTAGTTGTGTGATCTGATCTTGTTGTTTCTATCGTATTGAGTACAATCGTAATGATTGGTTTGAGATTGATATCTCCGATAGGCAAGATATAAAATTAATCACAAACATCTTTGTCTCATCGTTTGTGATTCCAAAATATCTTCATTTGCCACGCGATTAATATTATTGTGAGGTGAATGATAATACTAGGTTGTTCTTCGAATATAAGTCAGGGTTATCAATTGGTTCTGTTCACCTTGATTTATCAAAAGACGGAACAAAACTTCGTAGGTATTTTCTGTGGGAGACAGATTTATCTATTACCGTAGACTTTTATGTGTGATACAGATTTGTTTATTAAAGTCATCGAATTTGGGTCGTAGCAACTCTTAGTTGTGGGTGAGATCAGCTAAGGGAATCAAGTGCGTAGGGAATCAAGTGTGTAGTACCTGGGGATCGGAGAGGCGTAGGGCGCAACTGTACCTTGGATCAGTGTGAGATTGATTGGGGTTCAACTACAGTCCAGGACCGAAGTTAGTTTGTAGTAGGCTAGTGTCTATAGCGGCTTAATACAGTGTGTGTTCAATATGGACTAGGTCTCGGGGTTTTTCTGCATTTGTGGTTTCCTCGTTAACAAAACTTCTGGTGTCTGTGTTATTTCTTTTCCGCATTATATTTTGTTATATAATTGAAATATCACGGGTTGTGCGTTTGAATCAATCAATTGGGAAATCCGACCTTTGGTTGTTGATTGAAATTGATTGATCCTTGAACATCTGGTCTTTGGTACTGCCGTCAAGTGATTTCTCTTGTATTCAATTAGACTCGCAGATTTCTATTTGCTTGAGTAAAAATTGAATCGAGAAAGAGAGATATAACTCCTTGATATACTTTATTAAGATTGAGTCTAGTTGATTCTCTTGAAAGTATATTAGAGTTAGTCCATACAGATTGCTAATCGAAATATTGGGTGTGGTTGTTGTACCCCCGCTTTTTTAAGTATTGCCATCGAGTCATTCCCTAACGAGAGAGATCTGTTCCCCAAACCATGTTTTAACTTAAGACATATCTACCATCACAGTAAAAGCTCCAAAATAGCTGGTCAAAAACTATGCCCTGGATAACCACATTTTGCCACTACCTTGGAGCAATAAAATTGAAATACAACCCAACAGAAATGCATCAACTAGTTTAAAAGAACAAAAGGCTTTAAGTTATTGGATAATTCCCCCACAGGAAGCACAAACATGTTTTACTATGTGTTTGTTGTTTCTATATTTCTGGTGAAACTGCATCTAACAACCTACATCATCAGTATATAGCAAAAACCTACTAAGGAGTAAAAGAGTAAGTTGTTGAAAGCTTGAATTTGGTTGCGCATGTTCGTATCTAATGAACTCTTCTGCACCAGTGTTCTCTTCCAATGAAATCTTCAACCTTTCACACGTCACTTGATCATGATGTTTGCAAGTTGGAGCAACGCCTGAATACCTTCACAAACCTGAGTTTGAAATTATATTAAAGTTACTAACCATCAAACCAACTAACTAGAGTTTCAGATGATTACAATAAATTTGGAGTATGAAGATACATACAAACATAATATTACCATTTTAATCTGCACTTTTATGGATGTAATTAGGTGTGTGTATTTATCTATTTGCCCGCGGTACAATAAAGAATAAGAAAGTCAGTCAAGCCTTGGGTCTCATCACAGAAGATTGGGATATAATACCAGGAAGAAGTCTAACAACAAACAACATATTTGAAGCAACTAAGATTGAACAAACTTACGAAATTATAGATTTCAAGCAACTAGAGTGAAGTAAGATTATAACTAGCTAAAATGAAGTAAGATTTTAAGCAGCTTAAATGAACCCAATACAAGACAAATCTGAAATATCATATGTGACTAGGTTTTTCTAAATATATGACCAGAATAACAAAAACCATAAACATGCAATATAAAATTACTTCTGTTGGCATATTGATCAAGTTATGAAACTCAGCAATACTTTGTTTTCCCATCGTTAGCTTGTATTCATGGAGGTATCGTACTCCACACTAGGGTCTAAGTTCTTAACGGTGACTATGGAATTTGAAATATCAGTCTCATTATTTTATTTTA
The DNA here is from genome assembly GCA_023531295.1 of Papaver armeniacum. NCBI lineage: Eukaryota > Viridiplantae > Streptophyta > Magnoliopsida > Ranunculales > Papaveraceae > Papaver > Papaver armeniacum. Next base: position 17,075 of record JAJJWW010008592.1, on the reverse strand, counting down.
TTTTTGCTTCAACAACGTGTCTCAGAATGATAACTTAGCACTAATGGATATTTTGTGGTAGTGGTGTTTGTGTGTCATCAGGAGGGGGGAACCGATCCTCAGCTGTTTCTATCTACTTTCATGTGTTGGACATATCCACGCAACACCAAGCCAATAAAACTATATAATCACATAATAACAACATAAGTACATACTTGGCTAATCTTGCTTCCTTTACTGATATGAACTCCAGGGCCTCAGACCAGGTGAACTCTACATGAAATCCAAGACCAACATCCACGAATATATGCCTAGTGCCCGTCCTGTTAATGCGCACAATACAAGATGAAAAATAAGCAAAAATTATTCGAGCAAATTCAGTAATACCACTTAAAAAGAAGCATCGACCATTAGTGGGAGATTGACTCAAAAACTCCATGTGACACTATCACTGGCCCAAAATTAAGCATGAATCCTTTAAACATGAGACGGAAGTGCAGCATCGCATTCAACAACTTAGAAGGCAACTTATGACCAGTATAAACTCATCTGGTCTTATGTTGAAGCTGTCAAATACACATGCAAAAATGTTGAACTTACGTGCAACAATCTGCAACAATTTTTTCTAGCCAACTACAAACTGAACCCATTGGTAAAAGATTAAAAGGAAATACATATGAATGATCTTATATTTTGAAATGATTCAAAATGGAAGAGATGATGTATATCTGAAGATAAGGGTTGAAATGGTCAATACACAAAATGATCAACTTAACTTTTTTCTTATCACACGATTTCTTATGTGGAAAGTAAATAACTGCAAGATTCGAGGGTATATAAAAAAACATACGCATCAGCTTGCATGTACACCCCGAAACCAAGATTGACCACAGAAGTCAAAGCAGGGCCAATGGTTCCAGAGTCCTTTTGAAGAATCAGAAGAGGAGTGATGCATGGGAACTAGCAAAGAAGCAAGAACTCGAAGCTGCCAAGAAGAAGAACACTGAGAACATAAAACTTATTTTCAACCGAGCTAAGCAGTATGATTAGGAATACAGCGAAAAGGTCAATAGTTCAGACTTTTCTCAATTCATGTGAATCATCTCCAATATGCATTTTTGTAAATGCGTGGATCTAACAACCTCACCCAATATTTCGATTAGCAATATGTATGGACAAACTCGAATATACTTTTAAGAGAATCAACTAGACAGTCAGACTCAATCTTAATAAAAAGTATATCCAGGAGTTAATATCTCTATCTCTCGATTTGATCTATACTCAAACAAATAGAAATTTGTGAGTCTTTATCAAATACAAGAGATATAAACTTGGATGGTACCAAAGACCAATATCCAAGGATCAATCAATTTCCAATCAACAACCAAAGGTTGGATATCACAATTGATCGATACAACGCACAACCTGTGATATTTCAATTATATAAAAATATATAATACGAAATAGAAATAACACAGACACCAGAAGTTTTGTTAACGAGGAAACCGCAAATGCAGAAAAACCCCGGGACCAAGTCCAGATTGAACACCACATTGTATTAAGCCGGTATAGACACTAGCCTACTACAAACTAACTTCGGTGCGGACTGTAGTTGAACCCTAATCAATCTCACACTGATTCAAGGTAGAGTTGCGCTCCTTACGTCTCCGATCCCAGCAGGATACTAAACACTTGATTCCCTTAGCTGATCTCACCCACAAATAGAGTTGCTACGACCCAAAGTCTAAGACTTTAATAAACAAATCTGTATCACACAGAAAAGTCTACGGTGATAGATAAATCTGTCTCCCACAGATAAACTTATGAGTTTTGTCCCGTCTTTTGATAAATCAAGGTGAACAGTCTAGTATTATCAATCTGTCTCCCATACTTATATTCCCGAAGACCAGCCTAGTATTATCAATCACCTCACAATAATCTAAATCATATTAGCGAAACTAGATATTGTGGAATCACAAACGATGAGACGAAGATGTTTGTGATTTTTTTTTATCTTGCCCTATCCGAGATATAATCTCAAGTAAATTATTCAATTGAACTCATACGATAAAAAATGGCAAGATAAGATCGCTCAACTACAAGAGAAGTAGTTTCTCCCGGCTTCACAATCCCAATGAAGTCTTTCATCATCGTTAACCTACTGGTCTCGAAGAAACCTAAGGTTAAAGGAGAATCGACTCTAACAAAACCAACTAGTATCACAAAGGAGGTGTGGGGATTAGTTTTTTCCATTTGCTAGAGTTCCCCTTATATAGTTTTCAAATCAGGGTTTGCAATCTAAGTTACCTTGGTAACAAAGCATTCAATATTCACCATTAGATGAAAAACTGATTCAACCAAGCTAATATCTTTCAACCGTTAGATCGAAACTTAGCTTGTCACACACAAATGAAATGTATTCATTTAGGTTTGAGTAACCATACCTAAACGTGTACACTTAGTTGGTTCACAAATAGTTAACCAATGGTTAGCCATATGAGTACTTTCATATTAATCGTATTCATCTTTCTCATAACTAGTTCAAATGACTCATAAGAACTAGTTCAAGAGTTGTTCAATTGCTTAGGTCTTTATTCATAGACACAATTGAAGCAAAATCGGTTTGATCCACTTGAATCAATTCATGAACAATATAGCCACGGTTTGCAAAGATTGCATTCCTTATAATTTATTTTTTAAGCTCATGAACTACCGATTTGAGAAATAACCAGCTTGGGTACGCGTATGGGTATGCGTACCTAAGGTGACTGGTTTTACTAATTTGCAAACTACAAACTCAGCGGAAATTTTCGATATGAAAACTTCTGTGGGTACGCGTACGGGTACGCGTACTCAACCTGTCTCCTTCACCAATACCGCATGCACACAAATGCACGCACTTGGTTTCCGGCACATGGATTTATACACTAATGTGCGAACACACTATATATGCTTAAATCCATAGTTGGTAATCTCAACTCTACATTTTCAATCATTGAAACATTCTTCTATAATGTTATAACAATCGTTATTCATGACTATCGTCATCAAAGCTATTTTCAAGATCGAAACGACATCATGACTTTCTTCATGGGTAAAGATGAAAATGGTTAAAATGAAATCTCACCAACACATATTTCGAGAAAAGATAGGCGAGTAAACTCGGCTCGAAATAGCAAATGTGTATGTATGAAAACTATCATACTTATACGACTATTATCTCATGAGTAGGAGATATAGTAGACTTTTAGTGATAGATGAGTTCAAGTCTCCACATACCTTTTTGGTCGGATGAAGTTTCACTTGTTTCTTGAGTAGTTCTTCGTCTTTGTAAGATGATCGTCATGGAGTCTGGAGCTCAACTACACTTAATTATCCTAGACCGAGACTTAGTCATAAGTAAACTAGAAATTAAGACATATAGTTTTGATCACTAATATTGACAAACATGCTTGAGATAGCAACGCATACGAGTTCGACGGAGCAATGCTCTAACAATCTCCCCATTTTTTAATTTTAGTGACAAAACTATCAATACATATGGATTACAAAATAGATAAAACTTTGTAGCTTCTCGTCAACATGCTTGATCTCCTTGGTGCTTCAACGTTACTCAAAAACTTCGTCTTTTCCAAGTACTCCTATGATTTCATAGATGTTCAATTCAGCATCATAGTTGTTGAAGTCCCATAGCCATAACAATGAGAAAACAAAAGCTCTCGATCATTCTTATACAGTGTCATAGTATTATTACACAACATCAAATTCTCATATCACAACTTTGACAACAATAGTGATATGTATCACTCCCCCTCAATACTTCGTCTCAACACGAAAACCAGTCCCCCTTACATAATTATCCGAAAACCATATGTATTTGTAGTGTGAACTACATATTAATTCTCCCCCTTTTTGCCAATAAAATTGGCAAAGGTATGAAAACGGGATCCTAATGAAATTTCCATGGAGACACTTCAAGACCAAAGAAAAGTACATATCAACTTTGTTTAAATGCAATCATAAAGCCGAAGCTAAATGCATTCATCACGGAGTTTATAAAGATACAAGATAACTCCTCAAATATTCCACAGCCGCACTCCCGACAAAGATTTGGCAATTAAGCGCAAGTTCAAAAGAACTCTCCCCCATTAAATGTCATCGCCCGAAAGAACAAAAAGAGCGACCTTACTTTCACGAGAAAAGAAGGATTTTTTGGTCATAAAAAATCACATACGAATATGAAGTTGAATCCAAATAATACTCAACTAAATTAACCACAAGAAAACCCATGATAACTTGATTTGTGTTTAAGGTTCTTAAACGTTTAGGTTTGAAAATAATAATTCGGGATGTTTGGACTTCATGGTACACCTACCACGTATGCATAACATCATTTAAAATCAAAATCCATGGGTTTAAGTACGCATACCCGTTTGCATACTGCTCAAGGTCATGAAAATTCGTTTGCAAACCCGTATGCATACTTGCATGTAGACGTCGATATTCGGTAAACTTGTTTTGGACGTATCTTCTTCGTCCGAACTCTGATTAACCTCATTCTTTTTGCATTCTCTTCCTCTTTGAATTCTCTTTAAATGGAGATGAGAAACCTTGAATTTGGATGAGTTAATATTGGTATTTGTCATGTCTTTTTTTTTTTTTAGTGTTTTGCTCCGTTTCGTCGCACTTGTTCCACTTCTCTTGGACTTGGGCACTTGGATTCTTGGAGTAATACTCTTATAAGATAATTTGTAGCTTTTACAAGAATGTTGTTGGTGAATCACAAAGAAGGAGGTTCAAGAATGGGCAGTAGTACGCATTGCTATGGGATTCTTGAATGTTCACAATCATCCTTTGTGAACTATGGTGCATGGTCGTTAATGACTTTGTAAGTTCTTCTTGTTTAAGAAAGTCTTTTTATACGCCTTTGGTAGTTATTCTTGGTGTAAATCCATGCGAAAAAGATTGATTCTACCCTCTAAGGACAAATCATTTTATATGTGCATTATGAGTTTGTCTTGATACCTAGGAAACTTATTATGAGAATTATTCTTGTTTTTGAGAAGGATTACTAGAGTTTGGAATAGCCATTATTGTGAGTTCACATAGCTATGTCCAATGATTTCATTTTCATCTTTTAGATTTATTTATTTAAATTCTAAGTTTTTGGAAGATGATTTTTGCAATTTCAATCTTTATGATTTTATATATTGCAAATTGTTATGGGATATGTTGTTTACGTCCGTGAACTGATGATCATCCCATACTTGTTCAAAAGTTATCTCTATTATGTCGGTATAAATGTATTGATGGAAGATAGAATGAACTTTTGACATTACAAAAGTTAAAGACTTTTATGTCATTATTTGATGGAAGAAAGGATAAAACTTTTGTGTACAAGGATTAAATCTATTATATGTCATTGTACAAATAGTGATGGAAAATAGGATGAATCCTTGTTTATTGCGCAGTATTGATCTTCCCTCATCCATATTTTATGTATATACTATGAGGCTCCGTAAGTTCTCTTATGTTGAGCATTTTCGATTAGATTAATCATGGGTTTTCATGTGGTTAATTTAGTTGAGTATTATTCGGATTCAAATTCATATTCGTATGTGATTTGTTATGACCAAAAAAATCCTTCTTTTCTCATGAAAGTAAGGTCGCTATTTTTGTTTTTTCGGGAATGACATTCAATGGGGGAGAGTTCTTTTGAACTTGCGCTTAATTGCCAAACCTTTGTGGGGAGTGCGTCTGTGGAATATTTGAGGAGTTATCTTGTATCTTTATAAACTCCGTGATGAATGCATTTAACTTCGGCTTTATGATTGCATCTAAACAAAGTTGATATGTACTTTTCTTTGGTCTTGAAGTGTCTCCATGGAAATTTCATTAGGATCCCGTTTTCGTACCTTTGCCAATTTTATTGGCAAAAAGGGGGAGAATTAATATGTAGTTCACACTACAAATACATATGGTTTTCGGATAATTATGTAAGGGGGAGTGGTTTTCGTGTTGAGACGAAGTATTGACTAAGGGGGAGTGATACATATCACCATAGTATTGTTGTCAAAGTTGTGATATGAGAACTTTGATGTTGTGTGTTGATGGTGGATTTTCAACAAACGGAAAAACCGTAAAATCATGAGGCATGTTTTTGACACGGCTTTTAGGCATGCAACGATTCATATTTTACGAAGCCATGATGAATATGTTTTCGAAAAGCCTCCACTAGATGAGCGTTCGATCCCTGGCATTTCGTCGTGACCTCTATGCAGAATAACGTATTTGGGCGGTTCTCCGTAGATTGAGAGCTTAACGCCTTGGGACGTCGGTGACACTCATTTCCCCTCGATGAAGAGAGAGACCCACCTCCATAGAAGCATAGTTGGGCGGCGGACGCCTTCAAGACGTCGGTGACACTCACCGTTCCCTGACTATGTGGAGAGACCGTGTATAGATTCAGGCGGTTCTCCGTAGATTGAGAGCACTAACGCCTTTAGGTCGTAAACAACACCTGACTATGCACCATTCAGAATAGATGTGACGCTTTAACTGGATAATATCTTTTCTGCAATAGATTAATTTCGTCGCGACATTCACCACTGAATTCCCAAAATAATCTATTATTGCTCCTATTCCATGGTCGAATCCACGGCCTGATCCCATGGAATGGCAATAACAATTGCTCTTATTCCATGGTCGAATCCACGGCCCGATCCCATGGAATGGAAATAACAATTGCTTTGATTCCATGATCGAATCCACGGCTTGATCTCATAGAATGGCAATAAACTACTGCATTATCTCATTATTCCGATTTCATGATCGAATCCACAGTTGATCTCAAGAAATGGTGATAGATAATTTTAATTACTCCGATTTTATGGTCGCATCCACGATCCCATAGGATGGTAATGCTTGCTTTATTATTCTGAATTCGTAGTCGAATCCACAGCTGATCCTATGAATTAATAATAAACAACTATTTATCTTTATTACTCGGTTTCATGAATTATTCTCCACTGAATTTCATAAATTAGTAATAAATACTCAATAACCGGGCATCTGGATCATCACTGAGTAAGCCCCACAAAAATGGTGCAAGCGTATTCGACAATGATGCACGAGCACCCTTGATGCACGAACGAGAACCCTATGCACGAACGAGCATCCAAAAATATGAAACAATGAGGAATCCTATGCAAAACAGGAGAAAACAATAAATATTAATAAAATAATAAGAGGCGCCTAGGGCCGGGCCCACCGGTTGGCCGTCCGTGCCCTAGCCATGGTCGGTCCGTGCCTCTTCCATTATTTTCCTTATTTTTTGTTATTTCATGAACTCATGAAAACTCCTTGGTTTTAGCAACTTTCCTTGTTTTTGCAAAACTCATGAATCCTCCATAACTTCATAGATTCATGAAATAATGTTATAAAATAAGGAAAGGTGTGCGTGGACCCGGCAACCTAGCCCCACGGCCATGCCCGAGCCGTGGTCGGTCCCACACCTCACAATCCTTATCCTTAGATTTTATAATTATTATTCCCTAATCTCATGAAACTCCTTTGTTTCAACAAAAACTCATGGATTCTCCATAACTCCAAGGATTCTCCAAAACTTCAAGGATTCATGAAAAATCAATAGTATAAAGCATAGTTTGGCTAACTTAGCCTATCTCGAGTGGTGGCCAGGATTTATCCTGAGCAAAGATAAATCTAAGGCTGTGGTCCTCCGTGCCACACCCTACAAGTCGCACACGTGGTGTTCATTCCAATATTATGAATTAAAAATGAATACTCAAGTCAAGATATTGAATTTCAAAAATTATAACGGGGAGGTTCGAACTCATGACCTATTGTGTCATAAGAGTGGCCTCTAACCATTGTTCCACCTTGGTTGGAATTCATAAAAAAGATAAATCAACAGTGGTTGTTTGTTCAACTTAAATATTAATCAGTATAAGTGTTTTATTAATTAGTATAAGTGATTTGTCTAGAGAGAAGATAAATCTATGGTTATGGTTTGTTCAACTTAAATATTAATTAGTATAAGTATTTTATTAATTGATGTCTCATTAATTTCTCATGATAAATGATTTATTAATTTTACATCATAAATATCCCTTAATTAATATTAATACATATCTCCATCAATAAGTAATAATTTTGACAAAAATTATTTCAATAGATATTAGTGGTGGTGGTGGTAGTAGAGGAAGAAGTAAGTGGTGGAAGCGGTGGAATGTGTTACAAAGTGGTGGAGGCGGTAACATTAGTTTTGGTGGAAGAAATAGTGGCGCTGGATGGTTTTAATGGCGGTGGTATTAGTTTTTTCTTTTTGAATCAAAAATAATAATTTTTTTTACATGACGGGTAACATTGTATTGTGAAAAGTATAGTTGGTTGTTTTTGACACGATCAAAAAAGGCGGATAACAAATACTTTTGGGATGATACCAAATCATATAAGACAAAATTGTTGTTTTTGGTACCACTGCTATCTTTGGTAACCGTTCGTACGCATGATTTTCAGAATTAACAAAAAACATATAGTTGAATAAATTAATTGACGACCTAAGTTTGTTAAATCTAAACTTTATACATGACGTGTGGGATTAAAAGTTATAAGTGCGCCCAATATTCTACGAGGGATGGAAAATGGTGGTGGTGGAGAAAGAAATGATATCTGGTGGTTTGTGGTAATGGCGGTTTTGATGAGTAGTAATTGACTATGTTAATTATGTGCTTCTACAAAGGATAACACTATAAATTAGAAATGTGGTTGATCGTCTTAATTCTAATATAAACTCGGTTAAAAATACATGAAAATTAAGAAGAAGAAAAAAATATTTGGATGTCACGTTATATAATAAATAACACTAAAAACTACATATTTAGTATCAAGGTTTCTCCGTCCAATAGATAAATCTAAGGTTGTATTGAGATCCCGTAGCGGAGCGAAGTTGGTCTTGGATTTCGAATGATAATGAATATAATGAAACGCTCCCTCTCGGTTTCTCCAATGAAAACCGAAACCTTCTAAAAAAAATAATCAATCGAACAACACTTAGATGGAACGCATCACCACCAGTGTAAACTTCTCTGGATTGCTACATATCCAGTGAAATTTCTACAGATTAATCTGGTGATTTCGTCCTACCGTTGCGAGGCATGCAATTAAATCTCTAATAGTGATTTTAAAGGTATTTAATAATTACAAAATTCTCTTATAAGTTTTGTTTATGCAAGTATTGATTTAACTTGGGTTCTTTTGTATTTTTGTGTTAAGTTGATGACTTTTTAATTTGAATACATGTTTGGTTATCAAACTTTGATACATATAGGGTATTTTCTTTGTAGAACTGATGTTAGTCTCTCATTTTTCCCGTTAGCACTTTGTTTCGATCCCGTATTTGTAGACATTATTTGACTAATGTTGGGGTATTTGTTTAATCTCAAGGCCGATTAAACCCAATGTGTGTTGTATACATTGAGGGCGACAGAAGTTTGTGTCGGCTCTACCTTGAAACTAATAATTTTTCTTCTAAGATTAGTTGAATTTATGTAGATACAAATATCGATATGACTATGCTCTTTAAAACTCCAAATTACTTGAGTAACACTAGATGTGAGAACGTCATTCATGCACTACTTAGCATAGTTGGTGTGAAATCTTTTTATCCACGAATTTCTCAATTTTATGTTATCAATATGATTGAGAAAGAATCTTACACATGTTTTGGTTTACTATTATAAGTTTATTTTTTCAACTCACATGTGTATATCTCACCTTCAATAGCCAAGGGTTCTTCATTTTTATAACTCTCACATTTGCAAAATATAAATAAATAGTGTTTATCTATAGTAGGGAAAATATTATGGGTTTTTGCTTCACTCCTTAGAGCCTTAGTTATCAATAATTTGGAACAAATGTATTCATAAACATCATGGAGTTTGATTGGCAGTTTAGGTATATGTCTTTATTAGATGAAATATTCTTTTGAAGTTTGAAATTATGGTATGATGGAACAATAAATGGGGAAAAATTTATTTACTGTATTTTTTATTTTATTTTCATGTTGGCACAACATTATTACTCCGTCCAGATAAAAAATTGGAATAACATGCTTAAGTAAAAAATAAAAAGATCAGGTAACTCATTTTGTTTCCCAAAACCTATTTGAATATCAAAATAATTACTCACGAATAAAATGAAGCAAGAGGAATGTGAACAATATCGTATTAGAGACAAAACATCCCAGTCTTAGTTCGGCACGAAGTTAAGATCTAGTAATATTATAAAATAGGGAAAGGTGTGCGGGACCGGGCAACATAGCCGGCCGGCCATGCCCTAGCCGTGGCCGGTCCCACACCTTGCAATCCCTAGTCTTTTATAATTATTATTTTCCTAAATTCATGAAACTCCTTGGTTTGAGCAAAAATAATGATTTCGTCATAACTTCTCAAATTTTGCTAAAATCATGAAAAACCAAAAGCCAACAGGTCACACGACCGGCTAGCCTCTCACGTCAATTTTAAATGTGAAAATACACTTATTTTAATATTTACAATATTTATCAATTGAGCATACATGCTCATTCCAACAAAAATCAAGAATTTCAGTCAAGATGAAACTCTTCTGAAAATTCACAACATTGCTCGAACGCACATCATAAAATACTGAAACTCTCAGTACGGAGACACGGGCACCACGGAAACATGTGCATGCCTTCATGACCGACCAGAGTCATCCTTAGGGCTTGCACAAAGCCGGTCCCTCACGTTTTCATAATTCTGACCTAATTTGCTCAATTGCTCGTATTGGGCCCAAACTATCTCCAACCAACCTGGGGATTCCTCAAACGACCAACAACTGGTCATGACCACCAAGAGCCGGTCCCATGCTCTCTTGGTCGGTCCCCATATTTCATACCTACTAGGTTTTATCACCTAATGCTGAACCCAGCAATATTTCTTCTTTCACCAATCCTCAAACTGAGAACCCTGGTGCATGCTCACTCGAGCATCGGGCACCACATGGACGCCCATCATCCCATGTGGTCGGTCCCTCTATTACTCATGACCTATTTTCAGCGATTTATCAACTATGATCTGAAATTAGGGTTTTGAATAAATGCTCCACAAATCATCACTCTGAGCACGATTCAAACACTAATAAATTTATGATGGATTCAACAACCAACATCTGAATTAATCATATAATATTTGATAGCTTACTAATATTTTAATATTTTGTTGGGTCACGTCACCAATAAATGTTTCGTCGAATCGAGCAATACTTGCTCAGATACTCAAATATTGATCCATCTATCAATATTTGGTAATTTATCAGTAATTTGTCGAATTGAGCAATACTTGCTCAATTGCACGACAAAATATCTACATTCATTAATTTGCCGAATTGAGCGATACTTGCTCAATTGTACGTCAAATCATCAACCGTCATTATTTTGTCAAATTGAGCAATACTTGCTCAATTGCTCGTCAAATTCTCGATATTTAGTAATTCGTCGAATTGAGCAATACTTGCTCAGTTGCTCGAATATTGATCCAACTATCAATATTCAGTAATTTATTAGTATTTCGTCGAATCGAGCAATAATTGCTCAGTTGCTTGAATAATCCACATATATTCAGTAACTCATCAATATTCAACAACTCGTCGAATTTACAATATTTGCTCAGACGAGCAACATCAACATTCATGAATCGCTGAGCATTTGTCAAACATGCTCGATTCAACAAAACCTAGACTCATTGTCTAATCAGTCAACAATCGACAAACTATATACACGTCATCATGCGACTCCACGATTCGTGAGACATCGATCACGTCAAATTGGGGGATAATGATCGGGGTTTTGGTCCAGCGGCCTACGCACGTGGATTTCATCCACGACGAGAAATGTGCGTAAGTTGTGTAAACGGTTGAAGGAGTTAGCAAAGTAGTGGGTGCACGATCCGTAAAGTCTCCACACGACATGGAACTGACTTTACCACGATCTTCCACTTGCCCACTCTTCCACTCATGAAACCGTCACACTTACAGGGATCAAGGTGTTCACAACTCTGACAATATAAATAAGTCTCGGAATCCATGATTGAGGACAACGAATGATCACTAGCTATCAGCAATCGTCCACACGTAATTTCTCGAGTAACTACTCTCAAGAATTCATCAATCTATCGAACTTATTCGAACTCAACAGTTCACCAATTATTGCGAAAACCTTCAACACATCCACAATCCTTGATAATCATTGATTCCACACAATTCTCGGCTTCCCTCCTACGAGATCAACCCATCTCCCTCTTTGCGGCCGAATTGACTCGGAACGGCCATTGACTTGGTGTAGGTCGGAGTCCTACAGATTGATCTCTCGAATCTAAGCACTCTATTTGCAGTGCATCTGTGTGAGGTTGAGCAGTTTGCTCGGTTCGAGGAGTCTCGACACGCTCATCTCTTCATTTCCCCAAAAAAAAACAGCAAATCGTTTTTTCCCCCATCCACACTGTGTAATAATACTATGACATTGTATAACAATTATCGAGAGCTTTTGTTTTCTCATTGTTATGGCTACGGGACTTCAACAACTATGATGCTGAATTGAACATATATGGAATCATAAGAGTACTTGGAAAAGACAAAGTTTCCGAGTAACGTTGAAGCACCAAGGAGATCAAGCTTGTGGACGAGAAGCTAGAAAGTTTTATCTATTTTGCAATCCATATGTATTGATAGTTTTGTCACTAAAATTGACAAATGGGGAGATTGTTAGAGCATTGCTCCGTCAAACTCGTATGCGTTGCTATCTCAAGCATGTTTGTCAATATTAGTGATCAAAACTATATGTCTTGATTTCTAGTTTACTTATGACTAAGTCTGGTTCTAGGATAGTTAAGTGTAGTTGAGAACAGAAAACTTATTTTCAACCGAGCTAAGCAGTATGATCAGGAATACAGCGAAAAGGTCAATAGTTCAGACTTTTCTCAATTCATGTGAATCATCTCCAATATGCATTTTTGTAAATTAACAACCTCACCCAATATTTCAATATTGGGTGGGTCTAACAACCTCACCCAATATTTCGATTAGCAATATGTATGGACAAACTCGAATATACTTTTAAGAGAATCAACTAGACAGTCAGACTCAATCTTAATAAAAAGTATATCAAGGAGTTAATATCTCTATCTCTCGATTTGATCTATACTCAAACAAATAGAAATCTATGAGTCTTTATCAAATACAAGAGATATAAACTTGGATGGTACCAAAGACCAATATCCAAGGATCAATCAATTTCCAATCAACAACCAAAGGTTGGATTTCACAATTGATCGATACAACGCACAACCCGTGATATTTCAATTATATAACAAAATATAATGCGGAATAGAAATAACATAGACACCAGAAGTTTTGTTAACGAGGAAACCGCAAATGCAGAAAACCCCGAGACCTAGTCCAGTTCTGAATACCACATTGTATTAAGCCGCTCACAGGACACTAGCCTACTACAAACTAACCTCGGTTTGGACTGTAGTTGAATCCTAATCATTCATACTGATTCAAGGTACAGTTGCGCTCCTTACGCATCTGATCCCAGCAGGATACTACGCACTTGATTCCCTTAGCTGATCTCACCCACAACTAAGAGTTGCTACGACCCAAAGTCGAAGACTTTAATAAACAAATCAGATCACACGAGAAAGTCTACGGTGATAGATAAATCTGTCTCCCACGGATAAACCTATGAGTTTTGTTTCGTCTTTTGATAAATCAAGGTGAACATGAACTAATTGATAATCCGGACTTATAATCCCGAAGAAACTGACCTAAAATTATCAATCACCTCACAATAATCTAAATCGTATGGTAGCGAAACTAGATATTGTTGAATCACAAATGATGAGACGAAGATGTTTGTCATTTCTTTTTATCTTGCCCTATCGGAGATATAATCTCAAGTCAATTATTCAATTGAACTCGTATTTATAGAAAATGGCAAGATCATATCGCTCACTACAAGAGAAGTAGTTTCGTGCGGCTTCACAATCCCAATAAAGTCTTCAATCGTTAACCTACGGGGTCTCGAGAAGAAACCTAAGGTTAAAGGAGAATCGACTCTAGCAAAACCAACTAGTATCACACATGAGGTGTGGGGATTAGTTTTTCCGATTGCTAAAAGTTCCCCTTATATAGTTTTCAAATCAGGGTTTGCAATCTAAGTTACCTTGGTAACAAAGCATTCAATATTCACCGTTAGATGAAAAACTATTCAACCAAGCTAATATCTTTCAACCGTTAGATCGAAACTTAGCTTGTCACACACAAATGAAATGTATTCATTTAGGTTTGAGTAACCGTACCTGAACGTGTACACTTAGTTGGTTCACAAATAGTTAACCAATGGTTAGCCATATGAGTACTTTCATATTAAGTATTAACCGTATTCATCTTTCTCATAACTAATTCAAATTACTCATAAGAAATATTTCAAGAGTTGTTCAATTGCTTAGGTCTTTATTCATAGACACAATTGAAGCAAAACGGTTTAATCCACTTGAATCAATTCATGAACAATATAGCCACGATTTGCAAAGATTGCATTCCTTATAATTTAATGTTTTAAGCTCATGAACTACCGATTTGAGAAATAACTAGCTTGGGTACGCGTACGGGTATGCGTTCCTTAGCTACCGGATTTGAGTCTACAAACTCAGCAGAAAATTTCAGTTCGAAAACTTCCGTGGGTACGCGTACGGGTATGCGTACCTAAGGTGGCTGGTTTTACTAGTTTGCAAACTACAAACTCAACAAAAATTTTCGGTATGACAACTTTTGTGGGTACGGGTGCGTACGCGTCAACTCAGCTCCTTCCTTCACCAATACCGCATGCACAAATATGCACGCACTTGGTTTCCGGCACATGGATTTATACACTAATGTGCGAACACACTATATATGCTTATATCCATAGTTGGTAATCTCAACTCTACATTTCAATCATTGAAACATTCTTTTATAATGTTATAACAATCGTTATTCACGACTATCGTCATCAAAGCTATTTTCAAGATTGAAACGTCATCATGACTTTCGTCACGGGTAAAGATGAAAATGGTTAAAGCGAAATCTCACCAACACATATTTCGAGAAAAAGATAGGCGAGTAAACTCGGCTCGAAATAGCAAATGTGTATGTATGAAAACTATCATACTTATACGACTATTGTCTTAAGAGTAGGAGATATAGTAGACTTTTGAGTGATAGATGAGTTCAAGTCTCCACATACCTTTTTGGTCGGATGAAGTTCCACTTGTTCCTCGAGTAGTTCTTCGTCTTTGTAGGATGATCGCCATGGAGTCTGGAGCTCAACTACACTTAACTATCCAAGACCGAGACTTAGTCATAAATAAACTAGAAATCAGGACATATAGTTTTGATCACTAATATTGACAAACATGCTTGAGATAACAACGCATGCGAGTTCGATCGAGCAATGATCTAACAATTTTCACCTAAATGATGAAATATGTTTGATTGTGTAGGAAAGATAATTAATCAATTTGAAGCGTGGGGCGAAGTTGAAAGGAAGATTTTACGTTAACCCAGAAGCTAAGCTGCTCTTTATCGTTCGAACCAGGGGGTATGGACATTTTGTTATTTGTTAAACATATTTATTTTCTGACGTTCATTTGGTGTTTAATTCTTGAACTGTTTGTTATTTTGTTGTTTTGCAGTATCAATGCTATGGACCCAAAATCAAAAAAGATTTTGCAGCTTTTGCGTCTAAGACAGGTGATTGATTCCTGCTTGTCTGCCTATAGATATGATCATACTTTTTTTTTTTTTTAAGATTATGTTTGTTTCTACCCACGTTCTACTCCATGAGTAGTCATTTATCAATTTCCTCATGCCATCAGGCCGAGTAGGATAGTTATAAACACCATAACCACTACTAATGTGAAAACGTCTCTGGTGGTATATGTGGTTAGCTATGTCCTCGTGTCCGAGTTGTTTGGATAACACAAATTATTATACCTACAAATACTACTATTATACCTACAACCAAATGGACCTGGGTGTTGTAAGATCTGGTAGAAAGCTGTGAGAATTAGGTAGTCTTGTTTTGTAAATGTCATTTTATATGGACCAGCAATAGCAATATCAAAGTCGCATTGGTAAAATTCATGATGACGGCTTGGATGTGTTTTCCCTTCGATATACTTGATCAATTTGGTACCTTTTGATTGATGTAATACACCATTCATGGCTACAAGTATTAGGATAGGTTCGAGCCCTCGCCATATTTCAGAGAACAGCGCTCGCCACCCTGGTCAGCAAGGTCATAAACCAGCTTCGAGTACTCGCTATATTTTCCCATGAGAGTTTCTCTCAATTCAAAAACTGGAGTTCTTAGGCCCGTCGCTCCATGCTTTTTAAACACCCCTTCAATGATTTTCAGAGCTTTGTCTCTAATGACATATTTCTCTTCTCCAAAATCCCGAGTCCCCTTGGGAAACTTGGGAAGTCTTCTAGACTCATTACCTTCGACGATCTCTTTCAATTTCTTCAATAATGTGTCAAGTTATGGATCTTTCGGCTCGAAAGACAAACAAAGATCGCGTACCTATTCATTCAATACTGCAAGATTCTCAATTGTATCCCCACCTTCATTATTCAACCGGTTCTTAAGGAGCTGCTTAATAACAGCAGTTCCCTTACCCAAACTAAACTTCTTTTGCTTTTGGCTCTTTTTTTCTGCATTAGCGTTCCTCTTTTTGGTTTCAACACTTGAAGGCACAACCTGGACCTCTTGAGCTTTCTCTTTGAACTCCATAGTGTCAAGTGAAAGTATTGCCAACGCTCCTACCCAAGCCAGAAGGTTTCGAACTGTAGCCACTAATCTATTTATCTCTTGAAATAATCCAATAGAATTCTCTTCGGATGAAATATTATTCCTGACATATTTTAAAGTACCAGACATCTCCAACACCTTGGAATTTATATCAACATCTAGAAATCTTACCACTAGTTCCGCCCGACACAAACTGCTCTCACCT
>JAJJWW010008591.1:0-40152 GCA_023531295.1 Papaver armeniacum | reverse complement strand
CAACTTTGTGGTGGATGATACATGTGCTCATAATGATTAGGGTATGTGAGGTCGGGGCCCACGAGAAGGCGCATAAAATTCCCTAAAATCACTATGGTATGTGGGGAGTTCATATTGTGAAGCATGCCCGTAAGCAAGCTCACTAATGGATTTGTTTGTATCCCCAGTTGCAGACCAAAATCCTGACATGATTTAACAACTCAAATTGAACTCAAAGCCCAGTTGTAGTGGACTTAGTTTGGTTTGTGTGGGATTTGGTTTAAGTGGGATTTGGTTTGTTTGGGTTTTGGTTTGGTTTTGTTGGGATTAATTGTTTGCGGCCCGTTTTGTGAAACTTGCATAGCCCACGTTACACAGCCCGATGTTGTGGGAAATGTACGGCCAGTTGAACCGTGGGCTCGGTTTGGTTTTAAGTGGGAGCCCAGGTTGATTGCAAGCGACTCAATGGTCGTGCATAGTGGTGGGCTACGACTTAAGTGTAAAGGGACAGCCCGGTGGGCGGGTTTCGATTTATGCAGCCCAAATTATATGCTCGGCTTCAGACTTAGGTTGAGCCCAATGGTTGGGCTTCCCGGTGAGACACGACTCAAAAATCACACAATAACAAGCATACGGGGATGCTTTGGTGCTGATGGAGAGTGCACTGAGTAGCAATGAACACACGAGGATATGCTCGCCACGGTTTATGTGCACCCTAGTAGAACTGGTTCTAACCCGGTTTTGTTTTTAGTTTGTTGCGCGGGTTGTGTGCGGGTCGAACTGGCATGACAGTTATTTGCACGAGCAAGGAAACTCAATTGGGCACAGCAAGAAAAGCACAACTTGGCAAGGTGCAATGAGCAGGTGATGCTCGGACTAGAGACACGAAGAAAGGCGAGTAACAAGACACGACACGGAGTAATCACAAACTCATGTCACACGGTGCGGCTTATGCGCGAGTTGTGTGCACGGACTCTTCAAAATGTCACGGACAGGGACGGTGCAATGTGTGCAATGAGCTTATGCGAGGCGGAGGTTTAAGCTCAGCACCTGGTATCCTTTTAGCTAACGGATACATTCATCATAGTTCAGCACACAAATTACCAAAAGAAGCACAAATGCTACAAATGTAAGAGCGAGATGAACAATTTTTAGTTCTTTTACAACAAACTTAACATGCCACAATGTATCAACAGATTTGTGCTCGGGGTTGTGCTCAAACTCACGGCTTGGGTGGAGTTGAACTTAGCCTGCTCAAAGGTGCACTGAAACTAAGATGCTCAAGAACTTTCGATTATGCACAAACTCACCAGATTTAACGAGTTTGCACAATGAGTGATCACTCGAGTTTGCACATGGGAATGAGCATGGATCAGTTGTGAGGTTTCACGGATGCACTAGTTCTCACGGATGTATGCTCGGTTGACTTCAACTCAGTTTTCACGGCTAACATACATGTTTGGCTCAACAGCTTGGAGGGCTGCTCGGGGTGATGGTAACTAAGCTCGAGCATACAATCGACTCGGGGTGATTGGTTATGCAAGGTAACTAAGTTATCATGCAATCGAGTTGTGCTCGGTTATCACGAGATTCACTCAAGTGTCACGGTGGTCAAGAATCCCGAGAGATGGAGCAATATGCAGCAAGGTGTCTAGTTTATTATGCAAACGGGGTATCTCGGTTATAGCTCGGGCAGCTACGGCTATTCAATTTGTAGCTCAAACTCCACGACAACGGGTGGAGCTTGGCTCGGGGCGGATGAATTATGCTTAAGGTATGCAACTCAGGTGACTAGCTATGGGCAGATTGGTTAGGCTCGGGGTTTACAAAGCACGGCAAAAATCACGGGGGTATTGCACTAGTCGGGTGAGATTCGATTGCACACTTCACACTCATTCACGAGGCGATACACGACTAACCTCTAATCCCGAGCTTTTCCTTGTCTTTCTCCCTTTGGCTTGACAAAGAAGACAAAGAAGAAAGAGGTACTGCTATCTCAACAAAGAAGTTTTAGTTCCCGGCAATGTGCAAGTTAAAGCAAAGAAAGTGAAAATCGAGACTGCTATTACCAGTGAGAGTATTTTGGTGTGACAGGGAAAAAGAGTTACAACTAAGATGCAAGTTACTATAATGCAAGCTAATGCAAGAGAACAAGAATTCAAAAGTATGGCTCTGACTAAAGATGAAACTACAAGTTTGAGATAACACTAGCTACACTCGATTACAACACAAGAAGTTAAATTACAAAAAACTGAAGTAAGCAAAGAATGATGGAAGCTAAGTTACACTACAATGCGGGGCTAAAAACAACAATGCAAGGTGAGTATATACAAGGATAGTTGAAAACTCAGTGAAACAAGCCAAAAAAAATCAAGACAGCACACGCCAAGTCCCCGGCAACGGCGCCAAAAACTTGGTAGGCCTTTAGATGTGTTATGTTTTAATGCCTACTTGTTATAACCGCAAGTGCACGGTGTCTACAATGTAGACAAGGGGCAAATACAATTCGATCCACAAGAACTTGTGGTGCTATGGTTGATCAAGGGCTATGATAAACCGAATTCAAGCAAGTGTGTGAATGAACTATGAGTTGGTGTCGATACGATAGAGGTGTATTGTGGTGTGAATCTAAACTAAAACAGCAAGATAAATTGTATGAGATAGAGAGCACTAGGTATCGAATCCTCCACCTAATCTCAGCTAAGTCGATTCAATTCTTATAATGTTCTCGTCCTTGTAATGACAAGTCTGCCATTTATCCGAGTCTCAATGGATGGTTTATTATCAACAAAGGCAATTAACTAATTCCTAGTATTAGCCGTCTTGTCATAGTACAACTAATCACAAATCGATTTCACTACTTAGATGATTCAACCTATCTTAAGATGGATATTCTAATCACAATTAGAGTATCTTTCCAAGCACTAGTTGTCTTCTCGGGCACAACTAGTCTAAGGATCAATAATGATCAATGAAGCATGAATTGCACACATTTAACATAGAAATAACACGACTACAATGCATACATGGCATACATTGTGAAAGTAATATGCAAAAGTGTTACGATTATATGTATCCTAAACAATAAAGCTCAATCAAGAACAATATCAAAATATGAACAAATCTTAGCAACAGATTATGGGTTTCATCTCAACCCTAGCCAATGTGATTAAAACATCAGAGGAAATAATAAAACACAAATTAAACCTAAATTGGTGCTCTGGCTAACCCAGGCATAAACTCTAACACACACTGACTCAGTTCTATTTATACAAGCAAAATTCCCAAAACCCTAAATTTCTTCAAAAATAGAAAATAAATGCAAACCTAATCGCCCATACTTCTCTCGAATCATGCGCTCATCTCACAATTCGTCTCGAGCTCCATGCGTCGGCGATTGGTGAAACCCTAGCTCTAGTTTTCTCTAAGTTAGCTTCTAGGGTTGGGAGAAGCTAAGAGGGAGAAAACTAGACCTAGAGAGGTGAAGCAGGTGCTGATGAAGAAGATATTGTTGTGTCAGGAGGTGATGATGGTCTCTGAACGGGTAAGGGAGGAGAAGGTGGAGAATGGGTTTTGCAGAGGTATGGGGGAAGAAGAAAGAGAAGATGGAAGAGAAAATGGGGGAGTTGGTCGATGGTGTAGGGGTATGGGTTGATTCGGTGTGGAGCAGGAGTGGCGAGAGATGATGCGCCGAGCTGTAGCGACCGTCGGATGAGGAGTAGATGATCCGAACGGGCAAGGAGAATCGGGGTGATTTGGTGTTGAGCGGGAGCAAGAATCTTCGATGCGCGTGGAAGCGGCGGCAGATTGGATGTGGGAGATAGAAATCTCAACGACTGGGGTGAACGGGCTCGGATCCTGGTCGCGGGTCTTGATAGCTTGGGTCCATGTCTTGTAAATGGTTTGCTCCCGATGCGCACGCGCTTTGGCTTTGCTCCATAGACGCTTGTCTCCACCCTTTGCTCTTTTGGTTCCTCAATTTCTCCGAGCTTTATTTATTACCTAAAAACGCAAAATTAATTAATATAAATATTTATTCTTGAAAACAAAGAAAACACAGAATCTGGGATAATATCTGATTTCTGAGCACAAAAGATGAGTAAAATGCCAATAAAAAGGTGTAGAAATATGCAATATTTGGCACTCATCATATATATATACCTTTTTGGTTACCGATTAATGTTTACATATTTCGGCTAATATGCCCTATTATAATCGGTAACCAACACCCTGATCGGTAGTTACAAAATAATCGGTAGCAACTATAGACTAAGTAGTTACCTATTAATTAATGTGTGGATATTTCGGCTAATCGGTAGTTTTAAATAATAATCGAAAGTATTATTCGATTATGTTTGTGTATTATTGTGAGATAACACACTCCCGATTGTAGCCATAACCATCTGGTTCGTGTTTTGGATGTAGCCATAATCGAAAGATAAATAGATTACACAACCTTCCGATTATAGGTTGCCCCAAAATGAGTTTTTTCTAAAATCCTTCATGTAATGAATTTTTAAATCTACCATAATCGGTAGGATTGATTACTTATAACCTTCCGATTATAGGTTGCCCCAAAATGAGTTTTTTCTAAAATCCTTCATGTAATGAATTTTGTAATCCACCATAATCGGTAGGATTGATTACTTATAACCTTCCGATTATAGGTTGCCCCAAAATTAGTTTTTTCTAAAATCCTTCATGTAATGAATTTTGAAATCTACCATAATCGGTAGGATTGATTACTTATAACCTTCCGATTATAGGTTGCCCCAAAATGAGTTTTTTCTAATCGGTAGGATTGATTACTTATAACCTTCCGATTATAGGTTGCCCCAAAATGAGTTTTTTCTAAAATCCTTCATGTAATGAATTTTGTAATCTACCATAATCAGTAGGATTGATTATTTATAACCTTCCGATTATAGGCTGCCCCAAAATTAGTTTTTTCTAAAATCTTTCATGTAATGAATTTTGAAATCTACCATAATCGGTATGATTGATTACTTATAACCTTCCGATTATGGGCTGCCCCAAAATGAGTTTTTTCTATAATCCTTAATGTTATGGATTTTGAAATCTATCATAATCGGTAGGATTGATTACTTATAACCTTCCGATTATAGGTTGCCCCAAAATGAGTTTTTGTTGAAATTTCAATTTTTTCGAATTTGGGAACTAGAATAATCGGTAGGTTAAGAAGTTATTTATGAACTTCACCAATCTACCGATTGCTAACGACCACAACATTGAGAATACTCATAATCGGTAGATAATACATTCCCTTGGCTACCGATTGTATAAGGACACTAGGGTAATCTCCGCAAATTTGGAATAAAAAAGTCGCCCCTAATTCTTTTGGGGCCGCCCTAAAAATGCCAGGTTTTTTTTTTCCTAACCAAGTTCTTCTTCTTTTTTTCCCTTAACAATCGGCGGAGCCAGGTTTTAACGCAAGGGGCTAAAAAAATGGATAACATGGATGGACTAAAATCTAAAACTTCAATAAATAGGGGGCTAAATGCAAGAAATTGAAGGATTAAAGACAAAATATTATAAAAAGTGAAGACTATTTAGAGATTATAGAAATTTTAGGGGGGGCTAGAGCCCTAAAATTAAATTTTAATGAACAAAGTAAAATGAAATTTTGAAGACACAATTTACCGTCTCTGAGACTGATACACTTGCAATTCCCAAGTCTATTAAAACTTCTTTCTGATTATGTAAATTAAATCTGCCGATAGGAATTAATAAAATGGGACTCTATTTTTGAAGCCCTTTCGAGCCTTTGATCGCCTACTCTGGTCTGGAAGAGGGAGTTGAAAAAACAATTCCCTAGTTCCAGTTCTCTTCTTCAGTGCTCACATGAAATTACTATTAAATCACAACAGAGGCGTGCAAACTGACCTTGCAAAGGTTTCTGCTGATTTTGCCCGATTTCAGGCCAGACATCGTACTCTAATTGTTGATGAAGTGTATGTATGAGCAGTGAGCTGTATCCATTATTTATCAGGGAACAAAAAGAAAATTTGTTTGCAGTCATCAGGGTAGGTGGAGCAGGCGCTGGCTTATGGTGCAAGAAGGCGAAGGGACAAAACAGTACGTAAGAGTCTAACAAGAAGGGTGATTTCAGCACAAAGACTTGCGATGGAATCCTCGTCTCAAATTTCTTCACCAGGACTTCACTCTCTGGATTCCTCTAACAAGAACGGTGATTTCAGGCATTCAAGAAAACTTACAATTACCATCATCCTTGAAAGTTAACAATGATACTGATCTTCTGATTCAGACTGTGTTTGCCAGTACATTGTTTTCTAATTTGTATCTGAACTACATTTCTTTCAATAAATTAATTACTTGATCTTCGGGCACTTCCATGGTCACCATACGCAGAGCCTCAAACATTCTCCGTCAATATTTCGGCCATCCTCTGCTGATACTGTCTCTGCTTCAAAATTTTACCTGCATTTGAGCAACAGAATACCAAGCGTAAGCAGTTCAGGAACCTATCGACAACCCACCGATTTTGTTACCTAAGCATTATAAGAGCAAACCCTTACAAAAAATACACAACACCTAAGCGAATGAAATAAACACTATGCAATGACCACATAAATCCTCAAGGGATACTCAAGCAAAGAAAAGAAAATGCAACATATATGTCCAAAAGAAAAAATCTCAGCAAGATTAAACCTTAACAAGAAAGCTGAATTTCTTAAGTGCAACATTTTCTTTCATTTTGACATATATACGAGCACTCTAAACCTGACTATTACCGTCCAAAAGAATATACGAGCGTGCACCCTAACAATCATGCTAACCAGATCTTGGTTAGCAAATCCCATTGAAAGACGATCATAAGTAGTTAATCGAGCAACTAGTATTGTTAACTAGTTAGAATACCCAAAGACTAATGTTTAATTCAATAACAGAGACGTTTAATTACATTCCTAATTCTAGTATGTTTTGACCAACCAGTAATTACTTTCACCGGTACAAAAATAAAAATACTCTCTGCCGTCCACTATGAATCTAAGAATCAAATTAATTGAAGAAGAGGTTAACACAAGCAATGCACAGAGTCTATAAATCCACTGCTTGCTTCAAAGTTTTCCTGGTTTTCATTGATGCTCTTTCTTTTCTAAGCTTGTAATCAGCTTTTCATGTGAGGGGAATGGACTAACGATAAGAGAAACACCCTTTAAACAAACCTAGCTCGAACCCGTATCTTTTGATTGTTATGAAAACAACAACATAGTCTAAGTGGTACACATACAGGAAAATTCAGCACCAATTATTATCATACAACCAAGAATTGGGCATCCAAATACATAGATGTAGAAAACCAAAAATATGCAACCAATTGAATTGAGAAAAAGGAAAATTTACCAGTTGGGACTTCGTAAGGAAGGATCAGTGTCCTCCCTCGTGAAGGAGAAGAAGAATAATCCTTTGATTTAATCCTTTCTTCACGCATTCTTTCCTGTCGGGCCATACATTCAGCAAATCTTCCCTTAAAAGTTTTCTCAATTATTCCAACTGCATCAGCATCAACAACCAAATACTATTCCATGAGCACAAAAACTATGCAATCAATTGAATAACAAAATAAAAATAAAAATGATTCAGAGTATGGAAATCTACGAGTTGGGTGGTGAGTACGGATCGTAAACTCGGGAGTTGAATTCTGCACAGCCGTGAACTTTCCAACTTCCCCTTTGGGTTTGGGTGCTTCTGATGCGCATTCAGGTAAGATTTTGTCAACATCAACAGTTCCTTCTTCAGAAGATGAAGAGCAACCTTGTGAAATTGATAATGAACCAATTCTCTCCCTTAATTCTGATGCAGAAGAAGATAATTCCATCGCCATTTGTAAACCCTAGGTTCCTTTTCCCCCTTTTCTCTTCCGGTTTTCTACGAATAAAAAACAGCTTTACTTTCCTAACCTCGATATATATCAATTAGAAAATAATTTGTCGACGAATTTACCTTGTTCATAAAACACGTGTTACCTGGGTTGCACGGACGCGGACGCGACACGACGCTGATGCGAACACTACAAAATTTTCAAAAAACTAGGACGCGGACACGTATATACATATTTTATTTATATATTATTTATATATATAATCATGTATTTATACAGCAAAGTTAAGTATTTTAACCCTAAAAATTAGAAAATGATGTTATATATGAATAAATTTTAAAAGAAAAGAAGATATCGTTTGTTTATACACACCGAATGTCAAATAATCAGTCACTATTAAACACATAGCACAATCAAAATGCATTCTTAGATCAACACATGTCCAACTAAGGGTATACGTGATGTCATTTCCAATTACAATATCTGAATAAAGACCTAAATTATTGATCGAAATGTTTGTCTTTCTTCATTTGGTTAATAATAGTAAAAATAAAGGAAAAAGTTTATATGAAAATGAAAAAAAATGCGTCGGACACGCGTCATTGGTGCGTCCAAACCAGACGCGCGCAGGACGCGCAAATTGGTGCGTCGGACACGCGTCGTGTCAGCGTCCCACGGGCGTCCTGTGTCCGCCGCGCGTCGGACGCGGACACGGCTCAAGAAATGGAGCGTCCGTGCAACCCAGCGTGTTACCGATATCATTGTTTTTTTTTTCTTTTTTTTTTTTTTGGAAAAAGGGGCAAGCCTCATATACATTAAACAAATTTCTGATTCAAAATCTGACGGTCAAGAAACTTTTTTTTTCTTGGGCTGTGTTGTTTGTAAAGAAGTGAAACTGGAAAGACTTTCAATGGAATTTTTTTATAGAATTAAATGTAAGACATTTTTTTTTTGACTGAAAAATGGCGCATTTTATAAAAGAGAACTTAGTATCACCAAAATAGTGACACCAAGGAGACAAAAGTTATACAAATATATGCATTACTGCATTCCAATTACATAACAAAGTAGACAAATCAAAACCAGAAAACATATCAGAATTTAAGGTCCCAATTAAACATCAAACATTTGATATCCGCTATCATTTGATTTAAATCCTTGTTGCTATTACTAGATTACTGCTGCAGCAGTGCGGAAACGAACGAAGTTTGGAAGAGACTCCGAAGAATTGTAGGGTTTTTCTTGTAACAATTTTGCAACAATGTTTGTAACAGATTTTAAATAACATCTATAATTGTAATATTTACCTAATACCTATTATGTAACAATTTTGTAACATTTATTTGTAACAATTTTGAAATAACAACAGGAGTTTTAGAACCAATGGCCGAATTTTGTTGGTAATCAATGGTCAAGATTAAAATTAAAAGTCTAGGTGACGTTTTTTTTGCCATTTTCACGCCGGAAATACCGTCAATCGGTCGACTTCCGATCGTTTTGTCCGCGGCTAAACATAGTCGTTGTTGATGACTATCCTATTGCCAATCCAATTTCGTGGAAAGAAAACTAATGGACGCTCAATTTTTGCGATTAAAAACAAAACAAAAAAGCGTCACAAACGGACTACATTTTGGCTCCCCTATTGAACACTAAAGGGGCTCCCTTCGGTCGTCCCAATTATAGACTCCGCATTTCTTTCTTTCCAAACACACTACTAGATGGCGAATGGTAAAATACTCCGGATTTTCAGCTTTTTCCTACATTTCGTTTTTTTCCTGCTCTTATCACCCCCTTCCCATAAATTTGATCTCACATTTTTAGCTAAGACCCAATTGATCCCAAAACTATCAAGAAACTAAGACCATATAGCAAAAACATGCTTGCAGTGAAGAAATAGATGATCATTCGTCTCCAAAAAATCACCACAGAAAACGCAAATCGGATCTTGAATCATACCTGCGTTATATATATAGCAAATCCAGCGTTTGGAGTGCCATTGAAGCAAAGTGTCCAAACCATAAAAGAAACCTTTAAAGGCACATTTGAATTCCACAACTGTTTATCTGGGAAAGCTAATAAACCACCAATTTCTAGCGCCTCATATGCATTAGCTACAGAAAAATCATCTCTATATCTCCACTGCCTAGCATCTTCATCATAAAACCTCAAAGAATCACCAATAATTTGTAAAAAATTAGCTACCTCCTACATTTCCTAGTCATTTAGATGCCTAGAAAACTTAAAATCCCAGGAACCCTCATGAGAAATCTAGTCAGTCAGCTACCATCGCATTCTTCTATTTTGTGAGGTGATAAAGATTAGGAAAGAGTTGTTTGAGAGGATACTCACCAGTACATACATCATCCCAGAAATGTATACATAAACCAGAGCCTAACGATAAAACAATACTTGATTTCACAAACTCTCTTGACTTCAAAATTCCAGACCATAAACTACGACAGACTGAAGTTTTTGATAAAGGAGGTATAAAATTCTTCTGAAGAACCACCGAATTTTTGATTTATAATCCTTCTCCATAAGGCATACTTCTCTACACCATATATCCATTTTCATTTTGCATGTTAGGCTTTATTGACCAGCTGTAATTTCTTAATACCAATACCCCGTCTAGCTTTCGGCAGATTCAATCTAGACCATTTTAACCAACTTCGTTTCTTACCACCCCACAGAAAATTCCTCATGACTTTCTCAAGATCTTTAGCCACCGTCACTGACATTTGGAACATGGATAAATAATAAATTGACAAGATAGACAACACACTCTGAATCATAATAAGTCTCTGCCCTTTAGATAAATAGGTTCTCTTCCATCTAGTCAATTTTTGTTGAAGTCTTTGAATGATATCATTCCAAATAAGCCTACACTTAGATTTACTACCCAGGGGAATGCCAAATAATTCAAAGGCAATTGAGACACAGAACAACCAAATATATCTGCACAAGAATCAACATTGTGCATTTGTCCTAAGCCTACTAAAGTACTTTTTCTATAATTTACATTAAACCCAGAGACAATTTCAAAACCCAACAAAATGTTTCAAAGATTCTGAATTTCAGTTTCGTCATCATTAAGAAAAACAATCAAATCATCAACGAGTTGAAGATGAGTTACCATTGTACCTTGTTGTGCCACAGAGAATCCAGTAATAAGACCATCAGCTGCTGCTTTGTTGAGCATTAGAGATAAAACTTCAGCTACCAGAATGAATAAAAAAGGACATACTTTAAACCACTACTTTATAGAAAGTGAAAACAGATTTTTGCAAATGATAGATAATACATTATTTGTTCTATAAAAAAATGGTCAATTACATGAAATTATCTCTCATCAAACATAGTCTTATTAAAATGAAAAACTATCTAACCCTCAGCTTTGCAACATGTGTTAAATTAGGAGGGATTGGACGATGCAACAAAGCATCTCCATGGGGGATGTTTTGCTTCCAAAATGTAAGAGTAGGATTTAATATATTCCTTTATGTGTAAGACTTTCTCCAATGATTTTCTAGAGAAAATAGGTGAGTTGAGGTGAGAGAAACTTTGCAAATCGGTGGACGACTCGACGACTTTTTTCCCCCTCAAATTTTGCTTTTAGAGCTTCATCATAATCGATTCAGGTATTGATTTTCTATATTCATTAGTAGATTCAGGAGGAATTGGTTACATCCTTCAATAATGAGTAATAATTAGTGTTATTAAGCTGTAAGAAGATGGTTTTCAAACTAAATAATGAGATTTCTGATAGGTTTCATCAATTGTTGATATTTCAATTCTTCATGAAGTTCTACCTTCAATAAATTTGTTTCATGATAATGATGAGTAGAGGTATGCTGCTTGGAGATTTTTGTTGGTTGGTAGATTAGATTTCTTCGTATCAAGTTTATCGATGCAACAATTATCTTAAGAAATCAATCGAAATTAATGGGATCGTGTCAAATGATTCCGCTAGGTAAAGGTTTTTTCACAATCATATTATCAAATGAGGAAGATAATTAAGCAATATATTAAAGATGGTCAATGGGAGGTGATGGATCAAGTTTTAAGGGTGAGGAATTGGATTCCAAATTTCAGACCAGAAAGTCAACGTACTTCTTCTGCAATGGCATGGGTTCAGTTTCCTGGATTAAGCATGGAATATTGGGATGAAAAGACATTGGTTACGTCAGTAAAGCCATTGGAACTCTAGTGAAGGTTGATAAAGAAACTTTGAACTTTGAAAGTGGATACTCTGCAAAAGTTTTGAATGAATTGGATTTGGCAAAGAAAATACCATACAAGCTTTGGATCATCACTAAATATGGAGGATTGTCCCAAGGTATAATTCTTAACAAACTACCTAAGTTTTGTAGTGAATGTAAGATTATTGGTCACATGATTACTAAATGTATAACAAAGAAAGCACCAAGTCAGGAAACTCTAGCTAATTATGAACATGTTGATAAAGCAATTCCAACTCCAACTGAACATGTTGAGAGTTCAAAGGACCAAACTAGTAGAAGAGTGGTTAAACAATAAATGGAACCTTTTGATATCTGTCAAAACACAAGTTACAAAAATTCATCTGAAAAAAGAAGTTATTCATAGCTCTAAACGTGAAGTAACAATTTCAAAGAGTATTTTTAGTCCATTACAAGATGAGACTGAAGATTCTATAGAGCAAGTAATAATGGAAAATGTGGATGATCTAGTTTACTTACAACCGACTAGAGTACTTCAAATTACAGAAGATAATGCTGCGAAGAAAAGTGTAGTGAAATATGTGAATGGTATAAATGCAAATGTTACTTCTGAAAGGGTTCCAATAACCTCTTGGTCTAAAGTGGTCTAGAAGCCTTCACCAGCAAAAGCATCTACTTCTACAAGTACTGAAGCTTCAAAGGAACCTGATCCAAAGGTAACAACTAGTCATGCTCCCATTAAGTATAATTTTATGAAAAATCCAGGAAAAGGAGGTATAAAAGGCCTCCATTATTTATTTTCGAATTTAAGGGTCCTTAAAAGACTTAGGGCTCAAAATAAATTGTGGTCATTAGTTAATCAATTTTCTCCTTCAATAGTTTGGGTTACTGAACCAAAAGTTACTTGTAATGCTTTCTTCTACAATAAGCTGAATTTACCAGGTATGCAAAGCATGGTAATTCACAACTCTATTTCTCATAAAAAGAGAAATATTTGGTTGTTCTGGAATAGACATTACCAACTCCTACAATAGTTTCTATGTCAAGTCAGATGATAACAGTCAACATTGGTGGTACCTTAATTTTTGATTTTTTGATTTTTTTATATATATATATATATATATATATAATTCTTAATGAAAGGTTACATCTTACTTCCAGGCATGTATCCCATGTTTGTAGTCCAGTCAGAGGTGACAAATCCACCGATCTGAAAAGTATTTAAGCTAGTTATTTCTGTTATCTGAGGCATTAAGTTCTGAATGTTATTTGCTTCCCAAAAGGAAGTAGTTTTCCTATCAATAGTTATTCTAGCAAGATTAATAGCTAAAAAAATTTGAACTTCAGTTGTAGTGCTCCATACTCCTACTTCAAATGTTTTTTCTATATTGGTGTTTCCATTGAATCTTCCTCCTACGCTTTCAGCGTGTTTCGTTTTGAGATGTTGGATGACGTGGTAAAAGTCTGATTCAAAATCCATTTTCTCCGCATCTTTCCAGCCCATGTAAATGCCTCGTGAGCAGTTTGTATCTCCATTGTTGTTGTGGAAGAGTGGTTTGCCAATATCCCTCTAGCTCCCCGACAGTTCCCTGCATAATCAGAAATTATTAGCCCAATTGCTTATATTCCATTAGTATTCCTAACAAAATCCATGTTTATATTCCATGTTCCATATAAAGGTGGTAACCAATGTATTCTGAATTCGACGATTTTTTCTTCAGCCATTTTTTGGTTGAACTCGGTATGACTAAGATTGTCATTGTTCTTACTGTTTACTGTCTCATAATAGTTGATGAATTTGTTAATGCTATTGGCATTATTAATAGCCGAAACCTTTTTTTGTTAAAAGTCACATTACATCTCTCCTTCCATACATGCCATAAAACTATTACGCAAAGCTCTGCCTACCCAAGGTTTCCTCTTTTCTTTTTAGGATGAAGAAGGGTAGCTGACAACCAATCATGGAAGTCAATTTTGTTCATGTAGACATAGCTTTCTCTGAACTGAAGGAGATTATGGAAGTCAATTTTGTTCATGCAACCTTAATTTCTGGTTGCATGCTCATGGTGGGCATTACTCAAAGAAGATTCTTATGGTCGGAATTGGAGGTAATTAGTGAAATGAAGCTTCCTTGAATTGTTCTTGGGAACTTCAATACAATTACTTCACCAGAAGAGAAAATGGGAGGTAGATCTCCTAATAGAAGATCTATGATGGACTTTAACAATTATTTGGATAATTGTGAATTATTACAAGCTCCAAGGACAGGACTCCAATTCACTTGATCAAACTGTCAGCAAGGTAATGAGAGAATTATTTGTAATTAAGATAGAGTTGTCTTTAATCAATTATGGGCTTCAAAAATATGATGCTTGGGGATACAAGGTTGGCTTAAGAGTAGCTTCAGATCACTCCCCTCTTCTTGGCGGATATGCCAATATTCCTAAACCAAAAAAAAAAGATCCCTCAAAAATTTCAAAAAATGTAGATATCTCACCTTGGTTTTATGGAGGTGGTAGAAAATTGTTGGGTTAAGGAAATAGAGGGAGATCATGCTTTTGTGTTTATGAAAAAGTTGAAGAACTTGAAGAACATATTAAAAGAATGAAATTGGAAAGTGTTTGGTAATATGCTGGTGAAAATTAAAAAGATGAAATTAATGGTTAAGTCAGATATTAATCCTTTTGATGTTGAAGCCTTAACTGAATTGACAAAATATGAAAACAATTATAACTCTAGAGAGGTTCAATTAAGCACAATGATGAAACAAAAATCCAGAGTTAGATGGATTAAGGAAGGTTCATCTAATACTAACTTCTTCCACTACAAAAATAATCATCTTTAGCCACGATAAGAACCCGTGGGTATAGGTCAAAAATCCGTGGAAAGATATATTTTGCCACGTCTGT
This sequence comes from Papaver armeniacum, assembly GCA_023531295.1. Lineage (NCBI taxonomy): Eukaryota > Viridiplantae > Streptophyta > Magnoliopsida > Ranunculales > Papaveraceae > Papaver > Papaver armeniacum. The sequence continues at coordinate 25,201 of JAJJWW010008591.1, read as the reverse complement.
CTCCTCGTAACTAATAGTCCAGTGGCTAATAGTTTTTGCCACGATAGTAGCCACGGTTTTCTTACCGTGTCTATTGGTGTTATTCCAGTTGCCACGAATTATTTCGTGGCTAATTAATAGAGTAGATTCACACGTTTATGTTAATTATCCACGAAAATAAACCACCCGTGGCTATTGGTTCAACTATTTTTTATGCTTCTGTTTGACAAAAGGCCATTCAAGTTATTTGATTTTTGCTTTTTATTTCACAGTTTCAAGTAGTCATGAAAAAAATATTTATTTACATAAGTGATTCCAACAAAATTATCCATTCATTCAAACAAATATTACAAGGTTCGCAATTGATTACATTCAAACATCACAAAGAAGAGCTAAACGAAATGTAATTTCAAGTCTAATCTTGAGTTTCCAACTAACAATTAATTTGAACACTAAAAATTAAAATTAAAATGAAAAAGAATAAACTGGGGATGATGTGATATTCCTTCACTTCCAATGTAAATCAACAATTGTATCTCCACCGCAGCCTTCAAACATATCATTTAGTGAACCTGGAGCATAAAATAGGTACAATTACACATTAAATCATCAATGGAAACTTAGTACACAACAAGATAAATAAATCGATCTCTTAGCTAGGAGCATTAACCTTCCTAGTGACCAATTAACATGCCAAGTTAAACCGAAAACAACTAGTCCACCACCTTGTAACAGATTAAAACTAAAGGTTTTCCTGTAAAATATATTCAGTTTCATCAAATTCCATCTTGCAACTCCGAATGTCAGTACCACTATTTTTATAGCTATGTTTCAATGCTGGTGGTGGTTACTCTGATGAACTTTTAGTTTCATGGAACAATCAGAATGCAAGTTCAATTACAAGGCAGGAAAAGGCACTGGCAAAAACAATGTGACAGAACTGTCAACTCAACCAAAAAGGGTGTGCCAGCGCCAAAAATTGCATAATACGTTAAAAAGGTAGCATCCAGAAACAAGAAGTAATAGACACAATACCATAGATATTTTCTATGTGCGGTTACTTCCGGAAAGAGACATATTGTGCGCACACGCCTAACCCCTTATCTCATCCTACAATAAGAAACCAACCCAGTTTAAACATCCAAATGGGATAACAAATAAGTCAATATTTATGCCTTAAGAAAAACATAAAAGAAACATATTCCACTACACGTGCTTATAAACCATATATGATTTCAAGAGTAAGAGCTATAAGACTTAAATATCTACAATTACACCAATCAAAGAACTTCAATAATACTCTATTGTATGTGTATAACAACAAAATCACAATGTTTACCATTACCATCATTGAATTTATCTATTGTTAAAGAAAGTTCTTTAATTACACAATTCAAAGTTTGGTAGTACCAGGAAATCGAAGGAACAAGAGATTTATTTCCATCCGATCTAAAAATTAAGGGACTTAAATCCTACAACTACCACTTCACTTATTTGATGAGTGCAACCAATGCATTCAGAAATGACCATTGGTACAAAAACAAGTATCTCCAAGACTAAGTTTAACATAATAAATTAACTAGAGTGAAAAAAAAAACCATATAAGAACTTCATCATTTACAACTTCGAAGAGATCATTAGTCAAAGAATGTAAAGGAAATTCTTTAGAAATAGATCTTCTCAGATAACTGTTGATATGAGAAACATATGATGACTTTGTAGATTCATCAAGTGTATATAATAACGCCGTCGTCCGTAACATCCTAAGTGTATGTAATAACGTCGCCGGCCGTAGCAGCCTAGAGAAATGAAGATAAGTCATTTGCACCACCACCACCCGTTCTAGCATTTGTATGGCTAGAAGTTTCAAATACACCATGTCACACAGAAGACAATAGGTTATAATTTCATTTCTCAGAACAAAAACAAACAAACAAACAAAAATCACTCCTCTGCAACCTCCTAGTAATATCTTCAAACCCTGAACAACTTAACTTACCAATCTAAAGTTAGATTCTTAAAATCTCTATTTCTACTAGATGTTCTACTTGTATCAAACAAATATCTAACTTTTAATCAAAAATAAGGTTACATGACTAATACCTGAGCAAATCAATTGAAATTCAATAAATTCAGTATAAAATTGAAATCCCTAGAAACAATTTCCTTCGAAAACTAATAATTGATAATTTAATTATATCAATCCATTAGAATGGGTACATAAATTTCCGGAAATCAAAGGAACATGTACATAAAATTCTTTCCAACTTGGCAGAAGTACCACCCGACCTGTAAACCAAAAACAATGAAGTAAGAAAATAAGAAATTGGTTGATTTCTTGATTTCATCTGTTCCAACATCAAAGAAATTGTTTAAACCGAACAATACAGAAAAATGAATGAAATAAAATTAGGTGAATGATACAAAACCAACTAAAATTATTTTGCAACCATACGTTTTAGAAAATAAAAAAAAGAAGACTAATTTTACACAAACCCTAACTTACTTGCAGGACTTCCTCTATTGCGTAGAGAAATTAATGATCGGGTGTGTTTAATTTTGATATACATAGTTGAAGAAACGATTGGATTTGTTTAGTTTTACGTAGTCGAAGAAAAAAGAAGAAGTCTGGAAGAGGGGTTGAGGGAGTGGGGAGTTACTTTCTCTTATCAGATGAAAACGTGGGTTGTTCTGGATATCGTTGTTCTGCTGAAGTTGAGGAAAATAATAAAATTAATCTAGACGTTAGCTACGAGAAAACTTCTTATGCCGTAACAAAAGCCCACAATACCCACGACCCACTATGTCGTGACTGGAAGTCGCTTAGCACGTACCTAACTTGTAAAAATATGGTATGTTGGATGGCGTGGCAAATTCTCAGATTTCTGTGGCTAATGGACTGACCTATTGCCACACTATAAATTTGGAATGGCAATACTTGAACAATAGCCACGGATACACAGATCCATGGCATTAGGGTCGTGGCTAAAAATTGATATTTTTGTAGTGTTCCATACAACTCTCAAAATAAGACAGGCAAAAAACTTTATTAGTGAGTTGGAAGATAACACGGGTGACATATTATTAACAGATCAAAGTAGAATTGCAGATGTTTTTGCCAATCATTATGAGAAGAAGTTTCAGTTCAAAGAAATATACCATGTGGACTCTTTATTAGAAAGTACCCTGTCAGTTATAATTGATGAGGATCCAAGGATGTTGGAAGTACTTCCAGATGAAGAAGAGATTAAAAATACAATTTTTGACATGGATCCAGATAGTTCTTCAGGTCTAGATGGCTTATCTGGAAGTTTTTACATGGATTTTTGGCATATTATCAAGCAAGATGTTATTAATGCAGTTAAATTTTATTGGAGAATAAAGTTTATACCGAAAGGATTGAACTCCAATTTTCTAGTTCTACCGACAAATATGGAGGGTGCTAAAACTCCAAACCACTTTAGACCAATTGGTTTAAGTAATGTTAGCTTCAAAATCTTCACTAAGATTATTTCTACACGAATGAGCATTATAATGTATAAACTTATTTCTCCTTAACAAGTGGCCTAAATTAAAAAAAGAATAATCCAGGAACAAATTCCATTAGCATCAGAAATGGTAAATGATATGAATAAAAAGAGAACATGTGGAAATGTTGGGTTGAAAATAGACATATCACATGCTTATGACTCAGTTAGCTGGGAATTTCTTTTCAAAGTGCTGGAAAAGTATGGATTCTCTCAAGAATGGTGTAACTGGTTGCATAGTTTTTTTAAATTATCTAAAATATCGGTAATGATCAATGGAGGTCCATATGGTTTCTTATCAGTTGGTAGAGGCTTAAGGCATGGAGATCCACTGTTAGAGCATAGCTCCGTTGAACCCACCAAGCGTTGGTATGTCAAGTTTGGTTGTCATATTTTAGTGAGCCAAAACTCATTTTAAGAGTCGCTTGATTATGTACTAGAGTCAAATTCGTATAGGTTAGCTTGAAAGTATTAGGATAAGTGACATTACAAGTATTGCGAAGACTTGAAGAAGTGAATAATTAAGGAGCTACAACGACAATATCATCCTTCCACTTGAGGTTAGTGATATTTGACTTGAACCGTTTCATTACCTAACGTATCTTTCAAGTCGTGCATATTGCAAACAAAATTGCGAAGCTGCGAATGATTAATTATACTCTAGTTAAACATAGTATTAAGGAATTACAATACAAAGTATAACGTATATCTTTTGAACTTCGTATATAAGACATCGACATAATCGTATGAATGCTATTGTGATTATGTATGGGTATGGGTAAAGATTTCGTCCTTGGAAACAATATTTTACATTAGTTTAAAGGAAGTACAATTCATAAACTTGTTTTATGAATCGAAAGGGAACATCTTTGAACAATAAAAAATAAGAGTTACTACACATGTTCAAAGTATGTCGACATCTTTACTTTGTTAATCCTTTTTCATATTTACAATCTTAGAACCGATTTTCCACACTTCCAAACAAGTTTAGAATTGGTTCATCTTAATTCCAAGAACTATGTTATTAATTATTCTATCAAATCACCATTAATGGGTTTCACAGTTCTACCAAAATAAGTTTCGGTTCTACCTCCATGTGGGTACTAGGATCGGTCACACTAGCTTTCCAAAAATTGGTTGACTAGGTACTAGGATCGGTTACCACATATTTATGGTATTTAACTTGTATTCGGTTGCACAAGTCATATGATCAGTTACCAATTACTAAGGCTTGTTGTACCTCTTACAAGGATCGATTCCACACACTTGTGATCGGTTGCACCTCTTACTAGGATCGGTTCCCCAATGTATAGAGTTGGTCATACCAATTAAAATATATCGATCATACCATCTCATGTGATTACTTAAGATCGGTTTCACTAATAAAAGTCATACCAATACAAAAGTCATGCCTTGTGAATAGTTTTACCAAGATACATAAACAAGTTATGAGCGGTTATATTAAACACACATATTGGTAATCCAAAGATTTACAATGAATAACAACACCAATAAGCCTAGCGAATTCCCTTTCGATTCACAAAACAAGTTTATGAATTATACTTCCTTTAAACAAATGTAAAACATTGTTTCCTAGGACGAAATATTCACCCATACCCATACACATAATCACAATAACATTCATACGATTATGTCGATGTCTTATATACGAAGTTCAAAAGATAGACGTTATACTTCGTATTGTAATTCCTTAATACTATGTCTAACTAGAGTATAATCATTCACAGCTTCACAGTTATGTTTTTAATATGCATGACTTGAAAGATACGTTAGGAATGAAACAGTTCAAGTCAAATATTACTAACCTCAAGAGGAAGGATGATGTCGCCGATGTAGCTCTTTACTTCTTCACCTTCTTCAAGTCTTCACGTAATACTTGTAAGTCTCATATCCTAGTAACTTTCTATCTAACCTATAGGAAGTTGACTCTAGTAAATAATCAAGAGACTCTTTAAATGAGTTTTAGTTCACTAAAATATGACAACCAAACTTGACATACCAACGCTTGGTGGGTTGAACCGAGCTATGCTCTAACACTTCAATACTGCTATGATTACAAAAATAACTTGGAGATTAATTGAAAAGCCCAACTCTCTCTGGAGCACTAGCATAAAGGAAACTTACTATCCTAACCAAGATGTCATAATAATGAACATCATCCCAAGGACTACTGATTCTTGGATATGGAAAGGAATTTTGGAAGGCATAGCTTGTATTCATCAATACTACATCTGGAAGATAGGGAAAGGCATCAACATTCATATTTGGGAAGATAGATGGAAAGAAAACTACCCTGAAATAGTTCATAAACCTCCTAATTATCCTTCAAACCTCACCAGTGTCAATCAAATTTTCAATACCTATGGAGAATGGGACTTACAACTCCTGTCCCTCTGGTTTCCTCAAGATATTCAAAACTCGATAATCCTCACTCACCACAATCCTAAAACTGAAGACACCATAAGATGGAGCTTGACCCATACTAGGAAATTCATTGTCAAATCCCTTTATGACAAGCAATCACAAATAAGTATGCCAATGATACCTTGATAGCTCATTGGAAGGATATACGGAAGCTAGACACTACTCCAGCCAACCACCTTTTTATATGGAAATGTGCTCATGGCATATCCTACCAACCAATGCCAAAACTGCCAGTATACTGAACTATATTGATCCGATATGCTCCATCTGCAAGAATGCTCGTGAGGATATTACTCATGTACTTCTGACTTGTCAAGCTGCTTCAAATGTTTGGAGGAAACTCTTCGGAGATTCTCATAACTTATTCACAGATTATAGATCATTTCATGTTTGGTTCAACAGTTGGTTCCAAAATAATAACCCTTACACAAGTTGGATTGCTACTTATGCTACTATATGTTGGTTTATTTGGAAAGCTAGATATGATATGGTCTTCAGAAACATTAGCCCTTCTGCTGAGAGTACTGCACTGAACATTACTCAACATCTATGTTCCTTCAACAGAGTGCATCATAAACCAGGATACATTCTAAATAATCTTCATTATCAGATTTCTGATACTGATCAGAATTTGAGAACTGATGTTTTGGTCAGACAACACAAAGAGAAATTTGGAATCACTATTAGCATGCATATCATGGAAGTGAATAATAACATGTTTAATAGTGATTTAACATCCTTTACTAACTTTGGTTTTGTTGCTATGTCCTTCTCAGGTCAATGTGTGGGAGCTAGAAACTACAAGGACCCTACAATTGGACTCAACAGAACAGACAAAGCAAGTAGAGGAGCTCAACTAGCTCTGGAATGGGGCAAGGAGATGCAAAAAGCCTACATTGACTTTGAAGCAGAAGATGAGGAAATCCTACAATCAATTCAGAAATCTTATCAAACACAAGTGCAGGAAATATTTCAAGGAACTACAACTATCAGTTTTGGAGGAAATTTTGAAGCTATTGATTTTGTGTTAGGCAACCTAATCAAGCTAGCTCCACGGAAAATCACCAATGCTGTTAGATTAGCCCAGTTATCTAGTCATTCTACTTTGCTGCAGAATTTAAATTGGAAAGGACCCAATCTCCAATTGTTTTTGTCAGCTCTTCAAACTATTCAACAACCTTTTGTTAAGGATAATTGTAATAACTACTATCAAACCCTAAAGGACCATCCTGGTGCTAGACATAGCCCAGATGGCCAACTGCTGTACCAATGAGATTGTTGCTCTTTCGAGCTCCGTGTCAGTTTCTTATAAAAAAAAGTCAACTTATAAACAACTCCTCCTAATTTAAGCGTTCCCTAGATGACGACTGTAATGAATGTGTCAACAAAAAAAAAATCACAAGAGGATCCAACCTTTTTGAAACAGGAAGTTCCAACTTTCTCTATGATGAAAAGCCATATCAAACTTCCGCCAGACGTTCAAAAAATTATGGATTTCGAGTGAAACTGAAATTTTACGATAATGTTCATGTTTACGGTTCTTTTTTTTATTTATCAATACTACAAATTTTTTTGATCAATACTAAATTTTTTTTTATAAATAGTGAAACAGATTTACAGGGGAGGAGATGAGAGAAGAGAAGAGAGAAAAAGGACCAAAGCAACTTGTTCAACTCGTCAGAAACACTAAAAGAATAAATCTTCTGTTACAGTAGGTTAAAAGACATTAGGTGAAAAGAACCTAAACCAACATGACTGACTCAAATGAGCATAAAGAAACACTACTGCCAATACCCCAGTTGTAGTGCAGATTCCAAAAAGTAGTGCCCATGAAAGATAAGGTTGTAGACGTTCAACAAAGTAAGAGTTCCTTAATCTTCCTGTAGGTAATTGGAGTCTTGGAATATACATTTAGCTCACGTTTACAGTTTAGTTATCAAAACTAGTCATAAAAAACCAAGGTGACCAAACTAGTGGTACAAAACATCCAACCATATTATTTTTAATAAATAAAATCTATTTGATTAAAAAGTGGCACAAAAACCCCAGGTCAAATAATAATGGTAAATTTAGTTTTTATTACTTAAAAAAAAGTCAAACATACCATTTTTATCTTTCTTCTTCTTCTTCTTCTTCTTCTTCTTCTTTCTTCTTCTTTCTCTCGTCTCCTTCTCCCCACCACCACCAGCAACAAATATCTCTACCAACATCAGCAACAATATCTCCACCACCACCAGCAGCAACACCTCCGTCTCCTCCACGAACGCCTCCGTATCCTCTACGAACACCTCAACCTATTTTATTCTACTTTTATGTTCAGATCTATCACCAACAGTAGCTCCACCACCACCAAACCAGTCATTATGTCCAGATCTGTTACCAACAACACCTCCATCTTCTCCACCACCTCCTTCTCTTTTCTTTTACTTTTATGTTCAGATCTATCACCAACAGTAGCTTCGCCACCACCAAACCAGCCGCTATGTCCAGATCCGCAACCAACAACACCTCCGTCTCCTCCATTCACCATCGTCACCTTCTTCTCTTTCTACGTCCTGATTTTCCATCAACAACACCGCATCCTGTTACTTCTGTTTTTTCCCACCACTACATGTCAGATCCGCCACCAACACTACTTCTGCCTCCTCCTTCTATCATATAAAACTATCACCAATACTTTCAAATTGGTTTCATCAAATTCTGACAGTTTTGGTTGATGAAAACAGTAAATTTATGATGAAACTAAATTTGGTTTCATCATAAACTTGCCTATTTTCTATCTTGAAACCAAAGATTTTAATGATGAAAATTAAGTTTATGATGAAACCAAATTTTGGTTTCACCTTATTTTTTCCTAGTTTATTAGGCCTGGCTTGGAAATTATCGGGTTTGATTTCATCATTGATGTTATGTTGGTTAAATGATACAATGTGGAAAAATGATGAACCTAATTAGGTTTGATCGTATTTTTTTCATTTTGTTGAATATTTATCTCTATGAAACTCATTTTTAATGGTGAGACACAGGTGGATAGTTTTTTGTTGAAACTAATTTTAGTTAAGGAGATAATTGTAGTGGTGGTTGTGGTGCTAGTGTTTGTGGCGGCGATGGGGGTGGTGCAGTTGACGGTGGTGGTAGGTTTCATCTTATTGTGTTTCATTTTTTCTTTTTTCTTCCTTCTCCTTTCTTTTATGATGAAACCAAATTTTGGTTTCACCTGATTTTTTTCTAGTTTATTCGGCCTGACTTGGAAGTCGGCGTGTTTGGTTTCATCATTGAAGTTGTGTTGGTGAAATGACAATATGTGGAAAAATGATGAAACCAAATTTTGGTTTCATCTAATTTTGGTGAAACCAATTTTGGTTTCATCATTTTTTCTGTTTGGTTTCGTCATTTTTTTCTCATTTTGTTGAATACTATCAATGAAATTCATTTTTTGTGGAGGTGGCGGCTGGTTGGTGGTGGTGGCGTCCAGCCATAATGGTGGTGTTGCTCGGAGGTGGTGGTGGTGGTCGCCGTCGGTGGTCTGTGGTGGTGGTGGCGTCCAGCGATAATGATGGTGTTGCTAGGCGGCGGTGGTGGTGGTGGTTGCGTCGTGGTCTGTGGTGGTGGTCGTCGGCTGAGGAGGTCTGTGGTGGTGGCGCGGTGGTGGTCGTCGGCTGAGGTGGTGTTTTCTGGCGGTGGTGGGTGACGATCGAAGGTCGGTGATGGTGGTGGTCGACGACGATAGGTGGTGGTGGTCGGCGGCGAATGGTGGTCGATGGTGTTGCTAGTTGATGGCGGTGGGTTGTTGTTGTTGGTGATAATATAATAAAAATTAAAAGTGGGGTTGATTTTTTGTTTTGTTGGGTGATTTAAACTAGAAGGGTAATATAGACAGTTTATGTTAAATGGGGTTTTTGTGAACATTTTGTTTTGTTGGAGGTTTTGTCCATGGATTGTGACACCTTTGGGGTTATAATTCGCGGTTGTTAAGTTATACAACGATTCTATAAAAATTATAGGTCCTTTCAGTTACCAGTTTACAACCCTGCACGGTGGAAAAAATTCTAGTATACGTTAATCCACGTACGTATACAGTTAAAAGTATAGTGCCTAGTTAGTAATACGTTAATCCACGTACGTTAATCCAGCATAACTAGTTCAAATGACTAGTAATACGTTAATCCACGAATTACTAGTCATTTGAACTAGTCAGCTGTGTTATTAATACATTAATCCACGTACGGAAAAAATTCTAGTATACGTTAATCCACGTACGTATATTTTACTTCGAAATTGAAGCTGTGTTGTACTCTTTTTTCCCTTCGATCGAGAATAGTTTTTCCCAAAGGATTTTGTTACTCGACAAGGTTTTTAGCGAGACAACACTAAAACATCAAGTATGTTGAACGTTGAAGACATAAAGATCGCGTTGATATTACTGAAAATATATGAATCAAAGAAATGAAACGCGAAAGTCTGTTAAGCAACGTAACTTCCAGAATCAACAACATGGTCTTATAAGCTTTCAAGTCACCAAGGTACAATGTGATAAACTCCTTTTGACTTCATTAGACTAATGAAAATTGTCTGACATCAGGGGGAGCATCTAATGGTGTGTTGAACTATTTTCCTTCACCAAGGTTACTTTTTTCCCACAGGGTTTTGTTACTCGGCAAGGTTTTTAATAAGACAACAAAAAACACCGGGAATATAATTTCCTAGCTAAGACTATTGTCTTTCCTACAAGGATTTTCTTCCTTAGGAGTTGTGAAGCAACTAGTCAACTTCGATGGAGCCAAGTGATCATCTGCAATGGATCACCTTTACTTGCATCTGTCACATTGTACTCTTTTCCCTTCGTCAAGGTTTTATCCCACTGGGTTTTCCTTGTCAAGGTTTTAATGAGGCAATGTATACGCATCCAATTATGTTATAAGTTTACTTAATGTTATACTCTTTTTTTTTTTAGTTTAGGTATTGTCCCTCTGTGTTAGCCTGTCGAAGTTTAACGATACAACTAACTTAGACTCAACGATCTTTGAAGATCGTATTACATGTGTTGAACTACATGTGAAATACAAGATAACATGTGAAGAGTTGTACCAAGGTTTTATCCCACTGGGTTTTTCGTTGTCCAAGTTTTAACAAGGCAATTGATTTCGGCACAAGTCATCAAGGAGACCGACATTTGAAGAACTACATGTGAAGCACTATGTATAAAGTTTTGTTATTGAACCGCATAAGGGGGGAGTGTTACAGGGCTTACGGCCCGTTGGATGTGCGGTACAACTAGATTCCTAGAGTTGTATATAAAGGAAACTATGTAATACTTGTACTCTAATCATCTAATAAGATATTCTTCTTCTTGCCTCTACATATTCTTCATCCACCTCTGATTTTCCTCAAACAAGAAAGGAATTTATTAGGCGATGAAGAGATCATTAGCATCAATAAAATACAAAAAATACTCGTATGAATATGGATTTTGAATTTATTTGCAAGAAATATGAATACCTTTCACCAAGATCACGATTATGAATATCCAAGATACATAGAAGACATATGAAACATAAACTGTGGGATAAAATTATTACTGAACATGATTCCAGATTCATCAAAATTGAGTCTATCACCATTGTTATTTTTAATGTAATGAGATTATTATCAACAATTTTAAAATATTGATATGGGAAAGGAGATACAAAAAATAAAGTTCACATTAAGATGACACCTAGGTAATGGAAAAGAAAAACTGAAAACAAGGTAAAAATCAATGGTAGATTTTGATTTTTTTTCCCTCATTTCAGATGTTGCTAATCCAAATCGCAATTTCTATTTTTTTTTTCACTCTTTTGGTTATTTTATATGACGTGGATAAGTAAAAAATCTAGTGTTTCAAACGACACAAAACCACCCATCAATCAATTGTTATTCCCACCGGTCATTTAGTGAAATTATTTTAAGTTCGCATTCAGCGAAGATTGATTCGCCATCTTTGTTAAAAGATTTGTACTTTTCTTTTACAGTAGTGTTTGGAGGGATCAATGGTGCGTTTTACATTTATTAACAGTAACAATGTAAATTATATGTAATAAAACTGAATTATTAATGAAATAAGATACAAAATATTAGAAAATTATATCATTGTAGACAAGGAACACGCGGAGACGTATCAGTCTCCTCTCCTAGAGCATTCATGCAGTAAGATGAGGCTGTGGCTTCAGATTTTATCGTTTCTATATCAATTTGGTTCATGGTGATGTTTGTGCAAGCAACAGTTTTACTACACTTTAATTCTATAACTATGATATTTGTCGAAGATCCCCGAATTCCATTAAACATTACATCGCTAACTTTAACAGCAGATGGCTGCAAAAACGAACATAATCAATTAGTATAGGTTTTTGTATAACATAATATATTTTATCAAATACTAATTGAACTTACATATTCGGTGCAATGATGGCCTCCATTGCAGTAGTATTGATCAATGACAATAGGATGATGTACTCGTTCAAGATTAATTTGTTCAAATAATATGTCTTTTGCACATCCAGAGCCTCCCTGGAAAAACAACATTCCAATGCATAATTATTATCGGATACCAATTTGCACAAGGTCACCAAAATATAAATAATTGTTATAACCGGACTAGTACCCTCACAGCAGTCAAGGAACTATACTTGGTAAACGATTATGATCGTTTAAAAGTTTTAGAGTAATTGCTAAGAAAGTGTAGTGTACTCTCACCTGCCATGTCTTGATCCTTGCTCCGTTAAGAGTATCGGTAAAATTACAATTCTGAACAAGCACTCTTTCTACTTCTTCGGTAGCTCTGTTGGCTCCTAAACTTCCAATGCTGTACAAAAACATTTATGATCAGCTACCTTATTTCACTCTTTTTGTTACTATTACTTTTCGAATATTTTTTTAGGCATAATTCGGATTCGCTCACATACCTTATGCCGTGTCCGGGGCCACATGCCACATTAGTGATATTGATATCAGAGCATCCGCCATTGATTGCTACACAATCATCACCTACAAATATGCAACACATGAAAGCAATATACATTATACTTTGCTTACTCGAAAAACATTAGGAAAAAAAATATTAACCGCAAGATGAAAAATTACCAGTTCCGATGTTAGAATGTTGGATTCGAATATTTTTCGAGTGGCTAATGTCAATACCATCAGTATTAGGACTGTCCTCGGGAGCTTTTATGGTGATACCAGAAACAGTTACGTTTCGACAATCAGTTAACGAGATGTGGTTTTTCTGGCTATTCACATGTCTCAACCCTCTTATCTCAAGTCCGTCGCATCCAGACATTCTTAGTGCCTACATCGATCAGGGAAAGGAATAAATAGGTAGCCTTGTTTCGTATTTAATTAACGTGTTTCTTTTTCTGTATGATTATATATGTTCTTTCTTACCGTTGGCCTGTCGCAGGAGTCCTGAAAATCATAAAAAATAAACTCGTTAGCTAGAGAAGTTAAAGCAAAAATATTCATTAGTAAAAAAAAAAATGGAGCATAAAAAGAAGAAGACGGAGAAATTACATTAGCATTGTCGAGAAAACAGTCTCCGTGCTCCCACCAATCTGAACCTTGACCATCAATTACACTTAAATCAGACCCAGTAATCACGAGACCATTTACCTGACTGAATTGAATCCAATAATCTATCGGTCCAACCCAAGAACTCTTTGTAGGTGCAAGAACTTTCCCTGAAACCTGTAATTACCATCAAACGGTATGAACATGAATGTTCTACTTGAATACCACTTACCATCATGATATAAATTAATGGTTAAGATTTTAATATCGAGTTATACTTCTTTTACCTGCACATGAGGATTTGCGGACTTGCAAGGGCCTTCAAAGCTTATGCGATACAACAAAAACGTCACTCCTTCTGGTATGACCATGGTTGGAGAGTCCACGGTTGCTTCACACGTTTTGCGCCATGCATCTAGGAATGCCTGTTTAAATGGCGATAACTACATTAATTTGCAGGGACGTTTATAGAAAAAAAAATACTACTAGTGGATATGTTCATACTTGGGTATCATTCTTTCGGCCATTTCCAACGGCACCAAAATCCATGACATTGAAGACTGTATCGCCCTTAATAGGAAACTTCCTAAAGTCATATCTACTACTACTACCAAGGATCCCTTCTCCTTGCACTATGCTTAGTAAACATATCATCAAAACAGTGCGTAGAATCCCCTGAATAAGATAAAAAGAATGAAACTGAGAAAATATAGTCCAATTTGTTTTCTATGACTATAATAGTGTGAAGATTTTAAGAAATATTGTTATGCACTTGTATTATACTCCAATGTAAACTACTTCAATATGTTTTCTTGCAGTGATATACAAATACTCTTCTACCAGTAATACAGGGAGAGGGATCGAACTGAAGAACAAGTTTCGAAAGAACAGATAATTATGTAGACGCCTCAAGAAAAGAAAATTGAAAGAAAGTATATCGAAAACCAAGTAATTTGCCAAAAAGAATTTTTTTTTTATGAACTCCTAAACCACTATCAACAGGCCCAGTACACAAAGAAAAGAAAAGACATTTTAAAGAACTTTCTCACCATCGATGAATAGTGACAAGTAAACAGACGTGTTTAGACTGATTTTGTTTGTTTTGTGTTAAGTAGTGTTATATATATAAATATAAAGATAAGATTTAGTGTTTAGTACTAGTACTAAGATAAGATGAAGATCTACGTGTAAAGGAGAGTATTAATTTCATTTATATATGGTATATATCTTTGATTAGTTTGTAATTTGGAAGAATTTAATCGAATTTAATGAGATACATGTATATTGCCACTTAGTGTATCTGGAAATTAAAAGTTTATATATGGTATACTTGTAATGTCCATATTTAAAAGTTTAAACCCCGCCAGCGTTCAAATTTGAATTTTTTTTCCTAAATTAATTATTTTCTATATCCGTATTGTAAATGTTCAATGGATATGTACCCATACAATAATATCATCTTGATCTCATTATCATCAATGCACCTCTTCGGACATTCTCGTGTGATTATGTTCACTGTAATCATATTAGGAAACTAACAAAAAAAATTTGATGGTTAATTAATGATTACAAAGTTATGATAGATTATACTCCCTCCCTCCCAGAATAGATGAGCTATTTCACTAATCAAGAGTGTATTTTTAAAACTAGCATTTTAATTGATTATTGTTACTATAATAAATATGTATAATTTGATAGTAATATTCATATTCGTTGCGTAGGTGTTTTAAAATGATTTTCAACGATATATAATGTTTACGAAAAACCGTGGTATAGTTTAAGAGATAAATCATTTCTAAGTTTTACTAGTTACTAGTGTCTTTCCCGTGTGTTGCACGGGATTAAGTTAATTGAAGTAATATGTGTGTTGAAAATGTAGTATTCAGCATCTAGTGAACCATTCCTACACTTGTTTTATGGATAAAGCAGTAGTTACCACTTTCTAAACGCTTGTCAAGCTAAAAATCAAGATACTTCTTCCTAAGCGAGTCAGCTCATATAAAAACATATAATATTGACAAATCAAGATACTTTTTCCCAAAGTAGGCTCGAAAATCCAAAATCATAGAAAAAAATGGGTAACAACTAAGTACTTGTATAATCCAGCAGCATACTATTATAGAGGAGAACTGGGGACAAATGTTGTGCATTGCTAATATTTGCATACTATTCTTATTGTAACGTTGAGACCCTTTCATGAAATCCATTATTGCGCCATAGTGGAATTTAACTGTTCTCATAAACAACATACAATGATCATGAAATATAGGGTAGTAGGTCATACAAATGGATTTTGGATATGCTCATCATCTTCATCTTCTTTTTCATCATCTTCATATTCTTTTTCATTCTCATCATCATCTATTATCTATATTATCTTCTTGAATATCCTCATCATCTTCTTGTTCATCATCTTCCAAAAGCATACGCCTTAGCCTCTTTTTTTCTTTTTTTTGCTCACTGGCGTGGGAATACAAACGGAACTAAGTGAACTATAGGGTTAGTTACTTGGTCTCAACTATACGAAATTAGCTGTAATTTTGTGTAGCGGCTTAATCCTGAGAGTATTCAATTCTGGAAAAGGTCCCGGGGTTTTTCTGCATTTGCGGTTTCCTCGTTAACAAAATCTTGCTCTGTCATTTACTTTTATTTTCCGCATTTGTTGATGGGTGAAAAATACTCCTGCAGAATTTGGTAATTTGGGGTGTGGATGAGGAATGAATTTAAACCTTTAAACAAATGGTGAGCAGGCTTGCGGTTGATGCAAGCAGAGGCTCGGGTGTTTGAATACGATTTGTATTAACACTTGGTTTTTCTGTTTCGTCTGAACTTGTGTTGTTCTGTCCCCTTGTTTGAAATAGGGCGGAGAACCTATTTATACAAGTCATTGAGCCTCATTCACGTTTCTCGTGGGAAGTGGAGGTAGTGGAATGATGGAGTAGTGGAGTTGTGCGTTGGTGATACACGACCAGTCTTGCCCACTTCTCCAGTTCATCTCTAACCGTCCATGACTTCCTGACACGTTCTTGTGATGGCGCGTTGCACGCTGCACGCTGTAAACCGCCAGACCAATACCCCAGATGTATCCCCCAGTTTGTGACATGATTGATGTCTGGAATGTGTGGATCGTGGATCCACGAAAGATAGCATGAAATGCGAATTGAATAAATCAGTATGAAGTATCGTGTGTATTTTATGCGGTACTTTGCATTGTGGTGTGGTAAGGTGATGGGTAATGACGCCTTGCGGCCAATTGACTCTTGACCGAGGTTGTATAACAAAGTGGTGAAGTTGGACGGATGAGATGAGCTTTGAGACACTCATCTCGCGCCGTTAATGAATATTAGGGTTTTTAAAGAGGTGCGCAAGCATCACTCTCAGCTTGGTCAGAACCAAGCATGGGAAGGATTTTGGAGAGGACCGACCATACATGCGTGTTGACGGCATGATGGTGTAGGCGCCTGTATTCCGTTCCCTCATGAAAGCGCGATCTCGGGCCACTCAATTTGACCGGGCAAAGAGGAGTGGTCGAGATTGATTTTGCGATAGAAGTTTGATACCGCAAGAAGCGCGCGCCACACTCTTTTCCGCGCGTTTTCCAAGACGACCTAACTTGGTCGGTCTTGGCCTACTGGTTTGACGTGAAGATGGTAGGCTGTTGTTCACGCCTATACCGACTATCCCACAAAAACGTGATCTAAGCCACTCAATTCGTCCGGTGAAGTTGAGCGGTCGAGATCAATTTGCAATTTGGGAAGTGTAACCACGCATGTTTGGGCGGGCGTTTTGGATTAGCCTAGCATGATATGCCTTGGCCGATTGCATGAGGGGTAGATGGGCCCACGGTGGTCATCTTTGGTATGACCGGGACACGCTCGATCTGATCTGTGACCCTCCATTCATGCCGGAGAAGATGGACGCGCGTGATGGCTTGAACCCTAATTTTGGCTTTCAAAGCCGTGCGACCATGCTCTTTCGGGCGGGACGATGTGTTGTAACCAACCATGGTTGGTTTTGACCGATTGGTCAAGTGTGTAGGCGGTCACATGGTGATTGTGTCGACATGCTCCGGGCCCTTTGAGTCTCATCTACACCCTCCATCTATACCTGCGAAGATGGATGGTTGAGACCGATTTTGCGGCACATGTAATATGCGCAAACCCTAATTTAGGTTTTCCGTCCATAATGCTTGGTATGGACGGTTTCTTGAAAGCAAAGGCCAATGGTCGACCATGCGGGGTCGACCGTGTGTATTCCATACCTGCTTGGGGGTGATGGAATTGATCTGTGGTCATCCAATCATGCTTGTGGATTTGGATGATCGCATCGAATCATATCCGGGACCGATATGGTCGTCTTGGGATGCTCAATCGGGCTAGTATAACACACCGAGAGGGGCTCAATCGGGCTAGCATAACACACCGAGAGGGCTCGGGCTAGTATAACACACCGAGAATCGGCCGTGCGGGTATTTCGTACATGGTTTCATTATAGTGCTTGGAGGTTCGTGTTACTGCAGAAGAGTAACACTCGCTCGTCATGTCACATCGATAATGATTCATTATAGTGCTTGGAGGTTCGTGTTACTGCGAAGAGTAACACTCGATCGTCATGCCACACCGATAATGAGTACCGGAAATACAAGGCCGATATGAAATTCACGGGGAAGGGATTGTTGCTACATGCTCCAACCCGAGGAATTTCATGTATTCACGAAATGGGATTGTTGCTACATGCTCCATTCTTGGTGAATTAAGTGAGGAGTATCCGTCACTTATAAACGGCTTTATCTTTTACAAGATGTCAGCGCATGATTTTCTGGTTTTTTTTACAAATTTAACCTTAAACGAAAATCCACCATCAACATTATGTCCCTTTCCTAGCACATAATGGTTACACTATTGTGTGGTAGGCATGAGATGTTGACATACATATGTGAGAAAGACAGGATAAAAGAAGTTTACCCGAAGAGTGTTGGCCGACCGCTAGTTTCCCACGCCGTCACGCTTGTATGGAATCCTTGGTGGGGCTGTTCTTTCTTTGGGTATTTGAATCAAAAGAGGAAACCAAATAAGAGAGGAATCCTTCTTCTATTGGGATTCTTCTAATTTTTGTCTATAAAAGAAGCCAAAACCCCTTTTCTTTTTTCTCACGAATTTTTTTTTGTTGTCAAAGCAGCTCCCGTCCGTGACTTTGCTGCTGCCGCCACAACGCCGCACTTGCCCATGTTGGAGCTTTGTTGGCGGAGCTGCTTGCCATTCTTTGCCGGGCGCCGTCCGTCCAAGGTAAGTTCCGCTCCCTTTTTTTTTTTTTTTTTTTTTTTTTTTTTTAACGGTCAAACCCTAGTTTGTTAGGTAAATACCTTCGTAAGACATGTGCATGCTTAGCTTTCTCCACCATTTGGCTTGAATCCCGTAGACACGATTCCCATGAATAAAGATAATCGTATGATGCATGCGGATGAATGAATGCGGGCCGCCGTGTATGCTTAGGAACGTGGGTCTTATTCTCATATGCTTGGCTGAAATTTACACCGACTTGGAACTTGTACTGGGACTTGAAACCAATACTGCCCGACTTGAAAGTTATACCCTGAGAACTTGAAATTAATACAGAAACTTGTATGATGTTTGGACCGGCCATTGTGTGAGTTGTGTCTTGCCGTGTGTGACTACACTTCTCATATGCTTTCATACAAGTTCTAACTCTGTCTTTTATTTCATTGCGGTAGAAAAGAACTTACTGTCGATATGTCTTCAAGATAATGTCTTTGGTGCCAAGTCGGGGAAGTGTTGATAGCTTCAAAGATATGCCGAACATCAATGATGAGTTGTTCACCTCGCCTTTTCCAAACATTAGGAGACATCCTTCTCATAAGATAGTCTTGCTTTCCGATTCAGAAAACATGGATGCTGATCCATTCTCTTCTTCAGCACTTGTGATGAGGTTTTGTCTCCAGAGAAATGAATATCCGCCTTCTCCTATTGACTTCAAGATTTGCCATACTCCACTGGGTTCTTATGAAGGATGGATGAGACGTATGTTGAGTAATAAGGGCATTAAGGAGAATTTGACCAAAGCGCAAATTCTCAATGCGGTCATGGCATCTGCCACTCTTGAAATTAAGAAAGACATGGCGGGTTTGATTACCTTCATTTCTCGGTGGCGCATTTCTACTCACACAGCCATAGCTAGATGGGGAGAAATGACTATTACTCTGGAGAGTGTAGCTGCATTAATGAACCTTCCTGTTGCCGGAAGTCTTTCTTACGAGCTCTCTGATGCGGAACAAAGTAACTATGATGCTATACTTCAAAAGGCGGAGGGATTCGAGAGTCTGGACAAGGAGGAGAAAAAAGATGCGAGATGCTTTTATACTTGGTGGGTGTCGGAGTGGTCTCCTGCAGACCCAGAGATGAATCAAGAGTTGGAAAATGAGCTCAGCGTGATTGCGTTCCTGTCTTTATGGCTATCCAGGGATATATTTGATGATGGTTCAGGGAAGAAGACCATAAGAGGTGAGCTTGTTAAGATTGCTATAAAGCTGGCGCAGGGTGAAGTTCTTCCTCTCCGGGCTCATTGTTCCTTGGATCACCAGTATTCTCATTTGGACGCTTTAGCAATGGACATGCATGCTTCTAACGGGTACAAGAAGGTGGAGTCGCACATTCACTTCGCTTTTCTTCAGCGCTCTTGTGGGAACACTTCAAAAGTTACGCTCCTACTCCCGGAAATTCGCTCAATAACTTGTACGGTGGCTCGAGAATACTCCGTTGGAATAAAAGGCGTCCCGAGAGGCGGCGCGAAACTTGTGGATGTGTTTGACAATGTGTCTTCCGTAGATTTCCGTCCATGGGGGCCGGTCCACCATTCTATTGTTCAGCAAAGACTTTTGCTATCACTTGACGGTCCCCGATCTTTGTGTTGCGTCACCGATGTCAAAACTATGAAATCGGAGAACTTATTTACTCGCGGTTGCATTCCAGATATGTCCCGTCTCTATTTAACGAAGAACTTGCGTGACTCCGTACAATATTGACAGGGCTGCTCGTCAAATGGGATTTGATCGGGGTGTTCCATTCATCCATCCACTGGTAGTTTCAAAGGAATTTCTCCCGAATAGTCTTAATCTTTGACGTGTTCTTAGAGCGGGTGAGCCTTCCCTTCCGCCTATTGGGAGAAAACCAGTGGTGACCGATAAGTACAAGGAATTTTGGAGGAGGCAACTGTTGGTTTTTCAGGGATTCTCGGAGAGTGTTGTGATAGATCCCCGTGGTGAACCATCTTCTGACGTCTTGACGAAGCATTTCCGGTTGAAGCCACTTCCGGTAAACGGACCGGAGCCGAGGATTGCAGTCCCCAAGTGGGAGAGAGACCTAAGAGGCAAGCATGTGGTCCGGTAATCCTCAATTCTTCCAATATGCGGGTATTTAAATTTCTTCCCGTCGGTTCTTTCATTTCTCCAATTGTAAATTCTTAAAACGATCCTTGCTTGAAATCGTGGAATTTCGAAAGATAATGCCTTCACAAGGTTGGCGCGTATTCAAAACGAGAAGGTTGGCGGTCTGGTCTTCATCCGAGAAGTCTAACAGTGCCGATCTTCATGCCGAGAAGTCCGGCGGTACGGACCTTCGAGAGCTGGTAACACCGATCTTCATGCTTTGAGAAGTCCGGCGGTGCGGACCTTCGGGGAGCCCGGTAACACCGATCTTCACGCCGAGAGAAGTCCGGAGAAACCGCTCCCTTTTCCGACCATGACATGGACGACTCGAGTTCGGTTGAACAAGGTACTTTCCTTAGTGATCTTGTTGACGGGGTCGTGATGGAAATCAGCACCCGAGAGCGAAATAGATGCCGGAAGGAATGTAAAGAGGCGAAGGCTGCTGTGGTTGAGACGACTCCCCTTGAAATCCATCCTGAACAGGTTCTGGACAATATGGCTATTGTGGTGACTCCTTCTGAAAGGCCTCTTGCAACTGACGAGGCTCCCGCGGTTGGTGAATTTCCGGTGATGCAGCCTGGGGCTTTGTTCGATCCTCCTTTTACTGTCCCTTATCCAGGCCATGTGTTGGTTGGTGGATTCAGCGTGTACGGTTCGATTCAAAGAGTTGTACACAGCGATATGGGAGAAGCACGGTCACATTGCTACCACCACGAAACTCAAAAGTCGCCTTGCATTGGTCAACCGCGTCCAAGAAGCTTTATCTACTATCCAAGGGATGAGCGTCACGACCGGTCGAAACAGGTTTACGAGGAGATGGTCGAAGACCGGAAGTGCCATCGAGACGTGTTTGCGCAATACGGTTTCAATGCTCCTTGGTTCTTCGAAGGGTTCTCCAAGATTCGGGAGTTTCGAAATTACAGGATGAAGTCCCCTCTGCGGACTGCGTTGCTCGCCAGGGAAGAAGAGGTCGAAAAGTCGTCACGAGGAGTTGAAGGCGAAGGGGACGTGCTCCAAAGGATGAAGGTCGCTCTCGCCCAGGAAAGGACGAGTTGTTCTTTGAAGGACTTTCCTTGATTTGCACCATATACTTGTCTCTTCTTTTTTAGATGTTTCTTCTTTTTGAGTGATAGTGAGGATTTTCTTTCGTAATTTGGCTTAGGTTTTGAATAGGTAATTGAATTGGCTTATTTTGAGATAGTTTTGTGAACAACCTTTTTCGAAAGAGATTATGTTAAATGAAATTTGCATCTTGGTCATGAATGATTGCACATACCACATGGAATTGCAAATGTTATGTAAAAGGGAGGTACGAATGGAAACAAACATGGCGTTTGATCACTGAGCCTCTTTCTCCACGTGTGGGATGCTAAGTCCCCAGTGAATTCTAAACTATCTTTCTTGTAAAGTTGTTGAGTAAAAATTACTTGCCTTTTGAAGCCTCACTTATATCAAACCGGAGTAGCCTCTCTAAGAAAATCCTCTGCAAGCTATCTCTCTGAACCAAGCTTCTCCTGAACAATGCGCTTCAAAGCGTTGCATTCACTGGAGGGGTGATGAAGGAACCGGTGGTAATGACAGTACCTCGGGTCCATTACTTCTTGATCGGTGGGCGGACGCCATACCGGGGTAGCCCACTTCTCCATTTCGTACCCACGCCTCCGGTAGCTCCGGAATCTTCTTCATCGGGAAGGGGAAACGTAAGTACGTTGTGTCCGACTTTTCTCTCGGTGGGCGTTGTAACGCCTCTCCGTGGCTTTGACGTGGAACGGGGAGATGAAGTTGGAAGATTTGCGAGTGCCATCATATCTGCGGATCGCTCGCCTAGGTAAAGGGATGTGGAAGGTGTCGTGATGTCACTTTGCTTTGAGTGATCGGATTGAACGCTCCCATCCTATGTATTCGGGTATTTCACGATTGATTTCTCCTTCCTCAAGCGTTTCTTCAGTCGGCTGAAAAGTCGACGCGGATTGGACAGTCTTAGGGCTTGAAGAAGAGTTTTGAGATATAAATCCTCTACTTGAGCGGGGCTCCATAGGCTGCAGGGCTCCCTTTCTTTATCCAAGCGAGACATTGTAGTACTCCCGGACAAGTCTTTTCCCCTGTCTGACCGTGTTGTCCATCTTTCTTGATTCGTTTTCGACTGCGTGCTCTCTTTGCTTCTCCACTTGTAAAGATGTGACTCATGGCTGAAGATTCAACGTTTCTTGCCTGTATCGAATTGACGTCTATCGACCCTTCTTGTAGTTGTCTTTGTTATACCATTCAAAAGGCGAAATGTCTCGCTCCGCTTATACAGTGATACCGGCTTGATTTGCCAAGACATCCTCCAACATTCCAGCTATGCTTCCCATGATATCTGAACCACCTGTAGTTTCCGGATACATTGCGAGATGGAAACTGAAAAATTGAGGATTCAATTTTATGCAACCGATAGATCAATCTCCCACCGTGGTGCCAATTGTTGATGGGTGAAAACTACTCTGCAGAATTTGGTAATTTGGGGTGTGGATGAGGAATGAATTTAAACCTTTAAACAAATGCACTGCGCGGTGAGTGCTTGTAGATTCGAGAGATCAATCTGTGCAAGTCCGGCCTAAACCAAGAAATGGCCGTTCCAGACTTGTTTCGGTCACAAAATGAAGGAGATGGGGTTGATCTTAGGGAGGGAAGCGAAGAAGGTGTTGAGATTGTGAATGTGTTGGCTTGCTTATGACTTGTAACGAAGGTGAGCAGGCTTGCGGTTGATGCAAGCGGAGCTCTGGGTGTTTGAATACGATTTGTATTAACACTTGGTTTTTCTGTTTAAATGCAACTTGTGTTGTTACGTGTCCTGTTTGAAATAGGGCGGAGAACCTATTTATACAAGTCATTGAGCCTCATTCACGTTTCTCGTGGGAAGTGGAGGTAGTGGAATGATGGAGTAGTGGAGTTGTGCGTTGGTGATACACGACCGGTCTTGCCCACTTCTCCGGTTCATCTCTAACCGTCCATGACTTCCCGACACGTTCTTGTGATGGCGCGTTGCACGCTGCACGTGTGCCAGACCAATACCCCGTATGTATCCCCGATTTGTGACATGATTGATGTCGGAATGTGTGGATCGTGGATCCACGAAAGATAGCATGAAATCTTTGAATTGAATAAGCAGTATTATTGGGGAAGTCGATACTTGTGAAGTATCGTGTGTATTTTATGCAGGTATTGCATTGTGGTGTGGTAAGGTGATGGGTAATGACGCCTTACTGACCAATTGACTCCTGACCAGGGTTGTATAACCAAGCTGGTGAAGTTGGAAGGATGAGATGAGCTTTGAGACACTCATCTGCGACCGTTAATGAATATTAGGGTTTTTGAAGAGGTGCGCAAGCATCACTCTCCAGCTTGGTCAAAACCAAGCATGGGAAGGATTTTGGAGAGGACCGACCATACATGCGTGTTGACGGCATGATGGTGTAGGCGCCTGTATTCCGTTCCCTCATGAAAGCGCGATCTGGGCCACTCAATTTGACCGGCAAGAGGAGTGGTCGAGATTGATTTTGCGATAGAAGTTTGATACCGCAAGAAGCCGCGCGCCACACTCTTTTCCGTAGCGTTTTCCAAGACGACCCTAACTTGGTCGGTCTTGGCCTACCGGTTTGACGTGAAGATGGTAGGCTGTTGTTCACGCCTATACCGACTATCCCATGAAAACGTGATCTAAGCCACTCAATTCGTCCGGTGAAGTTGAGCGGTCGAGATCAATTTGCAATTTGGGAAGTGTAACCACGCATGTTTGGGCGGGCGTTTTGGATTAGCCGGGCATGATATGCCTTGGCCGATTGCATGAGGGGGTAGATGGGCCCACGGTGGTCATCTTTGGTATGACCGGACCTGCTCGATCGATCTGTGACCCTCCATTCATGCCGGAGAAGATGGACGCGCGTGATGGCTTGAACCTAATTTTGGCTTTCAAAGCCGTGCGACCATGCTCTTTCAGGCGGACGAATGTGTTGTAACCAGCCATGGTTGGTTTTGACCGATTGGTCAAGTGTGTAGGCGGTCACATGATGATTGTGTCGACATGCTCCGGGCCCTTTGAGTCTACATCTACACCCTCCATCTATACCTGCGAAGATGGATGGTTGAGACCGTTTTGCGGCACATGTAATATGCACGCAAACCCTAATTAGGGTTTTCCGTCCATAATGGTAAAAAGAAAAATAAAAAGAAGTAATCGGGATTCTTTCGATGTTTCCATCACGAGGATATGGCGAAACTA
>JAJJWW010008590.1:0-35837 GCA_023531295.1 Papaver armeniacum | reverse complement strand
CCAACACCTTCACAATCTCAACACCTTCTTCGCTCCCTCCCAAGATCAACCCCATCTCCTTCACTTTGTGACCGAAACAAGTCTGGAACGGCCATTTCTTGGTTTAGGTAGGACTTGCACCAGATTGATCTCTCGAATCTACAAGCACTCACCGCGCAGTGCATTTGTTTAAGGTTTAGATTCATTCCTCATCCACACCCAAAATTACCAAATTATACAGGAATAGTTTTCACCCATAAACAATTGGCGACCACAGTGGGAAATTAATTTCTCGGTTGTAAAGTCAACTTCTTCAAATCCGATTCAATTTTACCAATTTCAAAAGGGTATATCTTAGAACCACAATTCAATCAACGATTCATTTTCAAGATGGTAGAACTCAGTGCGGATCGGCAATCAATCGGATGGAGCTAGTGTGGATAACACTCCTGGTGTTGATGTACTGTCGGTGGAGTTACCGAGCCAACACATCTCGAGGAGCCGTTACCTCATCACCAACACTAGCGGAGCGGAGACATCCCAGTAGGTGTGACGCCTCCCATCACGAGCAGAGCAACAAGCAAATCCGGCATCTCCTCAAGTGTAACGCCTCCGGTGGTCACTAGAGCAACAACTTTCTACTCCCTCATCGGGGACGAGGAGCCGAAGGCACAAGAGGAGGACCACCGTCCATTACCATTGGAGACTTGATGGAGAAACATGAAGTTCTTGCTAAGACTCAAAAAGAGATATGGCCGCAACTCGGAAAGAGGTACTCACTTTTCTCAAGACCTTGATCAACGATTGCCGCATGAGATTCATGTCAATCTTTGGAGACAACAAGAGATGCCTTCAATTCACCCTTTAAAAGGCATTTCCACCCTACCCGCATGGGTGAAGAAGCTCGTATTACTCTGAATGCTCAAGAGAAAGGAACCAACCACCAACTTCATCACACGTGAGGATCCGAACGACTCCTTCAAAGCCGAGGCAAAGGAAATCACGGATGCGCACCAACACCAACCTCCATACCCTCAAGATATGCAACGGATCCCTCTTCCAAGAGGATACACCTCTCCCAGTTCTCCTCTACGGCGACTGCCCGGTAATGCTCGTGAACACGTTTCTCGATTCTTGGAATCCTTGGGGGAACATGAATACAATCATGTTCTACGCCTAAAAAATTCTCGAAATCACTTACGGGAGGAATACACCTGGTACAACAACATTGCGCCTAACTGACATATCCAATTGGAGTGAGATGGTCGATTAGCTTTCTGAGAAGTATTTCTTTTTGTATGCCGAACAAATCACGTTTTCGAGATCTAGGAAGAATTCTCCGGCGGAACAACGAACATCCTGTAATGATTTCGTTAAAAGGTTCGAGAACCCAATCGCTAGATTTCACGACCGAATGTCACCGAGCGACAATTGGTGGAATTGTGCATCACCTGCTACCCATATACAGCGCTCTGTTAGAGAATCTGGGCTTTCAAACATTCTCTCGAACTCCACGAAAGCCGCAAACGTTCAAAGAACAATCTGCAGACCTTACTAGAAAGAACCCGAGTTGTTCGAAGTAAAGATTTGCGTGAAAGTCGAGGGAAGCGGGCGCCTCACGAACAAACAATACAACACCGGTCCTTCTGTGGAGGTGTAGTAGGCGGAGGAGAAAAAAAGGAAAGCTTCAATAACGGAACAACAAACCAAGCGAGCATCCCCGGCACACAAGACTTCGTCTCGAAAAGGAATAGACAAACTCCTGCATAAAACACTAAAGACACAGGTTTTCCTTTTCCAATGAATGAAGTGATAGAGCTCTTGGAAGCATGGATCCAAGACGACGCCGTAAAGCTGCCCCCTATCAGGCGTCCTCCAACCGAGGAAGAAATGGCGGATCCTGTGATATTGTTGCTACCACGAGTTCGTCCATCATCCAACCAAAGATTGTAACAGTTAAAACAAATATTCGGGAAAAGGTAGAGACAGGGGAACTCCGGCTGAAACGAAGGTGTTCATAGAGACCCTCTACCTATCAGGAACTGCATGATTTAGGGATTACCGCAAGACCGTACAATCTATGATGGAGCACATATGTGAAATCTTGTACTTCTCCAAAGGACAAATCAAGACATATTTACGGCCCTCAACCACGTTGTGTCAAGTAGACGTTTGCATCCGATGGAGCATCCGGGAACCCCGGTCTTTCTCGAAGGACATGAGCAATGGGCGGGGACTCCTAACACCGTCACTGCGTTTGAGAAACGTTGAGTTCGATAAGCGTGTTGATTGATACGGCTTCGAATTTAACATCATTGCACAATACCTTGAGAGCGGCAAAGATTTCGAAGAAGCTACTCGTCACCCAACCGTAGTTAAAGATTCAGCGGGAGAGCTTAGAGATGCATATGGATACATTGATCTTGAAGTCAAATTGGGTGATGCCTCGACGCAAGAAAAGTTCTACATAGTCAAAGATCATCCCAAATACGACATGATCCTAGGAAGCTCTTGGATGCATGATAACAAAGCCATACTGGAAGTCTGTCCTCCACCGGTTTCGATACCTGAAAGAATCTCCAACACGCCCCTTACGGACGTCACGATGATCGTTTCTTTTCCTGCACAACTTGCCGATGTGACACAACTTCCCGGGGAGAACCTGTCGGCATACATTGAAAGGTTCCGATGTCAAGTAAGTCTCATCACACGACTCTCTTTGCAACCTACTTCCCCTCATCCTGACAAGTCCTGGGGACTGACTCCAACCAACGAACCAACCCCGACTAAGAGATGTGAATGGGGAGCCGGCCCTTTCAAACGTTTTATCAAGAGTGTAGAGGCTGTCTTGGTCAAAGACGATAAGAAGAATGTCCAAGTATTTGCACGTCCAAACCCGTTTGGAATTGGAGACCTGGTGACGAAGAAGGAAACTACATTCAAAGTCGGGAGCATGACGGTGAAAGTGACCACTCCACCTGACTCACCCGCCGAAAGAGAAGATGAACCATACCTGGTAGCAGATGTTATCCTAGGCGGCTACTGCAAGATCATCAACGCTGATAAACTAGAGGGTATAACAATTCACTCACGATGGCTCAAACCCTACCGAACTTAAGATACTGTGCTGCCACTTCACAGTATCCCGTACACCTTAAATCGCTGTGCTATTTTTCCAAACAGATTTCCTTTTACAATTTTATATCATATTTGTAATTCCTCCAGAAAATGATTGCAATACTTGCATTCATGGTTAGGGTTTCAATTTTCAACTTTCAATTGAAGCATTATTTTTATCCGAGAACCTCTTTACTCTTAAAAACACAAAGTCCTGAGTCAGCCTAAACCAACCCACTGGAGCAAGAAAGGAAACCCTAAGCAAATATCTCACGGGAAGAAGGAAATAGAACGCGTGCACAAAAAGGGAAATGATTTGAGACATCCGCCCCAAAGAAAGCTTCGAGAAGACCTTGCATCGTAAGACGAGTCCGTGGATATTCCATTATGATATTGTTTCTTTTATCACTAAGAATTATGTGTGAAGGCACACCCTTGCGCCTGAGAAGGTTCGATTGCAGTCTTGACAAAGAGTTATAAAAGAAAACTTTATTCAAACAATCAAATGGAAAAAAAACCTTGAACTCGGCCGCCACCGAGTACAAGGAAGATGTTCGAGTGTACAGAATATACTTGGAAAGAAAAATAAAAGAGGTTTTAGTTGTCAAGAGCCGGCCTCGCCTGCACCACCGTTGGGTTCTTCTCCATCACCTGTTAACACACCTCTCTTCGGATCTACCTCAACTTCTGCATCAGATATCTCCGCAGCAGCAGCGCACTCCATCCCAACATCATCAGCGGGAGCATCAAAGGGCATAGCAACACTAGGGGCCGCGCAGATTGCTTTCAAGTGTTCAGGTTCATCTGTGTCGGAATCAAGAATTATCACGCCGTCCTGAATCGGGTAATCACACTTGTCTTCATTCGGAGGTCGTTTATGCTCAACTCTCCGCCTCTTCAACCGCTGCAAATCTCTCTCCTCTTGCGCTTACTAGTATCTGCAGTTTCTCGCGCCTCCACCGCTCCTCCATGTCAATCGCAGCTGAAAGTGCACGAGATACGTCCTGGGTAATACGAAGGTGGGAGATAGACATCCCAGATATAGCACGGCCGACTTCGCGAAGTGGAAGATCGATCTTAGCCATTACTTCTTCGTGCGCATGGTTTTCGGGCTTGTCAACTTCAAAACTTCTTTCTGGGGAAGCAACAGAATGAGCGTCCACCGCTTCCATGATAAACTGCAAAGGAGAGGGAGTTATGAGCACGCACACAAAAAAAAAAAGGAGATTATCAAATCCATCGATCAGTTAATCAGAAAATCAGAGCAGTACCTGAGATATAGAATAAACTACCACGTGAGACGATTCTTTATAATCTCACAAGTGTGAAATCCTGAAGAAGGAAAGAAGTCTTTACTTGCCACCTATGAAGGTCGCTAATTCGGGAGAACAATCGACGAGGCTTATCAGATATACCTGAGGAAAGCCGTGTATGATGAAGGAAGTACACCTGAAGAAACGGCCAAGCTCAAATATGTACAAGAGGAACCAAAGCGACTCACCAGATCAAGTCATGTTTCCTTTGTATCCTTAATCAGAACCAACCCGGTTCCGGGGCAATGCATGACTATCCTGGGAAATATGTATCTACTTTAGCCTGGTCATTTCAGTATATATGTATGTCACCATCTCATGCCTACCACACAATAGTGTAACCATTATGTGCTAGGTAGGGGACTTAATGTTGATGGTGGATTTTCGTTTAAGGTTAAATTTGTAAAAACCGGAAAAAATCATGCGCTAACATCTTGTAAAAGATAAAGCCATTTATAAGTGTTGGATACTCCCTCACTTAATTCACCAAGAATGGAACATGTAGCAACAATCCCATTCTATGAATACATGAAATTCCTCCAGGTTGGAGGATGTGGCAACAATCCCTTCCTGTGAATTTCATATCAGCCTTGTATTTCTAGTACTCATTATCGAATGTGGCATGACGGTAGGTGTTACTCTTATGAGTAACACGAACCTCCAAGAACTATAATGAAACCATGTACGAAATACCTGCACAGCCTGACTCTCGGTGTGTTATACTAGCCCGATTGAGCCCCTCTCGGTGTGTTATACTAGCCTGATTGAGCATCCGGACTGACCGTGATCGGTCCGGATATGATCGATCGCGATCATCCAACTCCATAAGCATGATTGGATGACCCCGGATCAATTCCATCACCCCAAGCGGTATGGAATACCCACTGGCCGACCCCGCATGGTCGGTCATCGGCCTAGCTTGCCAAGAAACCGTTCATACCAAGCATTATGGACGGAAAACCCTAAATTAGGGTTTTGCGGCATATTACATGTGTTGCAAAGCGGAGTCTCAACCATCCATCTTCGCGGTATAGATGGAGGGTGTAGATGTAGACTCAAAGGGCCCGTGAGCTTGTCAACACGATCACCGTGGGCCTGCCTGCACACTTGACCAATCGGTCAAAACCAACCATGGTTGGTCGTGACAAAATTGTCACCCAAACAAGAGATGGCGCACGGCTTTGAAAGCCAAAATTAGGGTTTCAAGCCATCACGCGCGTCCATCTTCTCGGCCAAATGGAGGGTCACAGTTAGATTAAACGGGTAGGTCATACCAGCATGACCACTTGTGGGCCCATCTACCTCCTCATGTGTTCGGCCAAGGCATATCATGCCTGGTTAATCCAAAACGTGCGTCCAAACTAGCATGGCCACGCCTCCCAAACCACAACCGATCTCGACCGCTCAACTTCGGCGGACGATTTGGATGGCTCGGATCACGTTTTCATGGGATAATCAGGTATAGATGTGAACACCAGCCTACCACCTACTACACGCTGGTATGATCGACCAAGACCGACCAAGATGGGTCGTCTTGAAACGCGTGCCCGAACTAGGGATTTCACGCGGTTTCCAACTCCTTTGCGGCAATGGATTTACTGCAAACCGATCTCAACCACTCGGCTTTACTGGTCAAATTGAGTGGCCTGAGATCGCGCCTTCATGGGACAAGTGAGGTATGGACGTGCACACCGGCATGCTATCTACACACATACCCGGTCGGTCCTCTCCAAATCCCTTTCCATGCTTGGTTTCGACCAAGGCTGAAGAGTGATGCTTGCGCACTTCTTCAAAACCTAATATTCATTAACGGTCATGAGATGAGTGTCTCAAAGATCATCTCATCCGTCCAACTTCACCCGACTTGGTTATACAACCACAGTCGGGAGTTATTTGGTCGGTGAGGCGTCATTACCCATCACTTTACCACACCATAATGCGGTACACATAAAATACACACGATACTTCACAAGTATCGACTTCTGAATAACACGGTTATTGATTCAAGATTACATGCTATCTTTCGTGGATCCACGATCCACATTCCATACATCAATCATGTCACAAACCGGGGGATACATACTTGGGTATTGGTCTGGCGGTTTACAGCGTGCAGCGTGCAACGCGCCATCACAAGAACGTGTCAGGAAGTCATGGACGGTTAGAGATGAACATGAGAAGTGGGAAAGACTGGTCGTGTGGCACCGACGCACAACTCCACTACTCCATCACTCCACTTCCTCCACTTCCCACGAGAGACGTGAATAAGGCTCAATGACTTGTATAAATAGGTTCTCCGCCCTATTTCAAACAACAACACAAGTTCGGACGAGACGAGAAAACCAAGTGTTAATACAAAACGTATTCAAACACCCGAGCTTGCTTGCATCAACTACAAGCACTGCTCACCTTTTTATTACAAGTCATAAGTAAGCCAACACCTTCACAATCTCAACACCTTCTTCGCTTCCCTCCCTAAGATCAACCCCATCTCCTTCACTTTGTGACCGAAACAAGTCCAGAACGGCCATTTCTTGGTTTAGGCCGGACTTGCACATATTGATCTCTTTTACAAGATGTACACAGACTCCTTCTCGTCCCGAAGTCCTAGCTGCATCGGAAATATCTCGAAACAATGTTACATTTACGGAAGACGACATGATGGCGAAGAAGGTCACAACCGGGCCTACATGTTACCGCACACATCAAGGGTTCGGAGTTCGAAGAGCCCTCATCGACACGGGAGCATCTTCGAATGTGATTACGCTCAAGACTCTCGGGACAGCCAAGGTTAACCCATGCAAGATTTTACGGCGGCCTACCCACGATGACGGACTTGAAGGAAACCGGGACCAGCACATACGGGTATGTCAATCAATTTATCGGTAGGACTGTCCGATCAAAAGCAAGGTTTGAAGTCATAGAAAGGAGCCGGACTACCATATGATACTAGGGAGACCATGGCTTCATGACAATAAGGTTATCCCTTCAACATATCACCGAGTGTAATAAGAATACCATGCTAAATAAGGAAGTCATCCGTATTCCTTCATCATTGTCTCCGTACGCACCGATATGCGGAGTAGAACTGTTCAACCTAAGAAACTCAGGGGAAGGCAGACAAAGTCTTGTACACCCCACTACCCACGTGGGCTTCAATCCAGGAGGAAGACCGACTTGCATCACTGGAGACTAAGCACCACGACACACCTTCTCTGAAGAGGCGTCCATCCCTATCCGCTGTTAGCAATTAGCAGGAGAGACCACCCAGTCTCTCCGCCCAATTGAATGCTGCGAAAACGGCGAAACGCAAGAGGAAGTATTGGACGCTCCACGACAGTTACAAGATGGCACTAGCTCTACCACCGACGAGCTCGAGACTGTTAATATCGGGAATGAAGAATTCCCCAGGCCTATCTCTATCAGTTCGACTCTATCCGCAGATGAACGTACGAATCTTGTCCAACTACTCAAGGAGTACCAAGATGTGTTTGCCTGGACATACGAGGAAATGCCTGGTCTAGACGAAAAGTTGATCACTCACCACTTACATGTCATACCTGGATCCAAGCCCATCAAGCAATCTCCGAGGCAATTCATACATGAAGTGGAGGAACAGATTAAGAACGAAATCCAAAAGTTACTAGCGGCTGGCTTCATCATACCTATTCATCATCCGACCTGGCTAGCTAATGTAGTCACAGTAAAGAAGAAAAACGGACAAATCCGATGTTGTGTGGATTTCAGAGACTTGAACAAGTGTTGCCCCAAGGACGACTTTCCTCTACCTAATATCGATATGTTGGTAGACGCCACCAAATGGGACACGGCATGTTCTCCTTCATGGACCGTTCTGGGTTACAATCGAGATAAGGATGTATGAGCACGACGCGAGTAAGACAGCCTTTCGAACCCCTCTTGGCAATTTTTATTATATCGTTATGCCATTCGGTTTAAAGAATGTCGGCGCAACGTATCAACGTGCTATGACGGCAATCTTCCACGACATGATGCATAGACAAGTAGAAGACTATGTGGATGACATCGTGGTCAAGTCAAAAGCTCGAGCAGACCACACCAATGTCTTGAGGCAAGTGTTTGAGAGGTGTCGAGAATACAAGTTGAAGATGAATCCTTTGAAATGTGCTTTCGGTGTCTCTTCGGTAAATTTCTAAGGGATTCCAAGTGACCATGAAGGAATAAAGGTAGACCAAAAAACTCGAGGCTATCCTCACAATTCCGCCTCCCGTGAAAGAACTCCCAGTTTCATGGGCAAGGTGAACTACATTTGACGTTTTATACCTGGTCTAGCCCAACTTACCGCCTCATTCACCACCTTGCTGAAGAAAGGAGCCAGCTTTGTTTGGACCACAACCCAACAAGAAGCTTTTCGGAAAATTCAACGAATACTATCATCTCCAACCGTCATGAAATCTCCTGTACAAGGGAAGCCACTGGTCCTATACACCCCCTTCACTGACACCGCCGTAGGGGCTTTACTCGCTCAGGAAGACGATGAGGGAACCGAACGTCCCATATATTATTTCAGCCGAATATTGAGAGACGCTGAACTCAGATACCCCAAAGCGGAGAAGGCGTGTTTAGCCTTAATCCATTCCATTCGAAGTTTAGGCATTACCTATCTTATAGGGTGATACTCGTGTCTAAAATCCGATCCTGCAAAGTTTTTGCTTTCAAAGCCTGGTCTGATCGGGAGGACAGGCAAATGGCTTCTCTAAATGTCGAGCTAGACATAACATGTGCATCGCCTAGGGCTATCAAGGGCTAAGCGATTTGCGGACTTATCGCAGCATTTCTGGAGAAGGCACTACGGGACTACATGAAGAACTCCTGGAGAATTTCCGGACGTCGCTATTCTGGAAGAAGAAGTGTGGCTCTTGTATTTTGACGGATCCGCTAACCCTAGCAGTAATACTGGAGGAGCATGCGTGGTGTTAGTCTCTCCAACCGGAGAAGTATTTTCGCATTCCTCCAAGTTAGACTTCGAATGCACCAACAACTCCGCAGAATATGAAGCTTTCCTCATAGGGCTTTCAATAGCTAAACAAGCGGGGGTCACACGTCTGGAGATAAGAGGTGACTCCAAATTACTGGTGAATCAAATGAATGGCGTATATGCATTGAAAGAAGTAACACTAGACCCATACCGATCAGAAGCACAGAGGTTACTAAACTACTTTGTCGATGCAACCATAACCCATGTTGGTCGCGACAACAACAAACACGCCGGTGCCTAGCAATATTGGCTTCCAAAATCAAGTTTGAAGGGCGGAAGAAACCACGACAGTGAAGAGGAGAACCATAGAATCGACGTGGCTACCGCAATACAAAGACACCAAGGCCGAGCGATTGGCGAACTCCGATCATTCGAGAGCTCAACGGCTCACTCTCCCAAGAAAGGTCGGTCTCAAAACCACCTGCAAAACTTCTTCATGCTTCATGGTATCTTTGTATTATCGGAATCCAGATGGCTCCTGTCAAGATGTCAGGAGGTGACGAAGCACAACTACAGTGGATCGTATTCACAATGAAATTTGTGGACAATCACTGGTGGTAACGCTTTCAGGCGACTTCAACGCTGAGGTTGTGCGGCCGGAGATGGAGGCTCAATCCAGACTACTTCAGAAGTCTTGCTCAAATTGCACACCAATTGGAGATTTTTAATGTGAACCGCACTGGGGACTGGAGAGAACCCTACATTAGCTATCTCCGTGATGGGATAATTCCTGCCGGTCGAAAGGATGCTATTAAGATGAAGCAAAGAGCCAAGCGGTTCGTATTCCATGAAGGGATCATGTATCGCAAGAGCTTCGGAGGTGATGCTGCTCGATGCCTGGCCGGAGAAGAAATCCCGGTCATGCTCGGAAGGGACACACGAAGGAGAACATCAAGGAAGAGGAAACTGTTTCTCCAAATACACGAGAAATACTATTGGCCGACCATGGAGGAAGATGCAGCCGTTTTTGTTCAAAGTCATCACAAATGCCAAATTCATGGGAACCTTGTTCATGCGCCTTCTACCCCTCTGCACTCTATAAGCAGCCCATGGCCATTTTACAGCTGGGGATTGGACATTATCGGGAAAATCAATCCACCGTCATCGAAGCAGCACGAGTACATCATAACCGCGACGGAATACTTCACCAAATGGGTAGAGGCCATTCCCCTACGAGGAACTACATGAGCAACAATTGCGGCTTTCATTAAAGAATACATCATTTGTCGTTTTGGCGTGCCCAAGCATATCATCACTGATAATGGCATTCCCTTCGCCAACAAGCAGGTACGGGAGTTACTTGAGGAGTATGGCATTAAACAGGTCTTCTCCACCGTCTACTATCCTCAAGGGAACGGGCAAGCTGAGATTACCAACAAAACATTGATCCGGATCATCGGTCGAACGGTACACGACAATCCTAGGGAATGGCATGATCAGTTACCAATGGCACTATGGGCGTACCGTACGTCACCCAGAAGCTCCATTGGGGTTTCGCCATACTCACTTGTCTACGGGCGGATGCAATTCTCCCAAACAGAGATCGAATCCCATCATCCCGAGGATTGCGGTAGCAACCGATCCATTGGACGAGGCTGAAGTCTCGACTCTAGAATAGCGAGTTAGACACTCTGGATTTTAGAAGGAATAAAGCGGAAGAACGCTCGGGTGTACGGGAATCGAATTTCCGGGCATACAACAAAATTGTGAAACCACGCGTTTTCAAAGTGGGAGATTTGGTTTTGAAAACGGCCAAACACATCCAACAAGATATGTCTGCACCAAAATTCTCACCAAAATGGGAAGGTCCCTACGCAGTCACCAAGGCTTACAATACCGGCTACTACAAGATCATTAAGTTAGACGGAGGCGAGCTGGAAGCAGTGATCAATGGAAAGTGGCTCAAGGCATATCATGCCTGACCATTGTCTACTGTGTCAACAATACATGCATTTATTTTCATTACATGTTTGAATCATCAATTATATTCAGAGATGTGCCAATGAAAAAACCTGTTTCACCAATCAAAAAACCAATGCAGTTTATTCCGCAAAGACGTTTAAAAACTTTTGACATAAACTTCATTAACAAATAAGGGAGTGCAGCTTAGAAGAGGCCATCTAGAAGATTATAATTCCTTGAGAGCATCATTTCCAGCCTAGCTTGATATCTTTCTGTTCTTTTCTTCAAGTCCTGCACAGCCTGCTCCACCTTCTCTGATTCTGCGGCCAGAGATTTCTCCTCTTCCAAGATAGCTTTCGTAGCAGGAACAACATTTGCGAGGATACCAACTCGATCAACCTTGATGACATCAAGATGTTGCCGCAACCAGCCCACGTTGAACTTCATGGATTCACAGGTAGATACCATATTCTCCCACTTTTCAAGACTTGATTCAGCAACGTTGCGGATAGAAATACTCTCCATCTCAAAGAATCATGGGAAGAAGGCGGTTTATCGCGGTAACCAAAGCGAGAACGCAGTGTCGGACCACGTTCTGGTTGCGATATGACCGTACTTCCTCCACAACTTGGTGTACAAAGGCACAAACTCCTTCCGCACCGGGAATCCACCGACATCTTGGTAGGCGGAGGATAAGCATTTCATGCGAACATCGAATGAAAGACTCGCATTTGGATATTCATAAGATGAGATACCCAGTCGGCGTCTTCAAGGTTCACGGGGGTAAGCGTGTTTGAGTTTGAAGGAAGAGGAATGGTTAAGTCATCGTCATCAATAACCGTCACACATGTTCCTAGGGGTATCTCTGCAAGAATGAAGGGATTATTTACCTAACCGTTATGAAGAATAAACAATGGTTCAGAAAAGGAAGAAGAGACAAACCGGTATGATCTTCTTGACTCGGAGAACACGAACGGGGATTGATCATGAAGCTCAGACGCAGGTCGTGCACGTTTAACGGAAGATCCTGGATGGTATGAAGAAGACGATCTACTTGTTGTTAGACATGATGGGGAAACAAAGTTTTTGCAAGGAAGCTCTACTGTAAAAACGTAAAAATGGTTCAAAAATCTCTACACACTGCATATATCTTTGAGGAAACCCTAAAACGATTGCATACGCCCGATGAATGAGGATTCAACACCGATCGAGTCGGGATTTCTTGTGAACTCTAATCGAGAATCGAGAAGGTCATCCTGATTCTAGCGATTCAACCTAGCAGGTGTGTAAAGCACCCACACTGGAGTTTCAGTGAAGAAGAATCCTACCCCTAGCTCAAGCACCTAAGGGAGGAAGCCGTGCAGTCAAGGCCTCGTGATCACAGGTATGGAGGATTACCCACGGCCGGAACCCCACCAGGTAGACTTTCTTTATCTTGTCTTCTTACATTTGTATATGTCACCATCTCATGCCTACCACACAATAGTGTAACCATTATGTGCTAGGCAGGGGACTTAATGTTGATGGTGGATTTTCGTTTAAGGTTAAATTTGTAAAAACCGGAAAAATCATGCGCGACATCTTGTAAAAGATAAAGCCATTTATAAGTGTTGATACTCCCTCACTTAATTCACCAAGAATGGAGCATGTAGCAACAATCCCATTCTCACAATACATGAAATTCCTCAAAGTTGGAGCATGTGGCAACAATCCCTTCCTGTGAATTTCATATCGGCCTTGTATTTCGAGTACTCATTATCGGTGTGGCATGGCGATGAAGTGTTACTCTTACATAGTAACACGAACCTCCAAGCACTATAATGAAACCATGTACTGAAATACTCGTGATGGTGACTCTCGATGTGTTATACTAGCCCGATTGAGCCCCTCTCGGTGTGTTATACTAGCCCGATTGAGCATCCGGACACATCGTATCGGTCCCGATATGATCTGATCGCAGTCATCCAACTCCATAAGCATGATTGGATGACCCCGGATCAATTCCATCACCCCCAAGCGGGTATGGAATACCCACGGCCGACCCATGGTCGGTCATTAGCCCTAGCTTGCCAAGAAACCTTTCATACCAAGCATTATGGACGGAAAACCCTAAATTAGGGTTTGCGGCATATTACATGTTTGCAAGCGGTCTCAACCATCCATCTTCGCAGGTATAGATGGAGGGTGTAGATGTAGACTCAAAGGGCCCGAGCATGTCAACACGATCACCGTGGGCCGCCTACACACTTGACCAATCGGTCAAAAACCAACCATGGTTGGTCGTGACAAAATTGTCACCCAAACAAGAGATGGCGCATGGCTTTGAAAGCCAAAATTAGGGTTTCAAGCCATCACGCGCGTCCATCTTCTCGCATTTAATGGAGGGTCACAGATTAGATTAGCGGGGCCTGCAATACCAGATGACCACCGTGGGTCCATCTACCTCCTCATGTGTTCGGCCAAGGCATATCATGCCCGGTTAATCAAAACGTGCGTCCAAACTAGCATGGCCACGCCTCCCAAACCACAACCGATCTCGACCGCTCAACTTCGCCGGACGATTTGGATGGCTCGGATCACGTTTTCATGGGATAATCAGGTATAGGTGTGAACACCAGCCTACCACCTACTCGGTGGTATGATCGACCAAGACCGACCAAGATGGGTCGTCTTGAAACGCGTGCCCGAACTAGGGATGTCACGCGGTTTCCAACTCCTTTTGCGGCAATGGATTTACCGCAAACCGATCTCAACCACTCAACTTTACCTACCAAATTGAGTGGCCTAGATCGCGCCTTCATGGGACAGTGAGGTATGGACGTGCGCCCGGCATGATGTCTACACACATACCTTCGGTCCTCTCCAAATCCCTTTCCATGCTTGGTTTCGACCAAGTCAAGAGTGATGCTTACACCTCTTCAAAAACCCTAATATTCATTAACGGTCGTAGATGAGTGTCTCAAAGATCATCTCATCCGTCCAACTTCACCGACTTGGTTATACAACCACAGTCGGGAGTTATTTGGTCAAAGGAGGCATCATTACCCATCACTTTACCACACCATAATGCAATACCTGCATAAAATACACACGATACTTCACAAGTATCGACTTTCTGAATAACACAGTTATTCAATTCAGCATTACATGCTATCTTTCGTGGATCCACGATCCACACATTCCAGATATCAATCATGTCACAAATGGGGATACATGCGGGGTATTGGTCCGGCGGTTTACGGCGTGCGGCGTGCAACGCACCATCATAAGAACGTGTCGAAGTCATGGATGGTTAGAGATGAACGGGAGAAGTGGGCAAGACTGGTCGTGTGGCACCGACGCACAACTCCACTACTCCATCACTCCACTTACTCCACTTCCCACGAGAGACGTGAATAAGGCTCAATGACTTGTATAAATAGGTTCTCCGCCCTATTTCAAACAACAACACAAGTCCAGACAAGACAGAAAACCAAGTGTTAATACAAAACGTATTCAAACACCCAGAGCTTGCTTGCATTAATCACAAGCCTGCTCACCTTTCTGTTACAAGTCATAAGCAAGCCAACACCTTCACAATCTCAACACCTTCTTCGCTTCCCTCCCTAAGATCAACCCCATCTCCTTCACCTTGTGACCGAAACAAGTCTGGAACGGCCATTTCTTGGTTTAGGCCGAACTTGCACAGATTGATCTCTCGAATCTACAAGCTCTGTCTTCTGTAGGACCAGTGTTGTATTGTTTGTTCGTGAGGCGCCTTCTTCCTTGACTTTCACGCAAATCTTCACTTCGAACAACTCTGGTTCTTTCTAGTAGTGCCAGTGCAGTTGTTCTTTAACGTTTTGCGGCTTCGTGGAGTTCGAGAGAATATTTGAAAGCCTGTGATTGTCTAACGAAGCTACGCGGTATATGGGTATCATCCCATTGATGCACAATTCCACCAATTGTCGTTCGGTGACATTCGGTCGTGACAATCTAGCGCTTGGGTTCCGAACCTTTAACGAAATCATTGGGATGTTCGTTGTTCCATACGAGAATTCTTCCCAGATCTGAAAACGTGATTTGTTCGGACACAAAGAAATACTTCCTGTAGAAAGCACGACCATCTCG
Source organism: Papaver armeniacum (assembly GCA_023531295.1). NCBI lineage: Eukaryota > Viridiplantae > Streptophyta > Magnoliopsida > Ranunculales > Papaveraceae > Papaver > Papaver armeniacum. The sequence continues at coordinate 20,399 of JAJJWW010008590.1, read as the reverse complement.
CTCCAATTGGATATCTTTGTTAGGCGCAATGTTGTTGTACCAGGTGTATGCCCTCCCCGTAAGTGATTTCGAGAATTCTTTTAAGCATAGAACATGATTGTATTCATGTTCCCCCAAGGATTCCAAGAATCGAGAAACGTGTTCATGAGCATTACCAGTACCGTCGTAGAGGGAGAACTGGGGAGAGGTGTATCCTCTTGGAAGAGGGATCCGTTGCATATCTTGAGGGTATGGAGGTTGGTGTTGTGCGCATCCGTTAGATTTCCTTTACCTCAGATTTGAAGGAGTCGTTCCAAATCCTCACGTGTGATGAAGTTGGGTGGTTGGTTCCTTTCTCTTGAGCATTCAGGAGTAATACGAGCTTCTTCACCCATGCGGGTCCGGGTGGAAACGCCTGTTCCGGGTGAATTGAAGGCATCTCTTGTTGTTTCCAAAGATTGACATGAATCCTACGGCAATCGTTCAGTCAAGGTCTTGAGAAAAGTGAGTACCTCTTTCTGAGTTGCGGCCATATCTGTTTGAGTCTTAGCAAGAACTTCCTGTTTCTCCATCAAGTCTGCAATGGTAATGGACGGTGGTCCTCCTCTTGTGCCTCCGGCTCCTCGTCCTGATGAGGGAGTGAAAGTTGTTGCTCTAGTGACTACTGGAGGCGTTACACTTGAGGAGATGCCGGGATTCGCAGCTGCTCTGGCTCTGGTGATGGGAGGCGTCACACCTACTGGGATGTCTCCTGCTCCGCTAGTGTTGGTGATAGAGGTAACGGCTCCTCGAGATGTGTTGGCTACGGTAACTCCACTGACAGGTACATCAACACCAGGAGTGTTATCCACACTAGCTCCATCCGAATTGATTGCTGATCCAGACCTGAGTTCTACCATCTTGAAAATGAATCGTTGATTGAATTGTGGTTCTAAGATATACCCTTTTGAAATTGGTAAAATTGAATCGGATTTGAAGAAGTTGACTTTACAACCGAGAGATTAATCTCCCACTGTGGTCGCCAATTGTTTATGGATGAAAACTATTCCTGTATAATTTGGTAATTTGGGGTGTGGATGAGGAATGAATCTAAACCTTAAACAAATGCACTGCGCGGTGAGTGCTTGTAGATTCGAGAGATCAATCTGTGCAAGTCCGGCCTAAACCAAGAAATGGCCGTTCCAGACTTGTTTCGGTCACAAAGTGAAGGAGATGGGGTTGATCTTAGGGAGGCAAGCGAAGAAGGTGTTGAGATTTTGAAGGTGTTGGCTTACTTATGACTTGTAACAGAAAGGTGAGCAGGCTTGTGGTTGATGCAAGCAAGCTCTGGGTGTTTGAATACGTTTTGTATTAACACTTGGTTTTCTGTCTCGTCTGAACTTGTGTTGTTGTTTGAAATAGGGCGGAGAACCTATTTATACAAGTCATTGAGCCTTATTCAGTCTCTCGTGGGAAGTGGAGTAAGTGGAGTGATGGAGTAGTGGAGTTGTGCGTCGGTGCAACACGACCAGTCTTGCCCACTTCTCATGTTCATCTCTAACCGTCCATGACTTCCTGACACGTTCTTGTGATGGCGCGTTGCACGCTGCACGCCGTAAACCGCCGGAGACCAATACCCCATATGTATCCCCGCCAGTGACATGATTGATGTCTGGAATGTGTGGATCGTGGATCCACGAAAGATAGCATGTAATGCTGAATTGAATAACCGTGTTATTCAGAAGTCGATACTTGTGAAGTATCGTGTGTATTTTATGCAGTATCGCATTATGGTGTGGTAAAGTGATGGGTAATGACGCCTCACCGACCAAATAACTCCCGACCGTGGTTGTATAACCAAGTCAGGTGAAGTTGGAAGGATGAGATGATCTTTGAGACACTCATCTACGACCGTTAATGAATATTAGGGTTTTTTGAAGAGGTGCGCAAGCATTACTCATCAGCTTGGTCGAAACCGAGCATGGAAAGGGATTTGGAGAGGACCGACCGGGCATGTGTGTAGACAGCATGCCGGTGTGCTCGTCCATACCTCACTGTCCCATGAAGGCGCTATCTAAGCCACTCAATTTGACCGGTAAAGTTGAGTGGTTGAAATCGGTTTGCGGCAGAAATCCATTGCCGCAAAGGAGTTGGAAACCGCGTGACATCCCTAGTTTGGGCACGCATTTCAAGACGACCCATCTTGGTCGGTCTTGGTCGATCATACCAGCGTGTAGGTGGTAGGCTGGTGTTCACACCTATACCTGGATATCCCATGAAAACGTGATCTAAGCCACTCAAATCGTCCGGTGAAGTTGAGCGGTCGAGATCAGTTTGTGGTTTGGGAGGCGTGGCCATGCTAGTTTGGACGCACGTTTTGGATTAACCAGGCATGATATGCCTTGGCCGAACACATGAGGAGGTAGATGGGCCCTACGGTGGTCATGCTGGTATGACCGGACCTGTTTAATCTAATCTCGGACCCTCCATCCGTGCCGGAGAAGATGGACGCTCATGATGCTCAAAACCCTAATTCGGGTTTCAAAGCCGCGCGTCACTCCTTGTTTGGGCGTACGAATTTGTTACAACCATGCGTGGTTGGTCTTGACCGATTGGTCAAGTGTCTAGGCGGGCCCACGGTAATCGTGTTGACATGCTCTGGGCCCTTTGAGTCTACATCTACACCCTCCATCTATACCTGCGAAGATGGATGGTTGAGACTTTTTGCGACACATGTAATATGCCGCAAACCCTAATTTAGGGTTTTCCGTCCATAATGCTTGGTATGAACGGTTTCTTGCAAGCTAGGCCAATGACCGACCATGTGGGGTCGGCCGTGGGTATTCCATACCTGCTTGGGGGCGATGGAATTGATCTGGGGTCATCCAATCATGCTTATGGAGTTGGATGATCATGATCAGATCATATCCTGACTGATACGGCCATCGATGCTCAATCGGGCTAGTATAACACACCGAGAGGGGCTCAATCGGGCTAGTATAACACACCGAGAGTCACTGCACGGGTATTTCGTACATGGTTTCATTATAGTGCTTGAGGTTCGTGTTACTCGAAGAGTAACACTCGGCCGTCATGCCACACCGATAATGAGTACATGGAAATACAAGGCCGATATGAAATTCACGGAAAGGGATTGTTGCCACATGCTCCAACCCTGAGGAATTTCATGTATTCACGTAATGGGATTGTTGCTACATGCTCCATTCTTGGTGAATTAAGTGAGGGAGTATCCAACACTTATAAATGGCTTTATCTTTTACAAGATGTCAGCGCATGATTTTTTCGGTTTTTACAAATTTAACCTTAAACGAAAATCCACCATCAACATTGAGTCCCCTGCCTAGCACATAATGGTTACACTATTCTGTGGTAGGCATGAGATGGTGACATACATATATGTGGGTTCGAGTCCCACCGTGATCGCCAATTGTTTATGGGTGAAAACTACTCCTGCAGAATTTGGTAATTTGGGGTGTGGATGAGGAATGAATCTAAACCCTAAATAAATGCACTGCACGATGAGTGCTTGTAGATTCGAGAGATCAATCTGTGCAAGTCCGGCCTAAACCAAGAAATGGCCGTTCGGGAGATTGTGGGTTCGAGTCCCACCGTGATCGCCAATTGTTTATGGGTGAAAACTACTCCTGCAGAATTTGGTAATTTGGGGTGTGGATGAGGAATGAATCTAAACCCTAAACAAATGCACTGCACGATGAGTGGTTGTAGATTCGAGAGATCAATCTGTGCAAGTTTCAAGTTTCATGTCTAGTACAAGTTTCAAGTCTGGTACAAGTTTCAAGTCCGGTATAAGTTTCAAGTCCGGTACAAGTTTCAAGTCCGATACAAGTTTCAACCCCGGGACCTTGTCCAGAATTGAATACTCTCAGGATTAAGCCGCTACACAAAATTACACCTAACTTCGTATAGTTGAGACCAAGCAACTAAACCTATAGTTCACCTTGTTTCATCTGTATTCCCACGCCTCCGACCTATGAATAAGTCACGTACTTGGAACAATTCCTTTGGTCCGTATTCCAAACACTAAAGGAACAACAAATCTTCTTGGTATCAACTCTATTCAACCAAGTGATATTAGTCGGACAAAGGCTCTTCTGTTTATCTTAACATAAACTCCTTCGTCAGGTCCTTAGATCTATCTTATGTTCAATTACCGAAGTAATCGTTTAAGATTAAGCCAACAATACTATTAATCCAAAGAATTGTGTTGATGCCGATCTACTCAATTAATCAATCCAATCTATCACAAAGATAAACCGATTATTAATTGGATCCTCTTTTACAGAAAAACAAGTATTGTGCACACCAAAGATTATGAACCCAAAAATCAGAAATCTTTAAACTCTTCTTTGTCGTCAAATCTTCTTAGATCTTCAATAAACACCTGCACACAATCACTTGAATCTCTTGTGATCAATCACACACAGAACGGAGTCTGTTAACAATGGATTATCACAAGATCGTCTTTAGAACTAACAACAGTCTAAAGTTCCCTGTCGAAACTCTGAACTAGTTTGAGTAAATCTTATATCAGAATAGAAGATTCTCAAGCTTAAACAAACTAGGTGCAATCAAAGTTCAACCACCGTTAGTCAATCAAATTAATGAAAATAAAAGATAAACCACAATTATCTAGTTTCCCACCAACGGTACTAATAGAGCTTCTCAATCGCAAAGAAGATTTTAAAATGAGCGGTCGTAAGATATTTCGCCTAATTAGGTTAATCTTCTCTCCGAATAGGCGGCTACACCAGTAACAATACAACAAGAGGAAGTTTGTTGTTACGAAGGATTAGTTTCCTAGAAAGGCAAACTTCAAGTATTTATAGACAAGGAGGTTTGGACACCAAGGAATTTCCAAAACCGAAAATATTCTCAAGATATTCATTAAAGCACAAGTTCGGTTTCCATAATTCCTGGAAATGCTCTGTCCAAAAATAATGATCGAAATCTCTCAGAAAATCTCTAATTAGTAAATGCACATTACTAATTCTTATTTTCCTAAAGATGAAGTTAATAACCTTAAATAAAAAGATTATTAACTTATTTATGTTTCGATCCTGGGATTCTCTTCCCTTAGCTATTAAGGAATAACTTTGAACAATTAAATAATAAACATTCATAGCACGTGTTCAAAGTATGTCGACATCTTAACTTTGTAAGTTCTCTTTCACACTTACAACCTTGAAACCGATTTGCCACACTTCCAAACAAGTTTAGAATTGGTTCATCTGACTTTCAAGAACCATGTGATTGATCAAACAACATTCAATCACAAATCATTGGTTTAATAGTTCTACCAAAATAAGTTTCGGTTCTACCTTCCATGTGAGTATTGTGCATAGTCACACTAGCTTTCCGAAATTCGGTTGACTAGGTACTAGGATCGGTTCCCCACATATATATGGTATCTTACTTATATGTGTTGCACATGTCCATAGGATCGGTTCCCTTTGCCTAAAAACGTGTTGCACATGTCCATAGGATCGTTTCCCCTTTCTCGCTATAAACCTTGTTGCACCTCATACAAGGATCGGTTCCCTTTGTGATGTATTGCACCTCTTACTAGGATCGGTTCCCCTTTCCCATATTTGGTCAGACATAAAATCACAAACCCGATCATACCATCTCAGGTGATTACTTAAGATCGGTTTCATTAATAAAAGTCATACCAATACATAAGTCAGGCCTTTGTGAATAGTTTTACCAAGAACACAACAAGTTATGAATGGTTATACTAAATCAGACATATTGGATGTTCACAAGATATGCAATGAATAACAATCCCAATAACGCCTGGCGATTTCCTTTTCGATTCACAAACAAGTTTATGAACTTACTTCCTTAGAACACATGTAAAACATTGTTCCCTAAGATGAAATCCTCACCTCATACCCATACATAATCACAATAGCATTCAAATGATTATGGAGATGTCTTATCTACAAAGTTTAATGGTTAAGTAATAAACCTCGTATTGTATTCCTTAATACTATGTCTATATAGAGTTCAAATATGCTTCGCAGTTTTGTTTTCAATATGCACGACTTGAAAGATACGTTAGGGAATGAAACAGTTCAAGTCAAATATCACTAACCTCAAGTGGAAGGATGATGTTGTCGTTGTAGATTCTTACTTCTTCACTTCTTCAAGTCTTCGCAATACTTGTAATGTCTCATATCCTAATACTTTCAAGCTAACCTATACGAAGTTGACTCTAGTACATAATCAAGCGACTCTTTAAATGAGTTTTGATTCACTAAAATATGACAACCTAACTTGACATACTAACGCTTGGTGGGTTCAACCGAGCTATGCTCTAACAATCTCCCCCTTTGTCAATTTTAGTTACAAAACTCTTACATCTATGGATAAACAAATTACAAGAATTCATTACACATACGCTTGATTCCCGAATTCAACAGCACAGTAAACTGCTTACATTCAATCCTTGAAAATGCCGCTGTTGATATTATAATAACAAAGAAAATACTCCCCCTAAGGAAGATAGGTATATATTCAATCCGCACGTCTTTGTTATACCACTTCATATGATATGTTACTCCCCCTTAGTCTGTGCTTTCACTCTTTCGTTTAGATAAAACGTTTAAGCACCAATGTTTTTTTCCTTAGCGATACCAATCAATATAAAATCAATGCCAGTATCACTTGTTTACTCCATATATTTCTCCCCCTTTTTGTCACAAAATGACAAAGAAATGAAAAAATAAAGGACAACACGAAAAGAATCTTACAAATCTCAAAATAGACTTGCAACCTGTATAGTTAGGCACGAGGGTTCCACACACCATGTTCTGATAACCAATATCAAAACCGAAACTACAAGTAGTTTTATTTTGATATGTTACCAAGGAAACAATTGTCTGAAACAATTTTTCCATTTTAGTTTAGCAAACCAAAAATCAACTAAGCACCTTAGTCCCTTTGCTAAACCGACTGTACAAAAACAATCACTTAATTCGATGAGACCAAAATAAAGATAACTCTATTTTTCTCATCAGGTTCTAATTATCCATAAACTTAGACCTTTCAATTTTAAACAAGACAAGTACTAGGTTAGTTAACTAGCATTTCTTGTTAAGGCATTCGATTAGACTTGAATAACTGAAACCTCACTTCGATAAGTCTAACTAAGATCAGAATTAACTTAGTTTCTATTATCCGGAATCGAATTGGACTAAACAACTCATCCCGTAAACCTTTTATTTCTTTAAGACATAAATAATTCATACAAACCAAATAAATCAACTTGCATAATTATTCACCTCAACCGGAAGCAATTGAAACAACATAGACATTAAAACACCGCAATTGCACCAAAATTTTGTAAGCCTAAACAATTGATACCACACAATAAAGCAAGATAACAATAGTTTTTCTTAAATGGAACCAATTGAATAACACACATCCACACACACATCATGGAATAAACATCAATTGTACAGAAATTTTGTTAAGCAAAAGCAATAAATATATATGAAATAAACTCAGGCTTTTCTTAAACATGAAAACAATTAACTAACAAGATTGGTACCTCAAATTTCGCATCCACTTCTCCAACATGATTGCATCTTATTCCAGGGAGAATTATATCGAAATATCATCATGTTGTCATCCTTATGCAAAAACAAAAGAATAACAACAACCAACCTTTACCAGAGAAAGGTTGAAAATCGGTTTTAACAATTGCAAGCAAAAGTTGAAAACCGTTGAAACACATATGCGTTTATGCTAAACCAAAACCGATTCAATATATTATGACTTTTTCACATATTGTTTCTACTGAACCCCTCTCGATGAGTGCCAAATATTGCATATTTCTACACCTTTTTATTGGCATTTAACTCATCTTTTGTGCTCGGAAATCAGATATTATCCCAAATTCTGTATTTTCCCTGTTTTCAAGAATAAATATTTGTACTAATTAATTTTGTGTTTTTAGGTAGTAAATAAAGCTCGGAGAAATTGAGGAGCCAAAAGAGCAGAAAATTGGAGACGAGCATCTATGGAGCAGAAAGCCAAAGCCCGCGCGCGCATCAGTTGCAACTCAACAAGTAGCAACCCATTTACAAGACATGGGCTAGAGCAATCCAAGACCCGGCCCATAACCCGAGTCTACAGCCCGATTCGCCCTGAGCCATTGAGATTTCTGTCCCCCGCATCCAACGATCGCTCCACCCATCTCATCACTTCTCGCTGCATCCGCTTCACACCGAAACCACCTATACCTTCACCCAAACCAAACATTCCCTTCCTCATTTCTCTTTTCTTTCTCCCGGACAATTTCAGAGAAACCCATTCTCTTCTCTTCCCCAGACCATACCAAAGAGCCGACTTCGCCACCACCATCTCCTTCCCCTGACACCAGCACCAACAAAGACTAAGTAGCCGCATGCTCCGCCATCCCTAGTTCTACCCATCTCACCTTTAGCTTCTTCCATATCCTAGAAGCTAGGGTTGAGATAGTTGGAATTCTAGGGTTTTCTCCAACATCAAATCAATGGAGTCAGAGACGAATTAGCAGAAGAAAGAGGTTTGGGTTTTGTTTAATTGCTAGTTCAAGTGATTGTGAGGTATAAAAGGGAGGTATTCTTCATGAGAGAGAACTCGAGTCAACTTTTTAGGGTTTTAATTTGTATTTTCAATTTCAATTGTTTTTGAATGTTTTGCATGATGCTCTAATTAATTGACTAGGGTGTAGATGAAACCCCTGATTTAATGTCAAGTTGATCTAATTATCAAAGTGTTCTTGTAGTTTGTAATGCTTAGGATTATAATTAGCCTTTGAACTACACTCACCTGTGATCAATGGTACTGTAAGAAGACCATTGATACTAGGGGTAAGTGAGGGGAGTGAGTTAATCGATTATCCATTTGAGGCCTTCAAGGGAAGGCACAAGAACACAGTGAGAATTTGAACTGCCTAGCATAGGATTAGGAGGTGAATTCAACCACCTTAGTACCCTTAAAAACCTGTTTACAATCTATATTTGCTACCTTAGAATACAGTAACAACTCCTAGTCGTATCGACACCAAAATCAACTATAATTGTGTCATTCTTGGTTAGAAATCAGTTAGTGAAGCCCTTAGATCAACCTTACACACTCCATCTCCCTGTGGATTCGACCTGTACTTGCCCTGCCTCCAATAGGCACTGTGCACTTGCAGTTAACCGTAGGAAAAACATCTTTCCCATCCTACCAAGTTTTTGGCGCCGTTGCCGGGATTTGGTAGTGTCTTTGTGTTGTTCACTTGTTTCTTTTCACCGATTTCCAACCCACCATTGTATATATATACTCAAATTTTGTTTTTAATCAATATTAGTATAACTTAGCTTAACTTTTTACATCTCGCATCTCATTATTGCATTTTAGTTAGCTTAGTTTAATTACTTTCAATCCGCCATCTCGTCATATACTTTGCACTCGTGTTAGCATTAGTTGTAGCTTTAACTTCAATCATAATCAATTGCATCATAAACCTATAAAGCTTCATTGTTATGTTTGCTAGTTTTGTCTTTTATTTTTTTTTAGCTCATTGTCTCTTAGCCTTGCTTGTTAAAGCTGTTTCTCTCTCAGTTCATTGATTGGCACATGCTGTAGCTTACATTGTAAGCCTGTTAGTTTGTACCTGTCAATGCATGTTGCTTACTCAGTACTAGAGTATATCACAATCACAATTGTCGGCTCAGTACATTGAAACATTCATCCTGAGACTGCTGACTTCCTCCTTTCAGCATCAACTCCATTGTGTCAGCTGCTGTATGAGTAGTATTAGGTGTTATGTCATTCGCACTTTCATTCAAAACTCTTCCTTTGTACTAGCATAACTCCTTTGTAGCTTTCATTCACTCTACATCCTAGTAGTTGTTGTTTCAACTCCATAGCATCACTGAACCTTGCTTTCAGTTATTGTTATCCTGTGGCTCAATTTTTACCTTAGGCATAGATCTGAATTTTGTCATTGTAGCACTAGTGCTCTCTTGCTTTAACTGTGCAATTTTGGGGATCTGAAGTGCTTTGTTGAGCTATCAGGTATCTGTGGTGCTGCTGTTCAAACCCAAGGAAGGGAAGGAAAAGGCGCAGGACAGTTGTTGAAGTGCCTAAACCCGATTTTTATCGGTGGTATCGTTCTCTAACCCTGCTCTGTGTGGTGAATGTGTGTATGATATACCATGCTTGCATGATAAACCATCTGCCCTGTTACCTTTGCATGATAAGCTAAATATTGTGCTAAGTATTGCTCCACCCCGTAATATCTGGAATTTGTGCAGACCTCTGTGACACTTGAGAAAATTTTTGAAAATCTGAACCATGTGCTTTGTATAACCTGTGCACTGACAATTGGCTGAACTAGTTGCCTGTTCACTATAACTCCTTGGCTCCAGCCCATGTAGCTGTTGAGCTTGAGTTGCAACTTGGTTAGCCAAGTTTGCTGTAAGACCCAGTTAACATCAACTGAAATAGTTGACTTCATCTGCCCTGTACCTTAGCGCATCTGTTCTGTCAACCAAGCCTGTTGACAGACTTGCATGACTACCCGTGTTGGATGCTAAGTCACATTCCCAGTGCAACCCCGTGTGATTACTCATTGTGCAAACCTGCAAACCAACAGACCTTGTGTGAGCCGTAATCGCCACTTGCTGACATCTTCACTAGTTGAATGCTAGGCCATCTGTGTGACCCTGTTATCTGCCATACATTTTTGGTACATAGATATGTGAAAATTGGGGTCAACTGACCCTGTTGATATCAACTAATCTTGTTGACACTATGTCTCATGTCTAGTGTGTTATAAAAGTGCTGAAAGTTTAGTGCTCATCTCGTTGCATCTGTGAAGTTTTATATCTACATTGAGCTGACCTGTTAACCTGCTGATGCTTTGAATGATACACCCCCGCAAATATCCGGAAATTGTGCATAACCTCTAAAAAATTGATGTCAACTAATCTTGTTGACACTCGTGGCATGTTAAATCTGGCTGAGAAGTGCTGACATTGTCCATCCATCGTGAAGCTATCCATCTGTTGCATTTGTGCATCTGTAAACCAGCATCTGCAATTTGTGTGTGAACCTTTGGTGCTTGAATGCATGTTGAGTAACTAATTCTATTTTAGCAGCTCACTTGTTGTTTTTAAAACACACAAACCCAGCACATGCTTCACCTTGAGTGAGCACAACCCATTACCCTGTGCACCTCACACAATTCTTCGCTTTCCTTGTGCACCTGCCAACAACTGGGCTGTGCATAAGTCGTGCTGTGCTGCACATTACCTGCACTGAGCACTGCCAGTGCTGTGTCTCTCTTAAGCAATGGTAGGCTGAGAAGATGGTCTATTTTTTCGCCTACTTGTGATAACCGCAAGTGCACGTCGTCTACAATGTAGACAATGGCAAATACGGGTCGATCCACAGAGACTTGTGGTGCTGGGTTGATCTTAAGCTTTCTTCTACTGAATTCCTAGGGGCGTAACACAATTATGAGTTTTGTCGATGCGACTGAGTTTGCATTAGTGACTGAGATAGTGAAATAAGATGTAACTAGTGACAATGGGGTACTAGGGTCTTCAATTCCACCACTAAATCATGTTATATTGTCAACTAAGTTGATCTTTCTTGTCCTGTGACAGATAAGGGCAGTGTGTCAATTCTACCACCTATCTAAGGAGTTTCTTCATGTAATGCTTCAAATATCAGCTGAGGGTACTAACCCAGAGCACTAGTTGTCTAATTAAGTACAACTAGTCAAGGGAGTTAGCAATTGTATCTAAGGTCTGAGCTGAGGTACTCTCAATGCAGTTGTAACCTAACTACAATGGATACAAGGCATCCATTGTGAGAGAAAAGCCTTGGGTACTAGAATTGAAGGCATCTTTATAGTTTAAGCATTCAAGAACAGTTCAACAGAGTTTAAAACACAACATGGAATTAGGGTTTCATTGAAACCCTAGCAAACTAAATTAGAACATCAAAATAACAAATAACACAAATTAAACTAGAGTGGTGCTCTGGCTAGCCCAGGCATAAGGTTTTTCGCACACCCCTCAATTCTATTTATACATGCAAGAAATTCCCAAAAACCTCAAACCCTAAAAATAAAAATTAAATTAAAAGTCTCTCACCCACGTCGCTCAATCCGCTCTCTCTTCTGTCAATCGCTCCATGCTTCCATAGTTGGTGAAACCCTAGTTTTAGTTTTCTCTAAGTTAGCTTCTAGGGTTGGAGAAGCTAAGTGAGAGAAAACTAAACCTAGAGAAGTGGTGCGGCTGCTGGAGTTGTTGGCTGATGTCAGGAGAGGTGATGATGGAGATGGTGAGGTGGTGGTGTTGACAGGAGATAGGGTGGTGGCGAAGGTGGCTCTGTCAGGGAGAGGGAGGAGGTGAAGAAGAGCAGAGCTCTGCTCTGTCGGGTGAGGGGAAGAGAGGAAGAAAGAGAAAATGAAGTAGGGTTTGGTTAAAGGGTAGGGTATATAGGTATTGTGGTGTTGAGCGGGTGCATCAGGAGTTGATGGGAAGGACGGAGCGAGCGTAGGATGTGGCGAGTGAAGATCTTAACGGCTCAGGGTGATTTGGAGTGATCTGGCGTTGCACGGGAGCAGCGAACTTCGATGCGCGTGGAGGCAACGACCGTTGGATGCGGAAGATAGAAATCTCAACGGCTTGGAGTGGACGGGCTCGGATCCGGGTCGCGGGTCGGGTCTAGCTCAAGCCCATGTTGTAGATGAGTTGCTACTTGTTGGGTTGCAACTGAGCGCGCGCGGGCTTGGGCTATCTGCTCCATAGACGCTTGTCTCCAATTCTTCTGCTCTTTTGGCTCCCCAGATTCTCTGAGGTTTATTTATTACCTAAAAACACAAAAATTAATTAATACAAATATTTATTCTTGAAAACAAAGAAAACACAGAATCTGGGATAATATCTGATTTCTAAGCGCAAAAGATGAGTAAAATGCCAATAAAAAGGTGTATAAATATGCACTATTTGGCACTCATCAAATACCCCCAAACCCGAATTTTACTTGTCCTCAAGTGAAACAAAATGAAGAAATCCTAACTATACCCCCGTCGCAGTCTCTCGAATGCATTTAGCGTATGCACTAAGCCTTTAAACCCCTAGGTGTCCCTAGTGGACGAGTTGTAGTCTCGTGAGGGTTTACAAGAGGTGTACCCACAAAACCTTCTCCAACTTCAGAGTGTAAAAGAGTCTCAAGCCTCCAAGAAGCTATGAGGACATAGAGTTTCTACATGCTAGTAACATGAAGTTAGAACTACCAAAGAACGCACTCTCATCCTTAAGTGCTGAGCGAGAAGTAACCATACCATATGAAAGAATTCGGATTCGATTGTGATCATAAGCCTCGACTTCTGCCTCACCATTAGGGTTTTATGATAATTGCACTCAAAAAGATCGCTTTTTAGTCTCTCATGTGTGCGGCGGGAATAAAGAGAGAAATCCCGCACACGTTGTAGGTAAGAAGGATAACCTTCCGAAATAATTTCGGAGACTCCACGTAGAGGTGTGGACAAAAAGAATCTTTTTCTCGATGATCTCTAAGAAAGGAAATCAACCATTAGCAAGGGTGGGAGTACTCACTTACCTTCTCACCCGATCGGCAATTAATATCACTCTCTCAGCATTCATAGAAACGTCTTCAATCTTCGGTCTTCGGTCTTCTAATGTTGATGACGAACTTCTGAACTTTACAAAAACTTGACAATTTTTTTTTTTTTTTTTTTTTTTTTTACATGAAATGAAAAATAATAATACAACTCATTTTTTTTTTTTTTTTTTTTTTGTAACTGAAATGAAAATAACAATAAACGATAAAACTTGTATTGTCTTGATTTCACAAATTTCATTAATTCTCATCTTCTTTTTCTTTTCTTTTTCTTTGTTGCTTGTAAACCTTGGACTATCTCAACTTTTCTTCCAATATTCTGATGATGCTCCGTTTGCTGACGATGATGTGTTTCTATGGGTCTGTTGATTGAGAGAGAGAGTGATGCTAAATGCAAATCGGTATTTAGAAGGAGTTTTCTTCTTTAAACGTCACCCTCATGATTGACAAAAACTAGCACTCAAGAGATCAAAAGTAGTGCTGAAATTGGTGCGAAATTGGGTAGCTCACCATTCCTACCCGGAATTGATGTACGGTGACACACACTCTAACAACTTTTCTAGAAAGTTGCAAAAAATTGAAGGTTGGTGCCTCACTTGATGTAAATTGGGTAGTCTCCACTAAGGGTGATCACAATTCTACTACCGAATATCTAAACAAAGACCTAATTCTGCCTCCGGGTATGGTTAAATCCAACTTTAACGCTCTAGTCAACTAAGAAACCCGATTGCATTCTCCAAGACTTCCAATTTACGTTATTTCGGTCGACTCTCTATGTAAACATAGCTAGAAGCATGCTAGTGACTCTAAAATCTCTAAAAGTTGGAGGTTTTTTTTTTTTTTTTTTTTTATTATATATAAAAGACTAAAAACTCTATATGCAAATGTACCCCCAACCTAAATCAAACATTGTCCTCAATGTGTCAACAGATGATACAATTTTAAACAGTCACATACCATGAGAACTATCTTTGATAAGAGAAAAGGGAAGAGATTACCTGGATGTCAGGCGGGAGCACGGTTAGAGCTTCATTAGTCAAGGCTAGAATCCAACATTCTCAGTGGAGATCATATCGGATTAGCACAAAATATGCACAAGAAGACTCAACCGATTCAAGAAAAGAAAAAAATTTAACAAGTCCTACTGGATTATATACAATGAAAATTCACCATATACTAACAATCTAAAGAGTTGAGGATCAACCCAATAGAAAATATATACAAACATCAACAGCCTTACACAAATATAACAAGAGAGTGCAAGTAATGTTGCATATGGGAATGACTTTCCCCCAAACCTAAATTTGTCAACAGGTGTGTTTTTGAGCACAAAATCTTGCAAATTTAAAGGTACATCATGCAAAAGGTCTAACTCAAAATGAGTTTTGCTAAGAACAGGCAGACATACACATTCCAACTGTGGTTCCCTAAAGGTGTTATACTTTGATGCAAAATATTCCAAGAGGACTTGGGAAGCACAAAGCTCTAGGCCTAAATTAGGCATTTTCAGAAAAGTTGGTTTTGCAATTTTGTGACAAACTACACCTAGGTTTGGTGGAGGAGTTTCAATCTGTGACTTAGGAGAGAGATTAGGTACATCTAAGTTGTTTTCATGTATAGAATCATTTGTACCATCACATACTTTCCTAAGGTCAGACAAAGGTAAATCATGTTCACCTGCATAAAACAGTTCATCAATCTCCATGTCATAATCATCATTACTCAAAAGTTCATTCTCATGTATGACATAATAAGAAGAAACAGGTGATATAGCATGCTCACTGTCACAGGATAATTGCACAGGCCCCAAATCAGCATCACATGTATGAACATTAGAAGAAGCATCATTCATAGGGTTCACAGAAGAGACGCCTAACGTCTCTGAACCAAAAGATTCCATCATATTTTCTGCATGCACATGCTCTTCTAACATATCATATTCATCATCATCATCATCATAACAAAAATGCATTTCCCTATTAGCATTTCTAGTATACTCATTTACCTCTAGATTAGGTTCATATTCAGTGTTAGTTGCATGAGTAGGAATAGAAACACTATTTTCAAGATTTACTTTATTAGGGACAATAATCATCCTATCATGAACCGCCTTCCATTCTTCCTTTTCTAAATGAATAAGGTTCATCTTTAAGAACATGTAACATTGTTCAATGGAAGGAGAGTCTTCAATAGTGGGTATGCATGCCTCATATGGATATTCACTGCATGGTTGTGCATGAGGTTCACTAGAGAAGGGAGATTCAGACATGTTGCTATATGGATGATCATGCATTGCATTCAGTTCAAGCCTAGCATTTTGTTCCATGAGCATTTCCATTAGTGATTGTAAACAAGGAGTCGGGGGAGTATAAAATTGTTCAACTCCCCACTGTGGTGACTGATACATGTGCTCATGATGGTTAGGGTATGAGTATTCAAGGTCAGGGCCCTGAGAAGGCTCATAAAATTCCCTAAAATCACTATGGTATGTGGGGGGTTCATACTGTGAGGCATGCCCGTAAGCAAGATCTCTAATGGATTTGTTTCCATCCCCAGATGCAGACCAAAATCCTGACATGGTCTAGCAACTCAAATAGCTAGCACACATAAAGCATGAATGACAATGAAGTTTCAAAACAGGGAAGCCAAGCCCAAGTTATGCAAATGCACAGCCCAAAGGTTATGCAAGCCCAGTTGTTGTGGGCTCAGTTTTGGTTTTTTGGTTTATGTGGGCTTGTTTGGTTTTATTTTGTGGGATTTGGTTTGGTTTATTGGGCTTCAGTTTGGTTTTGTGGGCTGGTTTGGTTTTGTTGGGATTAGTTGTTTTGCAGCCCAGGTGCACAGCCCAGTAAAGATGCACAGCCCAAGGATTGTGCAAAGCCTAGGTTGTGCAGAGCCCAGTTGTTGCACAGCAGGCCTCAATGGTCAGGCATAGTGAGTGGGCTACAACTTAAGTGTAAAGGGACAACCCAGTGGAACTGGGTTTCAGTTTGTGCACCCAAGTTATATGCTTAGCTTCGCGGCTTAGGTTGAGCCCAATGGTTGGGCTTGATAGAGATGCACGGCCAAAGAGCTCGGATGATGTGGGCTTAGTTGTTAAAGGTTTGGTTCAACCCGGTTGCTCGGATTAGGGAAACCTAGTGTATGTGTGCTTTAGTCTATTGAACGACCTAGTGCAATTTGTGCGGGGGTTCGGTTTGTGGAGAGAAGCGAGCCCAAAGAGTTTGGTCAAGTTAACAGCTCAGGTAGTGTGGGCTTCTAGTTTGTGCAAGACAGACTTAGAATCATAAAGAAACAACCATTATCAGCATATGTCAAGTACCCAGTGCTTTTAACAATACAGGGAGCTGAGCTCAAAGGGATGCCAGTCAAGTCAGAGCTATCAAGTGCACAGCACAGCTTATGATGGCTTATGTGCAAAGAACAACACAGAGCAACACACAATTTCACCCAAAGTAAAACAGCTCAGTGGTTGTGCAGGTCAGGCTATACACAGGTTGGTAGCTCAAGCAAAGTAAGATGCACAGGCAGTTATAGGCACATCACAGCACAAGTAATGTGCTGGTTGGCAGCCCAAGCACAGCTTGGCTAGTTTGCACAGCACAATTCTAAGTGCAACTCACATCACAGGTTAACAGGGCAGCTCAAATGCAGATTTACAACTTCACAGATGCAACAGGGTTGACAGGGTAATGCTCAGGGTATGCAACTCAAGGTGACTAGCTTGGCAAGTGATCAAATGACAGGAAATGCACACAGGTTTATGCTCAGGCCACACAAAGTTCAGTTGACATCACAGGGGAGCTTGATGTTGCTTTTGCAAAGTACACAGGACACAGCTCGATGCAATGTGTGCACAAGACAGGGAAACTTATGCTCGTGACTAGGTTATATGCACACAGGTCATGCAAAGGTGTTGGTAGGTGCACAAATAGGCAAACGATGAACAACACAAAGCAAGAAAAATCAACAATTCAGGGTGATGTACACAGGGCTTTGCATAATTTGTGGCATCAACTCACTCAGTTGATGTCACAGTCTGAGTTGACTTCAACTCAGATTTTTTTTTTTTTTTTCACAAGCTAAGTCACACAAGTACAAGCTTCACACAAATTTGGCTAACCTCAGTTCAGAGCATGCACACAGGTGCAGGGCAGAGTAAGCAATTTCATGCAATAAAAGTGACTCAGCAAGGGATTATGGTATGCTCAGGGTATGCTCAGGGTTATGCTTAGAGTATGCAAGATTCACTGGGTCACATGAGTTGCAGCAGTTTTCAATCAACTCAGGGGTGATTTCTCAGGTCAATAACACGTTTGGCTAAGCTCATAAATATGAAAACAATTTCATGCAATACCCACATATTTCAAAGACACACCATGGCATACTCGGCTAACGGTGTATTCACATATCATGGGGCCACTTACCCGAATTGCGGGGGTTTCTCGAGGGCTTTGTGAACTCAAGTTCTCGACCTTTTTCTTTTATTCCTCCTTGGGTTGGCTTGCACAGCAGCACAAAGACATGTACTGTCAATCTCAACAGAGCAATTTCAGTTTCCAAGAAATGTGCATGTTAAGGCAATATCAATATTAGTCTAAGCAACCGAGAATAATGACAATGAGTTATGCTATTTGGTTTTTCAGGCAATTCAAAGGCAAGCAGCAAAAGGAAAATCAAGAGTGCTATGCTTATTTTGACTAACACAATATGCAGCTAAGGATAAGCAAAAAAACACAGGGCTAAAATGCAAGTGCAGATAAGCAATTGAGATGACATGACTACAATGCAAAAGATGGCAGTTATGAAAATAAAGTTAAGTTTAACTACGAGATGCAATGAGCGAGATGCAAACAAAAATGTAAAAGATGCGAGAAAAAGCCAAACTTAAGTTGATTTATACTAATACAGGGTTAGAAGCAGTAATTCAAAGTGACTATGTACAGGGTTGAATGAACTCAGTAAAGGCAAGCAAATGATCGACAGGGCACACGCCAAGTCCCCGGCAGCGGCGCCAAAAACTTGGTAGGCTGAGAAGATGGTCTATTTTTTAGCCTACTTGTGATAACCGCAAGTGCACGACGTCTACAATGTAGACAATGGCAAATACGGGTCGATCCACAGAGACTTGTGGTGCTGGGTTGATCTTAAGCTTTCTTCTACTGAATTCCTAGGGGCGTAACACAATTATGAGTTTTGTCGATGCGACTGAGTTTGCATTAGTGACTGAGATAGTGAAATAAGATGTAACTAGTGACAATGGGGTACTAGGGTCTTCAATTCCACCACTAAATCATGCTATGTTGTCAACTAAGTTGAGCTTTCTTGTCCCGTGACGATAAGGGCGAAGTGTCAATTCTACCACCTATCTAAGGAGTTTCTTCATGTAATGCTTCAAATATCACCGAGGGTACCAACCCAGAGCACTAGTTGTCTAATTAAGTACAACTAGTCAAGGGAGTTAGCAATTGTATCTAAGGTCTGAGCTAAGGTACTCTCAATGCGTTTTGTAACCTAACTACAATGGATACAAGGCATCCATTGTGAGAGAAAAGCCTTGGGTACTAGAATTGAAGGCATCTTTATAGTTTAAGCATTCAAGAACAGTTCAACAGAGTTTAAAACACAACATGGAATTAGGGTTTCATTGAAACCCTAGCAAACTAAATTAGAACATCAAAATAACAAATAACACAAATTAAACTAGAGTGGTGCTCTGGCTAGCCCAGGCATAAGGTTTTTCGCACACCCCTCAATTCTATTTATACATGCAAGAAATTCCCAAAAACCTCAAACCCTAAAAATAAAAATTAAATTAAAAGTCTCTCACCCACGTCGCTCAATCCGCTCTCTCTTCGTCAAATCGCTCCATGCTTCCATAGTTGGTGAAACCCTAGTTTTAGTTTTCTCTAAGTTAGCTTCTAGGGTTGGAGAAGCTAAGTGAGAGAAAACTAAACCTAGAGAAGTGGTGTGGGCTGCTGGAGTTGTTGGGCGATGTCGGGAGAGGTGATGATGGAGATGGTGAGGTGGTGGTGTTGACGGGAGATAGGGTGGTGGCGAAGGTGGCTCTGTCGGGGAGAGGGAGGAGGTGAAGAAGAGCGAGCTCGTCTGTCGGGTGAGGGAAGAGAGGAAGAAAGAGAAAATGAAGTAGGGTTTGGTTAAAGGGTAGGGTATATAGGTATTGTGGTGTTGAGCGGGTGCATCGGAGTTGATGGGAAGGACGGAGCGAGCGTAGGATGTGGCGAGTGAAGATCTTAACGGCTCGGGGTGATTTGGAGTGATCTCGGTGTTGCACGGGAGCAAATGAACTTCGATGCGCGTGGAGGCAGCGACCGTTGGATGCGGAAGATAGAAATCTCAACGGCTTGGAGTGGACGGGCTCGGATCCGGGTCGCGGGTCGGGTCTAGCTCAAGCCCATGTTGTAGATGAGTTGCTACTTGTTGGGTTGCAACCGTTGCGCCTTGCGCGGCTTGGGCTATCTGCTCCATAGACGCTTGTCTCCAATTCTTCTGCTCTTTTGGCTCCTCAGGTTCTCTGAGGTTTATTTATTACCTAAAAACACAAAATTAATTAATACAAATATTTATTCTTGAAAACAAAGAAAACACAGAATCTGGGATAATATCTGATTTCTAAGCGCAAAAGATGAGTAAAATGCCAATAAAAAGGTGTATAAATATGCACTATTGGCACTCATCAAGCAATAGCATCCAACACTCCTCTGTGCTAGAATTTGGGTGTCATTTTTGTGAGTTTGTGTTTC
>JAJJWW010008589.1:0-124101 GCA_023531295.1 Papaver armeniacum | reverse complement strand
ATAATACAACGAGTTACAAGTACTGTGATTCCAAAGGTGAGGATTGTTATGATATAAGTGGATTCAGTAACTTCCTTTAAATTAATTTGGTAACCCTTGTGCCCAAACTAGTTAAAATTGTTCCTCGATCCTACTCGGTAGGGGGTGGGGAGTGAGGAGCAATAAATTTACACCTGGAAATCGCCAAAACTCGAAATCTATTTATTAAAGTCTTATATATTATTGCTCATAGGTTGATACTTCCAGGATAAATTGACACTTCCGCAAAGACTGAAGTTCAAGACCGCAAAGATGTTCTTAATTGAGTAACTAATGACCCGTTGCTTCAAAATGCATGTGCACTTGTGCAGGTTCTGTAATTGATCGATTAGCGAGAAAGACAATGACAATTGACAAGCGCAGAATATGATGAGAAAATGCAGAAAAGCCAAGTAAAGACTTGAAAATTAGACTAATTTAATTGTTTAATATCCCACGTAATTCCCTTTTTCCTTGGATTCGTAAATATCAATATCATATATTAATATAAAATTCAAAATTATGGTAGGCCATTCAGGGTGATCCAAAGTGTTGTTGTCTATGAATCTACATGAGGCGTAAAGCTCCCAAAATGTGTTCTAGGGCTTGCACTAGAGGTGTAAAACGTGCCAGCCCGGCACACGAAGTCGCGTGCTTCACGTGCCATGTGCCGTGCTATGTTTGTACCAACGATTTAAACGTGCAAGGCCGTGTCGTTGTGCTTTACTAGTCAAAAGCTAGGCACAAGATGTTCACGGCACAAAGACACGAATAAACGTGTCGTGTTGTGCCGTGCTGGCACACGTGCTATAAACAATTTGAAATCACTTAATGTATAATTAAGTCGGACATTATCACAAGAATTTAATTAGACAACATATCAATTGAAATTATTTCAAGTAAATTAACAAGTTTATTCAATAAAAAGAAATAGCCCATCAAATATGAAATTGGATTATTGTCATATAAATTAAAGTTCTAGTTAAATATAGGTGAAGACATTATAACAACGATATTGAAATATATTTTCCAAATATTAAGGTATTATATGTGTTGTTATAAATAAGCCAACATAAAATGTTAAAAATTAGCTAGAATAGTGACTCTTTTGTGAAATATACAAAAAAATGTGATGTATTATGCCTTGCTATATGGTGTATTTGTACATGTTATGACGTGCTCTCTTAACGTGCTGGGCTGAGCTGGGCCACGTGCTTATCCGTGCTCGCGTCTTTGTCTTTGTGCTAAGCTCTTTTGTGCCAATTAGTCAAACCCAAAGACGTCTCATTTAACTAACGTGTTGTGCCGTCTTTGCTTCACGTCTTTAGGTCAATGTGCTCAAATTTTAACGTGCTGGGCTGAGCTGTGCTCGTGCTGGCACAGCCCAGTTTACACCTCTAGCTTGCACGTTTCATTGAGTGTTACAATTGGTTGTCTCGAGGGAACACCAGTGTGTTTGTAGTAGAACAGCATCTCAACTTATGATACTGTAAGACTTGTTCATGGGAGCAAGGGTGACACAATGTCATCCATCTCTCTTGGTGTAACTGGAATTTTTGTTGCCAAATTTATCCCTGTTAATCTATTTTAAATAAATTTTAAAAACCAATAATATATCCCTCCACAAAATTTTAAAAACCAATAATATATCCCTCCACAAAAGATACATACCAACGGAGGAGCCAGATAAGAACAAGTTGGGTGAGTTTCCTATGCCTTCAAGCGGTTCTTATGGCGACATAGGCAATTATTTTTTTAATTCTACGCAAAATAAAAAACGAAACCTGTTAGTTTGCTGCCATAGGTTATAGTCCATTTTTGGAACACAGTCTTACTATATTTTTCTTCAAAATTAAACTTTGATAAGAATGGGAATTTTCCCAGTCACATTTTATTGCTTATTATTTCTCACGTAAAAACAAATACAAAATTTATATAACCTAAAAATTCCTTTAAACAACACAAATCCACAAATCCATTACTAAAGGAACGGTTTTACTCGTCTACTTTGTCAGTAAAAATCAAGGTTTTAAAAACGTCCGTTTTTACCGAAAAAACGACCGTTAAAACGGTCACACCATATACCGTGACCGTGAGAGTCCCCGAACCCTAGAGGTGTAAATTGGGCCAAAGCAAGACGAGCACAATTCCCAAAGACAAAGACGCTAAAATTTGAGCACAAAGAGCCCAAGACGTGACTTAGCCCAAGACGGCACAACACGTTAGTTAAATGGGACGTCTTGGGTTTGACTAATTGGCATGCAAAAGAGTACAAAGACAAAGACGCTGCACGGAGGATAAACACGTGGCCCAAATTTTCAAAGACGTTAAGAGAGCACGTCATAATATGTACAATTACACCATATAACAAGGCATAATACATCACATTTTTTGTATATTTCACAAAAGAGTCACTATTTCTAGTTAGTTTTTAACATTTTATGTTGGCTTATTTATAACAACACATATAATACCTTAATATTTGGAAAATATATTTCAATATCGTTGTTATAATGTCGTCACCTATATTTAACTAGAACTTTAATTTACATGACAATAATCCAATTTTATATTTGATGGGCTATTTCTATTTATTGAATAAACTTGTTAATTTTACTTGAAATAATTTCAAATGATATGTTGTATAATTAAATTCTTGTGATAATGTCCTACTTAATGTATACATTAAGTGATTTCAAATTGTTTATAGCACGTGTGCCAAGACGGCACAAAGACGACACGTTTATTCGTGTCTTGTGTCTGTATCGTCATGGCCGTGCCTAGCTTTTGACTAGTAAAGCACAAGATCAGACAAAGACGTTTAAATCGTTGGCACAAAGACAAACACGGCACATGGCACGTGAAGCACGCGACTTCGTGTGTCGGCAGTGCCGGTAAACCAAGACTTTTACACCTCTACCGAACCCCGTGCCTTTATTAGGTCGATAAATAGGAAAAACGGGCAGTTTTATAGTACCGCTTTTTCGCTTTTCATACACGTTGTAACCGTTTTTCTAAAATTAGTTTGAATGTTTTTTCTTCTAAATAACATTTTAACGTGCGTTTTTAGAACCGCTTTTCCCGTTATCACGCACGTTATAACCGTGTAAATAACTTTCTCACCATTTCTTTTGATTTTTTTCTTCTCTCGGATTGAAAGATGAAAACTTCGAATTAAATATTTTTAAATGATACAAGGAAACTAACTACAGGATTAAAACTACAAATTTAAAAAACATAGGATTGTTAAACTAGTATTCATCATTTTAAAAGCTACGCGAACCAACTACGACCACCACCTTTTTTCAAGTATTCTTTATTTTCTCGACGGTTCCTTTGCACATCATAGCCATCGTTGTCGGGGTACTGGCTAGCTATCTTCGTTTGCATAAGTATCATCATCATAATAACCATCATTATCGTTATCATAACCTCCTTCAGTATCATCATTATTGTTACCTACTTCATTATTATTATCAATATTAGAATTATATCCTTCATATGTTGAACACCATGGTCAGAGCGATCGGAAGTGTAACGAGAATCATATGTTGGATTCACATTCTCATAACATTGTGTATTGTCCCCAAATGAAATATTACCAAAGTCATAAACAAAGTCACTCACCGGTAACCTTTCGTATGAGATTTGAACTTCCGATCATGCCGCTTGTATGGTAGAGGGACATGCTCGGATTATTAACGACCTCCTCTTCCAAATCAGATTTAACCACTGTTCTTCTTGAGGTAAAACCGGTGTTTCATCTTCCCCCGCTATCCAATCAAGCATATTGTCATCCCTCAGTAGACTATGAACGTCGTGAACATCAATGTTATGTCTCCTTGCTTTACCTTTAATTCTTTGTTGCTCCAACTTCAAATTGTACTGGACATACACCAGATCATTTAATCTCGATGAAAGTAAACGATTGCTTAGTTTGGTGTGGATTCTTTCAAACACACTCCAATTCATCTCTGATCCAGACGATGTATTTGTTTGACTTAATATCTTTACTGCAATTCTTAATGATATAGGTCATCTATTAGTTGGACAAAACACCTATGTAAAGAATATAAACATGACTATCGAATTATACACATTTCTTATACTAACAATAATCAAATAAAATGGTAGTATTAGAATTTCTTAATGATATAGGTCATCTATTAGTTGGACAAAATTTAAAAATTAATAGGTCATCCATTTAGGGACGTGGGGAGTATTAAAAATTAAAATACCTTGTAACAACGTTTTTAGACTCATTAAAACGTTTTTCCACGCACGTTATAACCGTTACATAGGAAATTCATATCAATAATTTTTTTTTATTTCCTATGTAACCGTTACAACGCCCGTTATTTAAAAAAAAACGTCAAAAAAACGCGTTTTTTGACTATATAACGCGTTTTTGGCCCAAAACGTGCTCACACCTGAGAAAACGCATTATAAAGGTCACACCTAGTGTCCGCGACCTGAGCCGTGACCCGTTTTTCAAACCTTGGTAAAAATGCAACCATACTGTTCTTCTTCCCCACAAACAACATGTTCCAAAGGAAACCTAGGATTTTTCTTGATATTTGAACTTGGTTTACTCCAATATCTTATTCTTATAACAGTGCTTCCCTTATGATTTCCTTAATAACAAAAAGAGCTTCTTATCCTCATAGAGGTAATCATAAAAATCAACTAGTTGAAAAGAAAATATGTGAACAGTATATAGACAAACACTTGATTAATGTTGCAAGTCAATCAAGTCACTCTTATATGTAACTAGAACTAGAAGGAGATTTAATGGATGTCTGAATTTTCATGTGTTTCCTTAATTGGTTAAAGCTCCAACGGATTCATGACTTATCATGTACTTTGAAATTTTTTTGTGGCGTAAAATAAGTGAGAATTTGTGGAAAGTGTGTGGTCGGTCTATGATCATGACAATCTAATCTAGTCCGTCTTGCATTCAAGTTTCACACTTTTATTATGCGTCTGTAAGATTAACTAATAAAAATATGGAGTTTGTTTATACTACGAACAGATAAGACTTATTCATGCATCATTTGTTCAAACTCCCATGAATTCGATAAGAATAGCCGTCTTGAATGCTGGTATACTCGCATCTAAAGACTTGAAGGTTTGGACAAATAAAGCTCCCACGTTGAACGGTGAGGAAACCGTCGCTTCCTATTGGTCGAAATAAGTCTTTTTTGAGTTTTGTGTAACGAACGTTTTGGTGAGGACACTTGGCAACATATGATTAGTTTAAAAAGAATAGGAAAAAGATTTTAAAAAGGAAACCAAATTCAATTTGGAATTTATAAAGTGACAATATTTAGGTGAGGACACTTGGCAACATATGATTGATTTAAAAATTACGAACTTAAAAGGAAAATCTAACTTACCATGTTTGAAATTTTATGGAAGTTCAAATTCAATTTTGAAATCGAGTAATTGCTTATGACTATTTTTTCCAAATTAATATATAAAGGGAAAAAAATCTTCACATTTTCTGCGAAAATAAAAGGAAAAAATAAATAAAATTTCTACATATCCCCACCTATTTAATGTATTTGTTCTGCCGCAACAAATCAAAAATACATCTCAACGGGTCGCCCCGCGCTCACCAAATCAAAAATGCATTTCCACGGGGTAGGGCGAAGACCCGCGCGCACACCAAGTTAAAAGGAAAAACATAAATAAAATCTGCACATATTTTCAACCAATTTAATGTATTTTCGCTACCATACTAACATGGGGTTAGTCAATTGAGTTTTGTGAAGATGTTGAAAGAATTTCAGAGACTTTTAAAATCTCTTGTTAGTCAATAGAGAGTTCTTCAAAATCTCAAACAATCTTTATTATTGGATCGTGACTTTCTAAAAGTCTTCATAATTCTCTGTTATTGGATTTGGAATTTGAAATCAATGATTTATGGTTTTGAGAGACTTGTAGAGACTTTTATTACAAAACATACCATAAATGGCTAAAAAAAAAAGTCTCTCCTAAGTAGGTGGTATTTTCAAAGACTTTGTTCTTTCATTTTTCGTTAAGGATTAAATATCAAAATATTAAAAACAACAACCAAATAAGTTACACTTAAATTCATAAAAGATGAAGAATTTTTTTTTTTAACACGCAATTGGGGGATATGAAAACTAATTGGGGGATATGAATTACTTCACTTAACCAATAGTGTCTGCTAAGGGGTGTTTTTGGGGGGCAAAAATACTAAAGTACCCTTCCCTCAAAATAAAAATCAAAAAACAAAATCATATCCCCCATTTCCATCTCCACTTCTTATTAATCTCTTTTAGGGTTAAAGCTTTGAAACCCAAATGTTCCCCATTACCTTTCAAATTCTAAATTTTCCCCACTCCCTTTCAAATTCTCTTCTCCTTCTCTGCCGGCTCCTCACTTTGAAAACGATTTATCTTTTTTCACATTCGGAAGTGATGAAGACCATGCCGGAAGTGATGAAGACCATGCCGGAAGTGATGAAGACCATGCCGGAAGTGATGAAGACCATGCCGATACTGAGTGCCGGCATGGTTATTCAGGATGAAGACCATGCCGGTACTGAGTTCCGGCATGGTTATTCAGGATGAATACCATGCCGGAACTCACTATTTTAGACAAATTTTTTCTGTATGTTTTTTCCCTCAAACCGGCATGGTTTATTTGGGAATCGACCATGCCGGCACCACTACCGGCATGCTCGATAATACTTTGACCATGCCGGAACTGAGTTTTTCAGGCGTAACAATGGCGGATTCAATGAAAAAAATAATCAAATTTCAATACATTAATACCTATATATGACTAATTGGAGCACTTGTATAATCAGCTTGTTTACTTTCATTGTTGGTTCTTCCCATAAACTTTCATGATCATAAATATCTTGATTTAACGTTGTTGCATCAACAAATTCAATGATAATGATTTATTCTAATGATTATCAAACTAAACTATTAACTTACCTAATTATATTTAACCACTAAGCATGATTAGTGATTAGGTATTACGTAAAACACTTAGATAAGGGGTGACCCTGAATTGATATTTGAATCCAGGTTTTGTCCTTTTCCTTTATTATCCCCCAATTAGTTTTGATATCCCCCAATTGTGGGTTCTTTTTTTTTTGTTATCTTCCAAAACCCAATAAATTTACTAGAGATTCAAATCCCTTCTGTTCGTCTCGTTTTGATTTTATTAGAAAAATGGTTACACTTTATGTTAGCCATGCATGGACTAATACATTTTCATTGAAATATTCATATATTCATTTTGTAAAATAAATAAATATATTTTTTGTCTCATGTGTGTAAGCTGAAATTCATATATGTTTTGTTGTTTCAATGAATCACCATAATTCCATGAAAATCATTCAGAGAGTCTCTCAAAATCTCTAAACTCACAGAGAGTCACCCAAAATCTCTTGCACAAAAAGTATCTGAATGTCTCTACTAATCCCAATTGACTAACCCCCTGTAAATCAAAAATACATCTCCACGGGCCAGGGCGAAGTAGCGTGCACACCAAATAAAAAATAAATCGCCACGGGGCAGGGTAAAACTCTACGCACATCAAATCAAAAATACATAGACATGAGGCGGGGCAAAGCCCCACGACACCAAGTTAAGAAAAAAAAAATATGCCCGATGCGCAGCACGGGCACAAACCTAGTAAATAGGTTATTAACTAGAATTAAAAAGCAGTTGGAATGGGCAATATAAAAAGGATGTTTAATTAAAGCTATCGGCGAAGCCCAATCCTTACCATCTTTGATGTATAGGTTTGGCCTCCGTCGGTATTATAAGCCATTGGAGGGAACTAAATTTCCGCATTACCAATTGGATGAACTGAGAAAACAAAAAAAAAAAGAGCATTTTCAAAGGAAAACTATATATAAAGATCCCCACTGATAACATCTACACATGAAAGCCTTCGGTCAAATATTAGACAGAATCATGTGATTCAGGTTGCGTGGTAACCCAAGAAATTGACTTAGGTTGTAAGAAGTAATAGGAACCAGCAATGCTATGTTCACCGGGTGATGACTCCGGTGAATATCACCGCAAGACACAACAAAAATAGTGGGACCCATAGCCCAACCCTGCAAGCTCAAGTGGATCCCAGGGGCTGTGAGTTGCGGTGATATTCACGGTGAAAACCGCGGTCAACGTAACATCATTGAATAGGAACACATTATTTGTTTGTAGCTTGAGCCCATTGAAGTTCCCAAGTTCAAATTTATTGTTATTTTTTATATAGCTCTTGCATTTTTTTTAATTTTTTAATTTTTGTAATTAATAATACAAAAAGATTTAAACAACACCACCCTTGGTTGGAAGCCGAGCAACAAGCTGAGCTCCCACCCCTTTTTGAATAAAAACACCTAACCTATGAAAAATAAAGCTACCCAAACCACAACCAGCGTCATTATTAAACAAACAATTCTTTAGACGCTTGAAAAAAGAAATAAAATCATCGCTAAGCTCTCCTAAAGTGGTAAAAGCTAAAACATTCAAACCGTAACCACGAGCGGCACACTCAGATAAATATTTAGTGTGCTTACGCAAGACTGCTCTAGAAATAGCTTGCCCTGGAGTAAAGGCCCGAGCTCCATCACCAAAGAAAGGAGAGACTCTGTGACATCCATACACACATCTTGCCCGTTTTCCCATTTGAGGACAAGGATATCAGCCGGCGTAGGTCCTTGTTATCGTCGTTATAATACCCATATTCGCCTCCTTGTGTGCAGGGATACCAGCTTTGTAAAGGATATCGATAGCTAAATCACGAATTACATCATGTCGGAACTTAATCCCGACATCCTTAGCACAGTGAAGCGCATGATCACCAAAAATATCCATAGGTTTACCGCAACAAGAGCATAACCCACCTTCTACAAACAGAGTAATACCAAGACGATAACAGACAACAGCCCTAAACTGACGGGGACCAAGGCACTGGCCAAGTCCACTAATAGGAACAGCCAAGAGATAGTCCTGAGCGTGCTTGATCTGATTACACCGCCATAGTATTGCGTCTCTATCGAAAGAGTAAACCGGACGGGGATTCGCTTCTTACCGCATCGAAATAAGAAACTGCAAGGAATGCATTGATGGGGGCAAAGTGTCATCGACGCACATATGAAGAGGGCAAATCACATACCCGTATAAATTTCTCAAGAGTGTTTTGTAAGCAACACTATTGTCCGGGAATAGATCGCCAAGTATCACCTTCCTCACAGGAGTCGTCCGACTCGAGAAGCAAGATAACGATGAATTGCAGTGTCCGCCATAGTATAAATCCCAAGGCCGCCATCTTTGATAGGCGAGTAGCTATTCTCTCGCCGCAAAGGACCGAAACCATCTCCATCACCCGTAATCGAAGCCTCAAATACTTGAGAAGGTGATCGTCAAAAAGGGCAGCGGCTTGTCAGAGCTGCGGTTGGTGGTGCGCATAGCAAAATATAGTCTAGAAACACCAACACAGTTGCGGGCAAAGAAAGTCTCGCTCCGAGGGTCCTTAAGATTTTTGATAGATGACATTAAATGGATAGTTTTGTTCACCCTACCCAAAACAATATCGCTCATGAAGTCCATATCTAAACTCACGGAGTCCACCCAACAGCTTAACCCTTTGCTCGGCCTCCCAATGTCCTTGGGGAAAACATCCTCCTCGAAGCTACGGGGATCGGGAGTAGGCCGTAAAACCTCTCGTTTTCCTAATATTGAGATGCAAACCTCTAGCCGGCCCTTCAGACTCTATAATCCGCAACGCCTTGGCAACCTCCAAAGTGTCTCCAATCACAGTTCCGTCATCAAGATACCAGGCATGAAGATCAAGCTTGCACTGAGAAACAATAGACTTCACTAGAGGGTGAAGAGTCAAAGCAAATAGAAGGGGACCAAGAGGATCACCTTGTTGAACCCCTAGAGAGGAAGCCAAAATATGCTGATCGTAGAAAAGTTTAGCAGGCCTAGCATAACAAAATTCAACCCAACGAGAAATACCGACAATGTATCCGAACCTCCTGGATTAGATGAGACCTACAAACCATATTGAAAGCATTCGAAAATCAATAAGCAACATTGACTTCGAATCCAAATGTCCTTCCAACTCCAAAGAACCTTGCTCACACAAAGCGTGAAGAATACCTTCACCCCTACCGGCACACCAACTCCAAACCGATGATCCCCAAATAAGAAGACATAGCCTTCCCAACTCAAGCGTGAAACCACCTTAGAGACCAACCGACGCCAAATAGTACCTACCGCAATTGGCCGTAACCCTCCACCAGGTTTGAGCGGGCGTGAGAGGTGCACCGGCGATGAGCTCCCCCAAAACCATGGGACACTTGCCAGCCCAACCAAAGGTTGACCACCCCGTGATCGAAGCCAACAAATCATCCGCCACTCCGAAGCCGCACCACTCAAGGCATTAACCAAATGCTGTGCACGCAACCCATCCCGGCCGCACGAAGTCCCTCTAGGAAAACTCTTGATTGCACCACGAACAGCCCGCGAATCCACCGAGACCGGTTCGCCGCATATATCTTCCTCTGAAATAGAAGGAGGCGGAGCTGTGGGGTGTTTCTCTTGTAGTTCCACTAATGTGGTCTCACTGCGAGGAGCAATGCCGTCCGAGGAAAGAACCCGGATAGCGGCTGCATAATGACCAAGCTCTAGCTTCTTCCTAATAAGCACTTAGGTTGGACGCACCTTCCTTTTCTCAAGGTCCTTTTGGAGCTATGGGAACTCGGCCGCATCAACTTGGTGACAAGCTTAAGGCATCCTCCGTGCTCCTCCAAATCATCAAAGCCTTCCCGCATGTTCAGCAACTTGCAATCGCTACGATTGCAAGACCTCTCATCTATTTGTAGGTATATAACGAGCCAGCGTGCATAGAGGGAAAAGGATGAGACGAATCCAGGCAGAGATGTTTAACGGATTGCTTAACACACTGTCTAAGCACGGCTTCAAAGTGCGGGAGAAACTCAACCGACACTTATAGGGAATGTTGGCTACTGTGGGGATAGAAAGCTGGAAGGCAATGCACAACAAGCCTGGTGTTAAAGCAAACTCCTCATCCGATAGAGCCTTGGCAGAAATAGCTTCAACGGAGAGACCCTCATCACCTCGAGCAACATCCCTGCTGACAGAAGCACAACTGGGCAACGCCTGCGTCGCATTCGGTCTGTCGACACCATGAATCAAAAAATCAGCAGAATCGCCATTGAAGGGACTCGCGACAACGCCGCAATGAACACCTTTCCTTTGCAGATGATTTCCAGTGTGTAAAACCATACACCGGAGCATAACCACATTTGTAACTTCGCAGCAAATCTTCCCAAGCATTGAAAACCACGACATCATCAGCTATGAGGCCTCTGCAGTGAGCATTGTCTCTCGAAAAGGAATGCTTAGTTCGTAAGTGATGCATGATGGAACCTCCAGCATACCCTCTATTGTTAACTCCATTACCACAGTTGTGAAGATCCCTAAACGGACAGGTCACGTATCCAATCTGGGAGGTTGAACCGGCAAGAAGAAGGCGCAAAGAGGTGATGCAGGGGTTTGAGAGAAGTACGAGATGCCGCCCGGTGAAGCGACCATGGACCAACAAACCGATAAACCCTAAAAGAGAACAAAGAACAAACCCTAACGAAAAAGATAATCGAGAGAAGAAAACGAAAAAGAAAACGAGTAGAGAAAAGCCGTGGAACAAACCAAAACAAAGAAAAGATCGAACAGTAAAACTAAGGAAAACCGATGAGACAAATCCGATGGAAAATCATGGCTTTCAGTCGCCATGGCTCGCCGCCGGAGCTCATCTCTTCTCTCGAAAAGTATGAATAATATTTTTTGTAATGGATGAATTTTAATATTTTTGAATAATTTTGTAAAATGGTAATAAATTTATAATTAGTAAAGGTTATGGGCGTGGAAAATACAATATGCCAAAAGACTGTAGACGAAGGGTAACAGACTTGATCCAAATTCTAAAAACATTAGCAGCAGTGAAACCAAATTATTTGTCCAATTTTATTTTGGGTGTTCCATTAAATACAAGGGATGAAAAATGAAATATCTGCACTTCAATAATTTGGAGAAAGAGTTAAAAGGGTGAGTGCCCGTAGTCTTTTTTTTTGATCAGACAGCAACGGGAATTGAACCCCTAACCTATAACTTGGGAGTTCAACCCCTAGCCAACTAAGCTAATCCTAGTTGGTTGAGTGCCCGTTTCAGGTTTTATTAACTAGATACATTTCATCGGGGTGGAATACTCGTCTAGAAATACCCAGGTTTTCTGGCCTGGCAGTAGGCTCAACTTAAACTATGATGAAAAAAGCTCCTTCTCTCCTCTCTCTCTCTTCTCAAAAACTAGAGAAAAACCCATCAACTTCTTCTTCCTCCTTTGCTCAGTTTAGGGCCTAGATCTGAGCAAAGATTTCTTGTTTTTAGTTATTTTTGTTGTTTCCAATAATCTCTTCGCTATTAGAGCGATTTTTATCTTCGCTATTTGGCCGATTTTATCTACACTTTTATAGTGTTTTCTTCTACGGATTTGTTTGTGTTTGGTTTTCTTGATAAAAGTACATCGGCGATTTGGCACAAGCGAAGATCAATTTTTTCTTCATCGAGAAAAATAAATTTAGGGTTCGGGTTAGTCGCTGCACATGAAGAATTTTTGGGCATATCACTCCTCTATCATAGGAGCATCTCTTTTCCAAGAAGAAAATCTATCATAATGGTCGATTTATAATTTCGAATACCATTTCTTCTCCAATCTCAGAGTACAAGATTTGGATGCTATCGTGGTAGATCGCTCTTTCTCTTCGCGAGTTATTTACGTTTTGTATCTTACTTTGTAATTGTTTCATGTTATGATGTACTTGTTTCTCTATAAAACCATCATGTAAACGTTTCTTGTGGAATGAAATACTTATGGTTTAATGAAAAAAAAAAAAAAAAAAAAATTCAGCTTAAGAGTGAACCTAAATATGCTGCTCCCAACATGTTGTTCGAAGTGGAATTTATAATTTCATTCGTTAAAAAAAAGGCCCCAACAGGTTAAGAATATCATTTCGCATAATTTTTTTTTAACTTTAAAGGGAGTCATTTCACATAATTAAACTTCGATAATTACATGAACTAGCAAAAACACCATAACACCAAAGCCTTGGATTACTACGCTTCTTGGTAAGGGAACCAATTTGTGTACACGGAAAATGGGTCATTTGTCCAAAAAAATTTAAAACATGGTTCAAAATTTCAAATGGATGAGTAAAAATTATTATGGGTGAAATGGACACAAAAAAAATAGTAAGGATGAAACCGGATTCATCCTGACTTAAACTTAAAAAATTGCGAGGATGAAACTGGATGCATCCTGATGTAAATTAAAAATAAAAAAAAAAAAGAATTAGAAAATGGGTAGGATGGAACTGGTTACATCTTGGCTATTTTTATATTTTTGTCCATTTAAACAGTATTAAAATCTGAATGTCTTTTTCATTCCGGAATTATTAATTTTGGTCTTTTTAACCAATTTTGTGTACAAAAATTCGGTTGGCATACAAGCTTTGATTGTCATCCCTCAAATGTTGTTACCAACACTAATCAACTAGCATAGACCGTTAAACATCTAAATTGGGCTCACACAACAGATCATGTTATTAGTTTGTGACATTTGAATTTATTTTATGTTTTATTGGTAAAATATTTGATGGTAACAAGTTTTGAACTCATGTCACTTGTATCATCACCCAGTGACTTTACCACTGCCCTGCAGTGACATTTGAAATTGTGCTCACATAACAGATCAAACTCTCACATTTTTATTCTTTATCATACCTTGTTTGACGCATTTTGTGTTTATACTAGGACACAAGAAAAAGCATTCTTCATGTGTCATATGTTTAATCACCCATGAATTGGGTAAGAACCATCATTTTCACATGCTTGTATAGTGGCATAAATAGGTTAGCAAATAAACTTAAAAGACATTTCTTTATCGGTAAAAAAAAAAAAAAATTGAATCCAAAGTAAAAAAGGGAGGTACGAGAGGTTTGAACCTCCAAATAACAGAAGAAAATAAAGAGGAAACGGAAAATGAGCAAAGAATCTAAAGCCAGGTGAAAACAGGCCTTGATTAAATTAAGCTATCGACAAAGTTGAATACGTACCACTTCAATGTATGGATTTGGCGTCCATCGAGATCGAGTTTATGAGCCATTGGAGGAAACTAATTATCTCTACCAAGGTACGGATAAACTAAGGGTAAAACATGCTAAAAAAGATATCTTGATTAAGGGTAACTTTTAAGAGATAATGTTTTTATAAAAAAAAAGCACATTATTTTAATAAAAGCCAATATGAATCAAAATTTCGAGTTATTTGTGTTTAAGACAAAATTATGTCCACAGAGTATAATTCAAAATTTCATATAGTTGATTATGTATTTTCTAAAGTAAGTTTTAGATTTCAAAACACCTTTTTTTGATGCACGTACGTTATTGTTATTTTTCCTCTGTAATTGTATTCCTATATAGTATCATTTTTCCAAAAAAGTAAAAGCTGTACAAATATGAAGATAGAACATAATGGAGCTTATGATGCTCTTCTGAAGATGCCATGTAAACTAAGACTGAACTGACTAATGCTATCCCACATGACTTTATGTGATAGTTTCTCGCAAAAGCGGCTTCTTTACCTTTGGATGATCAAATTAACGGTTAGATTCACATTCAGGAAAGGACTCATCACTTTTAGGGAAGGACCCACCATTTTCAGAAACGGACCCACCACTTCTCCTAAAGGGTTCAAGGCTGTTAGATTTGGGTTTTAGCATGATCTAACGACAAAGAAGCAACTTTTAGGGGAAGCCATCCCGCAAAATCGTGTGGGATATCACTGCACGTAAACTAATCCCAAATAACTTCTCACTCACAGACAGTCTAAACTTGAAGACCTCAAATATGTTCTTAAACAATGGCCCTGTTGCTTCTAAATGCATGTGAAGGTCCGAAGGATTTGTTGACTAACGAGAAAAAAACTGACAAGTGCAGATAGATA
This sequence comes from Papaver armeniacum, assembly GCA_023531295.1. Lineage (NCBI taxonomy): Eukaryota > Viridiplantae > Streptophyta > Magnoliopsida > Ranunculales > Papaveraceae > Papaver > Papaver armeniacum. Next base: position 109,006 of record JAJJWW010008589.1, on the reverse strand, counting down.
GATATCTCAAGAATCGATTTTGATTGGTTAATATCGTACCTATTTCCTTGATTTTTTTTTCGGAAAAGAGGATAAACCTCACTAGATATATTGACAAAGCCGATTTAGGAAATCGGAAACCTTACAACATTTTCTCAAGATTACAAAGCAGTCATACAATATATATTGTCTCCACCAATTCTTGCCTATTTCTATTCCTCCATAACTAAGAAAAATTTCAGAAGACCTTCGCTCTCTCAAAGGAGAGGAACAAACAACTAGGACCAAACTAGTTTTGAAAACAAATCTAGTATGTGTCAAAGGCACAAGGCAAAGACTGGATCAGATCCAACCCATTGTTCTTCAGGACATGTAAATCACATGAACTGGATTTTTTAAAATTTTGATTGCCTAATGCAATCAGGGTAACAAAGACCCAACTAACAGTAGCAAGTAAAAGTAACCAAGTGACAGTATCCAAGTAACAATAACAGTGGTAATCTGAAAAGGTCTGTAAGTGTCTGGATCGGAACAAATCGGGCTGACTCGGTTTTGGAACAGTTGAAGTAGTTGTAGATGAACTTGATGATGATCTTGATCTATTTGTGTCTGTCTTTGATTCCATTGTTTGAGTTGATGCTAATCTTGTTGTTCGGGCTGGGTGTATTTTCTCTTGAAAGAGACATTAACTTCCACTGAAAACAACTCTTCAATAGATTCAATATATTACTGATTTCTTCTTCTAGGGCTTTGTCTATAAACATAGGTAATCTAATCGAAATATTAGCATCACAGAAAAATAAAACATTAAATAGTAAAACCCAATGAACACCACAATCAAAGAAAAATCCAAAATTGTGAAGCTTAGGTGATGATGGTGATGATAACAAAAGATAATCTATTGATCTTGCTTTGTTATGCTCACTGATTTGCACTGATGATGTAAAAATGGGTTGATTTCTTCTTTGAAAAAGATCACAATCCATCCCTGCACTTTTAGCCAAAAAAGAAAACCCTACCAACAAGAAAAACAGGACCGTAATTAAACCGAAAACTAAAATTAAACAAGATAAATAGAGCAACAAGGTGAAAGAAGGCTAAAATTGATGGAAGATCTGCTCAGATCAGCCCCGAAAGAGCCGATCTGAGCAGAACGGCGCTTAGTTTTTTAGGGTTTTCGTCGGTCTTTTTTGTTTGGAGAGGAAAGAGAAAGGGTTTCAGAGGAAAGAGAAAGGGTTTCAGAGGATTTCCTTGATTTGGTAATCATCAAATATACAATATCATATCTTCATATAAAATTCAAAATCAGATGTGTAGGCCATTGATAGAGGTGTAAACGTCTTGGCCCGGGATGCCCTAAGCACACGAAGTCGCGTGCTTCACGTGCAATGTGCCGTGCTGTGCTGTGCCAACGATTTAAACGTGTTGTGCCGTGCTGTGCTTTACTAGTCAAAAGCTAGCCACAACACAGCCCACGGTGCTTGAATACCCCAGAGAAAACCTCCAGAAAGCATCTCAGAAAGTTCCAGAAAGGGCCACAAAAGTGCAGCAAAATCATGGTGAAAGGTCCGTGAGAAACAACAACAGTCCCTAAAACCGTTACAAAGGAAATGAAGAAAACAAAAAAAAAGCGTTACACCAACCGCTGCAAGGCAATAAAATACAACAGCCACAAAATCAAGTATAAAGCTCGAGGGAAAGATCACAAGTTCATGAAAAGCGTGGCGAAAGTGAACAAAAAATTGCAAGAAAGCTTCTGCGGCCCAAGATCTCGTACACCCTCTTCAGGGGGTTTCGTTCACCTACCTTTGTTTTCACTCACCCACGTCAAAGGTGTCCATCACCCACGCTGAATTCTTTGATGCTTCAAGTTACATCAAAGTTCGATGCGCAAAGAAATGACCACCGTGTATTTTCTTAGGTACATCAAACTTCGATGCTCCGCGATACATCAAAATTCCATTCTCAAAAAGAATACTTCGATGCAACGGTGGTACATCAACCTTCGATGCGCTGGGACACACGCACCGTTGATGCTCCCCTCGGTACATCCATTTTCGATGCTCAGAAACATCAAAATCAAATTCAAAAAAAAAAAAAAAAAAAAAAGCCAGCCAGACCCGAGCTGGCGCGGCGAAGGCTGCAGCAGGCGGCGAACGATTTATAGCGACAATGCTGCAAATGCATGGCTGGCCAAAGTCAAGGGCCCAAGCCGGCGGCCATAGCCGGATGCCTCCTCACCCACTGGGTATCTCTCACCCACGTTAAAAACCCTCACCCACTTCTGTGAGGTTTTGTACACCCACTTCCATCAATTAGGAAAACTTCGATGCTTCTTGCAACATCAAACTCCGATGAGCCACGAATATGAACAGTTGATGCTCTTTGGTATACCAAACTTCGATGTTCTGTGCTACATCAAATTCAATTCTCTGAAAGTTCGATGCTTCATGTTACATCAAATGTCGATGATCTCGCGATGTCAACCGTTGTGCTCAGTAGTACATCAAACTTCGATGCTCTAGGCTACATCAAATTTCAGAAAAGACAGCCACATCATCGTACCACGTCAGCATGCCACGCAGCAAGGTTGTGCCACGGCATACTGCCACGTCAGGAAAAGTATGCCACATCAGCAGTACCTAGCCGCGTTATTAGTGCCACGTTAGCATTCCAGTCGACAGTACCGCGCCACGTCATCATTCCCATGCCATGTCAGCAGATCACGTCGTCATTCAATGCCACGTCAGCAGGCCACATCAGCGTGGTAGTCCAGTCAGCTTGCCACGTCAGCGGCAGCACGCGCGATCAGAGAAAATCTTGTTTCGTCGATAACTCCTTCATTTTAAGTCCGAATTAGGTGATTTTTGGCTCGTTGGAATCGCCTTTCAATTTCCTACAATATGTTGTGAAAAAATCTTGAGTTTGAAAAAATTTATTTTTTGACATTCTGAACGGCACATCAACCACTAGCAAGTGAAAACCACATATCATATTCAAAGTTCGCAACGTTGTTGCGTCAAGTTTTACCCCCAACCTACCCGGGTGCAAAGTTCGTGAGTGCTGGTTCGATTCATAAACCTCAATACGAACATATTCAATCACCATTGAAATCAAGCATAGCTTGATTGATCGAATCATTGTAATCCTGTTTCACAAAGAATAAACTACCATTCCAGCTTGGTCGAATCATAGTCCGATTTTTCCCAAAACTGTCTCAATAAAGTTTTCCTCACAATTGCTTCAGTCCAGTTCTATGCATAACTACTACAGTAGAGCTGATCGCAGCTGCTGAAACACAGTACCGTGGAAACTATCTTCAATCCAGTTTGGACTTAATCAAAGCGCTCCAAATTTACTTAAAAATCAATTTACTAAGTCGAGACGAGACGCTAAGGCAACTATACTAGTCATCGTCGCTGGAAAACACCAGCATAGCCAGTGGGCATCCTACACTACACCATTTTTCCCGAATCTTAACGGTTTTTGAGCATTACGAAATGGGGTTGTAACGGTTCTCAAACGTTACGAAACACGGTGCTACAATTTTTTTGTAATCTACCCACTAGCCGTTACGAATTTTAATTTTTTTGTAACTCATTTTTGTAACGGACATCGGCCGTTACTACGTGGCACTCGTCGTAACATGCACGAGCCATTACGAATTTATTTTGTAACATTATATTGTAATCAACAGGAAGCCGTTACGAATTTTTTTGTAATCAGTAAAAATTACCGCCCGGTCAACATTGACTCGGTCAAAATCACCAACAACGACCAATTATGACCAGGTCAATGTTGACCTAAGAGCTCATCGCCTAAAGAAATACGCCTAATTCCAAATACCTACATACACTTTTCATTTCATCCTCCACAGTCAACAATATTTTCTTAAATCAAATTCATTACAAAATTAATCAATTCATATCACATTCAAATCAGGTGATATAAAAAAAAAACATAAATTCTCCTAAGTACTTTTTTTTTTTGTTAAGTATCAAAATACTAAGGGAACACATACAAACTTACTAAGTTCAGTTCATAGAAACTTCCCATGTTCACAGATTCTTCTAACTTAGAAAATACATAGAAACTTACAGCTGATCGCAGCTGCTTCCCAACCTAATGACCGCCTTGTTCTCCAACCTTCGCTCCAAACTTGCGCAGCAGAGCATCCTTCAATTAACATGCGAACACAAAAATAAAATACTTAGATATTGGAAGTATGCACGGAAAAACTATAGGGGAGAAGTAATGAGATTATCGCTGCAAGGAAGTAAGAGAACTAAAATTACTCCTACGGGAGATTGCTAAAGCCTTTCATAAGTGTGTCTTACCTATGATAACGAGCATCCACCACCAACTTCGTGTTCTGAAGTTTCAAAGAACTCGTATACATCAACTCCTTCAAGAGATTGGATGCAAGATCAAACTGCACCGAGAAATTGGATGCAAGATCAACTTGCACCGAGAAATTTTTTCGGATCACAAAACCAAGTTATATATATTTTTTACTTGTAACAAATACAAATTTTTGGATAGTAAATTAAGATCATAATACAACCTCGACAAGGGGGACAAAATCCCCTTCAAACCGAATAAAACCAATAGTATATGCTAAAGAGTATACCTGCCTTGACTCGGGGGTGCTACGGATACAACATTTGTCTCAGAGCGAGTGCTTTTTCCTGTTGCGCCAACAACCTTGTCCTTTTTCAGTTTCTTAGCTAGGTCAAGTCAGTTGAATGTCCAACATCAGATTATGTGGTTCTTTATCAACAACAACCCCTAGACAAGAACAATAAATGAGATATACAAGGAAAAAGAAGAAGAAGGTTTTAGAGTAATAGAGAACCAGTGAAAGAAAGAAGCCAAAAAATTGCTCCAACAACATTGTTTATATTCTTGATTACTTTTTTGAACTAGCAAGATATAACTTCCGGTGAGCATTAGGCCACCTTTATAACTCGTTTCTACCCGTTGTAACCATACATAAAAGTCCAACATCAGGATAATAAGGTCAGAAAAAATCAATCATCACCCCTAGATCATATATAATTTCCACTTCTTTACATGTAATGTTGTATTTCTTCATTTCAAGAATATAGAAACAGTCCTAGATTGTCATTAGCCTCAAGCAGCTACTACAAATGTAACATTTATTTGCATGAACTATATAAAATAAAGTATTTAGTTCGACAAATACAAGTTCAATTTACAAAGCTGCACCCAAGTTCATAATGAAAAGCAAAATCATTTTTGTAGGTTAAGTGTCTCACCCCCCAATGTATTTCTTTCTCATTCATCAGTTTGGTTGTATCCTGGTGTTTATGGGTAAAAATCGTTTCTGCCGATTTCGGTAAATTCGGTAGGTGAGTGAGAAACTGGTTTAAACCGTAAACAAATGTGCTGCACGTGAGCACTTTATAGATTCGAGAGATCAATCTTTACAAGTCCGGCCTAAACCAAGAAATGGCCGTTCCAGACTTGCTTCGGTCACAAAGTGGAGGAGAAGGGTTGATTTGGGGAGGGAAGCAAAGAAAGGTGTTGAGACCAGAATAGTTCTGGGAGAGTAGTGTCTCGACTTGTATCAGAAAGTGAAAGCTTAAGAAGCTTGCAAGAGATGAAAGCTTTTTTGGAGAGCTTGCAAAGTTGCCTTTTCTGAGAGTGTAGTATTTTTCTCCTGACCGAGACTTGTGTCTGGTGGAAATAGGTAAGACCTATTTATACAAGTCGAGATTGAAACGTACTCTCGGCCTCATGAAGGAAGAGAGTAAAGGGTGAAATAATGGGAGGAGGTGGTAACATGGTGTTAATGGGTGAAAACGTTTTCACCATTATTTCCTCTTTTATTTGACCGCTTTATTCCTTTTCACGCTTTCTTAATGTGAGCGTAGTGTACGCCGCATGTCAGTGACCGCCAAACATAAACCCTAAAAGCATCCCCGCTTTGTGTTGATGTCTCGAGTGTTGGTTGCATCTTGGGTGCAAGTGGTGCTGCTAGGGACGCATGTGGCATGTGCCAATGGCATGTGCCAATGGCATGTGCGGAATGCCTTCGTTGCGAGTAGCACCTCGAGCGTAAGTGGAAATGACAGAGCTTCTAGTGGCGTGTGTGGCATGTGCCAACGGCATGTGCGGAATGCCTTAGTGGTAGGTTGCATGGTTTGCAAGTTAGGCTACCAGCGTGTGTGTTTGGCATGTGCCAATGGCATGTGCGGCCATACTGACCTAGTTGCAAGTCTCGCGAGCCTAGGGCGCTATATTCTGGCGTGGGCCAATGGCATAGTGGCTTGGAAACACGGCCATGCGATACGTGCTGGCATGTGCCAATGGCACGTGCGGCCATGTTGACCTAGTTGCAAGTCTTGCAAGCCTAGGGCGCTATATTTGGCGTGGGCCAAAGGCATAGCGGCTTGGAAATATGGCTTGTGATACGTGTTGGCATGTGCCAATGGCACGTACGGCCATGTTGACCTAGTTGCAAGTCTTGCAAGACTAGGGCGCTATATTTGGCGTGGGCCAGTGGCATAGCGACTTAGAAATATGGCTTGCGGTACGTGTTGGCATGTGCCAATGGCACGTACGGCCATGTTGACCTAGTTGCAAGTCTTGCAAGCCTAGGGCGCTATATTTGGCGTGGGCCAATGGCATAGCGACTTCGAAATATGGCTTGCGGTACGTGTTGGCATGTGCCAATGGCACGTACGGCCATGTTGACCTAGTTGCAAGTCTTGCAAGCCTAGGGCGCTATATTTGGCGTGGGCCAATGGCATAGCGACTTAGAAATATGGCTTGCGGTACGTGTTGGCATGTGCCAATGGCACGTACGGCCATGTTGACCTAGTTGCAAGTCTTGCAAGCCTAGGGCGCTATATTTGGCGTTGGCCAATGGCATAGCGACTTAGAAATATGGCTTGCGCGTACGTGTTGGCATGTGCCAATGGCACGTACGGCCATGTTGACCTAGTTGCAAGTCTTGCAAGCCTAGGGCGCTATATCCGCGTGGGCCAATGGCATAGCGACTTAGAAATATGGCTTACTACGGTGCGTGCTGGCATGTGCCAATGGCACGTACGGCCATGTTGACCTAGTTGCAAGTCTTGCAAGCCTATGGCGCTATATTTGGCGTGGGCCAATGGCATAGCGACTTAGAAATATGGCTTGCGGTACGTGTTGGCATGTGCCAATGGCACGTACGGCCATGTTGACCTAGTTGCAAGTCTTGCGATCCTAGGGCGCAATATTTGGCGTGGGCCAATGGCATAGCGACTTTGAAATATGGCTTGCAGACGTGTTGGCATGTGCCAATGGCACGTTCGCCATGTTGACCTAGTTGCAAGTCTTGCAAAGCCTAGGGCGCTATATTTGGCGTGGGCCAATGGCATAGCGACTTAGAAATATGGCTTGCGGTGCGTGTTGGCATGTGCCAATGGCACGTACGGCCATGTTGACCTAGTTGCAAGTCTTGCGAGCCTAGGGCGCTAAATTTGGCGTGGGCCAATGGCATAGCGACTTAGAAAATGGCTTGCGGACGTGTTGGCATGTGCCAATGGCACGTACGGCCATGTTGACCTAGTTGCAAGTCTTGCAAGCCTAGGGCGCTATATTTGGCGTGGGCCAATGGCATAGCGACTTAGAAATATGGCATTGTTGCCATGGCGTGCGTGTGGTGCGGCTTGGTTTGGCATTGTTGCCATGGTGCGCGGCGCGGCTTGGTTTGGCATTGTTGCCATGGTGCGCAGATGCGGCTTGGTTTGGCATTGTTGCCATGGTGCGCGATATGGGGCTTGGTTTGGCATTGTTGCCATGGTGCGCGTGGTGCGGCTTGGTTTGGCATTGTTGCCACGGTCTTGCAGATGTGGCTTGGTTTGGCATTGTTGCCATGGTGCGCAAGTGCGGCTTGGTTTGGCATTGTTGCCACGGCGCAGTATGCGGCTTGGTTTGGCATTGTTGCCATGGTGCGCGAGGGTGCGGCTTGGTTTGGCATTGTTGCCATGGTGCGCGGGCGGCTTGGTTTGGCATTGTTGCCATGGTGCGCAGGGTGCGCTTGGTTTGGTATTGTTGCCATGGTGCGCCAGGTGCTGCTTGGTTTGGCATTGTTGCCATGGTGCAAGATGCGGCTTGGTTTGGCATTGTTGCCATGGTGCCGCGTGATGCGGCTTGGTTTGGCATTGTTTCCATGGTGCGCAGATTATGCGCTTGGTTTGGCATTGTTGCCATGGTGCGCAGGTGCGGCTTGGTTTGGCATTGTTGCCATGGTGCGCAGATGTGGCTTGGTTTTGGAATTAGGGTTACGTGTTGAAAACCTAACTGCATTTTTGAAAAATACCCCTATTAATTATTTACACCCGAGTTAAATGCTCTTAGTTAAAGTGTTGCGGGTAACACTAGGTCATGGGGTTTTACGATTTTACCCCTTGTTTAAAACCACCATCAACATTAAGTCCCCCGCTAGCTCCTAACAGGGCTTTGTCATGAGGTAAGCATAATATGGTGACAGACTATCAACAGCAAACCGTAAAGAGAATTGAGGGGCTTGTCTGACCTTTTATAAATAGGATTTGGAATCCTTGCCTCTGGGAGTTTTGCACAAATCGGGAGGCTGGCACGATTGGTGGGCCCGGTGCAGCTTGGGCGACGTTGGGAAGTTGGCGTGAGTTGGAAAACTGAGTGTGCTAGCTGGTGGGACCGTCGCAAAGTGTAGAAACCGTACATGCTTGCAGGCGTGACTAGGGCGGCCATTGGGAGGTCGGCGCAATTGGTGGGGCCGGTGCAACTTGGAAACCGTGCTTGCAGGCGTGACTTGGGCGACATTGGGAAGTCGCGCCCTTTGTGGGCCCGTTTCTTACACGCGTGATTTTGGTAAAAGGGAAATCCTTCCCTATTTCAAAGTCTTCACGCCTATATATATATATAAAGCCCCTTTCTCCCCATCCTGCACTTTATTCTTTCCCCTTTTCATACTAGCGTAAAAGAGAAACCGGCCTGTATGTCTTCCAAGATTTTTTTTTTTTTTTTTTTTTTACGTAGGTGTAAACCTTAAGAGTAGGCGCTTCCACAATCCTTGCATATGATTTCTTGGCGTGCCTATTTGTTTAAAATATTGTTTGTATGCAACCAAGGGAATACTGCATATATTGTTTGAACCCGTAGGAAATATTGCATATATGAATTTTTGGTCCTGAAAGAAATATTTGAACCCTGAAGAAAATACCGCGTGTGTATTTTGAACCCGTAGAGGATGCTCCGTATATAATTAACCCGAAGAACGATACCGTAGGCGTATTTGAGCCCGCATTTGAAACACTCGCATGTGTATTTCGAACCCGTAGAGAACTCCGAAGAAGAATACCGTGTATACGCTTCATATGACTTCAACCCGAGAAAATATTGTATATACGATTTTTGCTTCTTGAAAGAAGTACCACGCACGCAGTTTTTTGAACCAATAGAAAAATGCTCCATATATATTTTTGAACCCGAAGAAGGATACTGTAGACACACTTGTACCCGTATAGAATGCCGCGTATATAGTTTCGAACCCGAAGAAAAATACTGCGTATATAGTCTTGAACCCGAATAAAATACGTCCTCCTTCCCTTTTTTTTTTTGTTGGGTGCGATTATGTGTCAGGGAGATAACTTCGTCTTTCTCCGTTTGTTTTGTGTAGATATCTTATTACCAAATTGTCATGAAGGAATTCGATAAGATGTTACTTGAACCACATTTCACTTCGTCGAGGGATGCTCATAATTCCAAACCGAACACAGATGATGAATTCTTCACTAGAGCCCTCGCCCCTGCTCGGAAGAATCACCAAGGTTTCGTGCCAATTTTGCTAACCGGTGGTGAGGATGAAAGGAAGACACGTTCGGTTTTCCCGAGAGCACCATTCGGTCCTTGTCTTCATAAAGGGTGTATTCTTCTTCCAATATTGACTTCGTGGATGTGTCAAAGCCCATTGCGTTCTTTTGATAGATGGGTTGAGTTCATGGTGAGCAAGGAGCATATAAATACCAACTTGACTCGAGCGCAGGTCATTGATGCTTGTCAAGACTTCGGTAAATCTCCGTTAGGAAGGATACCCGTGCTTGGTTGCTTTCATCTCTAGATGGTGTTCGGACACCCATACAATCATATGTAGATGGGGCGAGATAACCTTCTCCTTGGAGAGTGTGGCTCTCTTGCTGAATCTTCCGTGAATCGGGAATCTTAAAATCCAATTATCCGAAAGTGAGGTGAAGATGCGGATGACCTTGCCGCTAAGTTGGGGATTTCGCTCGGAAAGACTCCATTGCGAAGTCTAAGGACTCGCCCTGAAAGAGGATGAAATGTGCCCTTACGGTTGGTGGATATCTCAATGGTTTCCGGACGAGTTGAGCCCCGAACGTAAAAGCAATGATCTTCATGTCGCAAGCATTTTTGGCTCTCTAGTTGTCTAGAGACATTTTTGATGACGGTTCTGAAAGAAGGGAATAAGACCAGAGTTGTTAGCGATTGCTGTGAAGTTGGCAAAGGGTGAAGTTCTTCCCATTGGCAAGCTGTTCCTTGGTTCCCTGTATGTGCATCTGGATCACCTAGTTGCGAACATGCGAGTTTCGAATGGTTTCATGAAAGTGGATTCATATGTGCACGTTGCTTTTCTGCAAGTCTGGCTATGGGAGCACTTTGAGAAGTATGCTCCGAAACCGTTGCCTTCGCTTCCCATGAGTTGGGGTGGCTCCCGAATTCTTCGATGGGTGAACAGGCGTCCAAGAGTTGGCGTGAGCTTGGTTAGTTTTCTTGATAAGTTGCATGAAATCAATTTTCGTCCATGGGGGCCGGTCCATAAGTCAGTGACTCAAATTGACACTTTTGCTTCTGCTCCGCTCATGTCTTTGTCTTCTCATGACGATTTGAGCGTTGGTGAAAACCCTGTTCATTCAAAGCCGCTGCCCTTGTTATATGCCGTCTTTCTTCATGGGGTCTTTCCAGATAGCTGCTTACAATATTGACCGTGCTGCTCGTCACATGGGTTTCGATCAAGGGGTGCCTCTTGTTTACCGTCCGGTGATCCCTAAGGATTCATTGCGTGTCGCCCTTGACGCCAGTGCCCTTAAGCCGGGTATCCGTCTTTCCTTCTTTCAAATGGAAAGAGTAACTTCGACGACCTTCGGCTATAATGAGTTTTGGTGCGACGAGTTTACTATGATCCGAGATTTTGTGAATAACGTGGTGGAAAACATTCGTTGCAAACCTTCCCCGCAGCTTCGAAGGAGTATCCAATGTTGAGAGATCCCAAGCGAAAGTTGCCTAGCAATTCGGAAAGCCCCCTGTGCCAAGGAACGGAGAAAGAAGAATCGTCTTTGGCGGGTTCCGACGGTTTCACAAGATCCTCCCACGACTCTTGTGTCTTCAGTTCTTCCAATAACCAGTATGTGTCGCCTCTTCATTGGTTTGTCTCAAAACACGTGAATTTCGGCTGAGAATATGTGTCTTGTTTCCTTCAGGGCTTCCTAGTGTTAATGCTTTTCTTTGCTCTTGCACGTTGCCGAGACGGCAATTTCTTCAAAGAACTCCAGAAAGATTGAGCCTTCTCATAGCGATGATGAGTCATATGGAGAAGAAGGTTCAACAAGTGAGAGTGATTCCTCCAGAAGACTGGTTGCTTTCGGGGAAGTGGTTCTGTGAGTTTCGCGTTTCTTTTCTCTCTCTTTCTTTTTTTTGAAAAATGTCTAACTCGAGTTCGCAGGAGGAATCGATTCGGAGGATGATTCTCGGGGTAGAGGCACACGAAAACTTGCCTTTGGTGGCCACCGTTGGTGACTTGGAGATGGGCGTTAGCCAATTGCCGGCACATGATGTGGCTCAAACGGCAATGATTCTCTGAAGGTTGTTGCCGTAGACATGGAGGAAAACCCTCTCATGAGTCGTGAGGCCAGTGCGTGCGCCATTTTGATCCTCCGTACTTGGTTCCTTATCCGGTCATGTGCGGTTGGCGGGGGGTTTCAGCGTGCCGGCTAAGCACGAGGCGTTGTACACCGTAATACGAGAGAAATACGGACATATGGCTACAACCAAGAAGGTCACTAGTCGATTTGCGCTGGTTAAGCGTGTGGAAGAGGCTTTATCTTCCATCGAGGACCCGCGTGAGGTGACTGTCACACCGTTTCGAAGACGTTATTGCCGACTGGGAGCACCATCGCGACGGGTGGGTAGAAAAGGAGTTCAACACTTCGTGGTTTGTCGAAGGCCTTGCGGGGAGATCCAAAAGTTAAAAAATGCAGCAATCGAAAGCCTTTCCGGCGAGGAGATTGCTCGACAGAGGTAGAACTCGAAAAACTTTCCAAGATGTTGACTATGAAGAGAGCGGCTCTTGAAGATGCAAAGTTTACCTTCTCCAAGAAGAACAGACCTCTTTTGGATGATTTTCCTTGAATGTTTCTCCGTTAAACTTTCATTTAGGTTCTTTTTTTTTTTGAAAGACATATTGGATGTCCTGGTTCAAAACTTGACCTTTGATAGACAAAATGGTAGCTTTTAGGGTATTGGATTATTTCGAGATGAATGGTTTTGATAATATGACTCGATTATGTTTTGGGAAAGGAATATTTCTTTTATGAAAGTTTGTGCTAGCAATAGGCATAAGACTTCGGTAGTATGACGGTTTTACTAAGAACCTAAAAATAGATTGTATATCTTTCCCGATCAATTTACTCACTTCATAGGTTTTGCGAACACGCCCCTCTCCATGTAAAAGGCGGTTTTTGCGGTGGCTTTGTGGTAGCATCGCCAAAGAAGTCCCCAATTGCTGGTAGCGTCTTCAGCGAGTCCCCGGTTTTCTGGTGTAGTTTTAACAACTGATAACCGGGTTGTCTGAGCCTGACTGAGTCGCAAGTCCCCAATCGGGCCGTAGCATCTTCAACGAGTCCCCGCTTTCGTGTAGTTTGGCAACCGGGTAACCGGCCGTCTTCGGCAGATTGAGTCGGATCGAAGTCGCCTTCCCTACCATCTTGACATCTCGGTCGAAGAACGGAGATCGACAGTCTCGACATTGTAGCCGATAGATCAATCCTCCCGCTGTGGTCGCCAATTGTTTATGGGTAAAAATCGTTTCGGATTTCTAAATTCGGTAGGTGAGTGAGAAACTGGTTTAAACCCTAAACAAATGTGTTCTGCACGTGAGCACTTTATAAATTCGAGAGATCAATCTGCTGAAGTCCGGCCTAAACCAAGAAATGGCCGTTCCAGGACTTGCTTCGGTCACAAAGTGGAGGAGAAGGGTTGATTTGGGGAGGGAAGCAAAGAAAGGTGTTGAGACCGAGAATAGTTCGGGAGAGTAGTGTCTCGACTTGTATCGAGAAAGTGAAAGCTTAAGAAGCTTGCAAGAGATGAAAGCTTTTGGAGAGCTTGCAAAGTTGCCTTTCCGAGAGTGTAGTATTTTCTCCCGACCGAGACTTGTGTCTGGTGGAAATAGGTAAGACCTATTTATACAAGTCGAGATTGAAACGTACTCTGGCCTCATGAAGGAAGAGAGTAAAGGGTGAAATAATGGGAGGAGGTGGTAACCGCATGGTGTTAATGGGCGAAAACGTTTTTCACCATTATTTCCTCTTTTATTTGACCGCTTTATTCCTTTTCACGCTTTCTTAATGTGAGCGTAGTGTACGCTGCATCTTTGTGACCGCCAAACCAAAACCCTAACAAGCATCCCCTAGTTTGTGTTGATGTCTCGAGTGTTGGTTGCATCTTGGGTGCAAGTGGTGCTGCTAGGGACGCATGTGGCATGTGCGGAATTCCTTCGTTGCGAGTTGCACCTCGAGCGTAAGTGGTAATACCAGAGCTGCTAGTGGCGTGTGTGGCATGTGCCAACGGCATGTGCGGAATGCCTTGGTGGTAGGTTGCATGGTTTGCAAGTTAGGCTACCAGCGTGTGTGTTTGGCATGTGCCAATGGCATGTGCGGACATACTGACCTAGTTACAAGTCTCGCGAGCCTAGGGCGCTATATTCGGCATGGGCCAATGGCATAGTAGCTTGGAAACACGGCTTGCGTACGTGCTGGCATGTGCCAATGGCACGTACGGCCATGTTGACCTAGTTGCAAGTCTTGCAAGCCTAGGGCGCTATATTTGGCGTGGGCCAAAGGCATAGCGGCTTGGAAATATGGCTTGCGATACGTGTTGGCATGTGCCAATGGCACGTACGGCCATGTTGACCTAGTTGCAAGTCTTGCAAGCTTAGGGCGCTATATTTGGCGTGGGCCAGTGGCATAGCGACTTAGAAATATGGCTTGCGGTACGTGTTGGCATGTGCCAATGGCACGTACGGCCATGTTGACCTAGTTGCAAGTCTTGCAAGCCTAGGGCGCTATATTTGGCGTGGGCCAATGGCATAGCGACTTAGAAATATGGCATGCGGTATGTGTTGGCATGTGCCAATGGCAGGTACGGCCATGTTGACCTAGTTGCAAGTCTTGCAAGCCTAGGGCGCTATATTTGGCATGGGCCAATGGCATAGCGACTTAGAAATATGGCTTGCGGTACGTGTTGGCATGTGCCAATGGCACGTGCGGCCATGTTGACCTGGTTGCAAGTCTTGCAAGCCTAGGGCGCTATATTTGGCGTGGGCCAATGGCATAGCGACTTAGAAATATGGCTTGCGGTACGTGTTGGCATGTGCCAATGGCACATACGGCCATGTTGACCTAGTTGCAAGTCTTGCAAACCTAGGGCGCTATATTTGGCGTGGGCCAATGGCATAGCGACTTAGAAATATGGCTTGCGTACGTGTTGGCATGTGCCAATGGCACGTACGGCCATGTTGACCTAGTTGCAAGTCTTGCAAGCCTAGAGCGCTATATTTGGCGTGGGCCAATGGCATAGCGACTTAGAAATATGGCTTGCGGTACGTGTTGGCATGTGCCAATGGCACGTATGACCATGTTGACCTAGTTGCAAGTCTTGCGAGCCTAGGGCGCTATATTTGGCGTGGGCCAATGGCATAGCGACTTAGAAATATGACTTGCGGTACGTGTTGGCATGTGCCAATGGAACGTACGGCCATGTTGAC
Source organism: Papaver armeniacum (assembly GCA_023531295.1). NCBI lineage: Eukaryota > Viridiplantae > Streptophyta > Magnoliopsida > Ranunculales > Papaveraceae > Papaver > Papaver armeniacum. The sequence continues at coordinate 93,975 of JAJJWW010008589.1, read as the reverse complement.
CTAGTTGCAAGTCTTGCAAGCCTAGGGCGCTATATTTGGCGTGGGCCAATGGCATAGCGACTTAGAAATATGGCTTGCGGTACGTGTTGGCATGTGCCAATGGCACGTACGGCCATGTTGACCTAGTTGCAAGTCTTGCGATCCTAGGGCGCTATATTTGGCGTGGGCCAATGGCATAGAGACTTAGAAATATGGCTTGCGGTACGTGTTGGCATGTGCCAATGGCACGTACGGCCATGTTGACCTAGTTGCAAGTCTTGCAAGCCTAGGGCGCTATATTTGGCGTGGGCCAATGGCATAGCGACTTAGAAATATGGCATTGTTGCCATGGCGTGCAGGGTGCGGCTTGGTTTGGCATTGTTGCCATGGTGCGCAGGGTGCGGCTTGGTTTGGCATTGTTGCCATGGTGCGCAGGTGCGGCTTGGTTTGGCATTGTTGCCATGGTGCGCGCGATGCGGCTTGGTTTGGCATTGTTGCCATGGTGCGCAGGGTGCGGCTTGGTTTGGCATTGTTGCCATGGTGCGCAGTATGCGGCTTGGTTTGGCATTGTTGCCATGGTGCGCAGGGTGCGGCTTGGTTTGGCATTGTTGCCATGGTGCGCAGGGTGCGACTTGGTTTGGCATTGTTGCCATGGTGCGCAGTATGAGGCTTGGTTTGGCATTGTTGCCATGGTGCGCAGTATGCGGCTTGGTTTGGCATTGTTTCCATGGTGCGCGGTATGCGGCTTGGTTTGGCATTGTTGCCATGGTGCGCGGGTGCGCTTGGTTTGGCATTGTTGCCATGGTGCGCGAGATGCGGCTTGGTTTTGGAATTAGGGTTACGTGTTTGAAAACCCTAATCCGGGTATTTTGAAAAATACCCCTATTAATTATTTACACCTGAGTTAAATGCTCTTAGTTAAAGTGTTGCGGGTAACACTAGGTCATGGGGTTTTACGAATTTACCCCTTGTTTAAAAACCACCATCAACACCTGGCTGATTCCAGTTAGAGTTACTACCTCCGTTTCAACAGATATCGAGCTTGGCTGTCCAGGAGAAACTGCCAAATGACCATGAATTAAGTATTGGCATGAAAGTGAAGCCTCTCCAAATTGAACCAAGGATATGTTAAAATGAACACATTACAAAATTAATTCAACAGTAAGAAGAGTGGTACCTTCGAAAGTTATATGCTCATTGATTATTCCAAACATTTTCGAGGATCTGGGTGCGGATATTGCACCAAGACTCATGAATAAAATTTCTACTTATATCCAACACTCTTATGGAAACCCACAACCCCACACTTCTTCAGGTATGACCTTCAATTAAAGAGAAATAGAGATCGAGGAATTTAAAACTATAAATTAGTAATCACTTTTTTTTTGCAAGAATTTCAATTCGAGCAAGAAACTTTTGGGTAAAACCTATACGCATAAATCTACAAGTTAACAATTAACAAGGGTCTCCAAACATACCTCAACATGACCTCATTAACCAATTATTTGGCATATTCTATCTCTTCAAGAGTGCCGTCGATATACACAAGTTCTTTACGTTGATGTATCACCAAAGTGGCGGATGCAATGGTATCACCTAGTTAATAATAATAGCATAACAATTTCTTTAGAACCATATGCAAACATAGGGTGCCAAATACACTGGTTTATAAAGTTTAATGAGAAAATGCAAGGAAAACAAAACCTGGATACGAGCGCGTAGCTAGCTTGCATTTATTTTATGGTATCACCTCCTTTACCAATGACCAAACCAACCTGATAAACCAAAATTCATCAAATAAATGTCCAAGTGAAACTAATAGTTACACAAGATCTGCAACTTTTGCTTGCCTTATTGTTCGCAACTTTCATTTGGTATTGCACAGCTCCAGGTTGCCCTGTGAACCTTCGAGGAATAACACCAGACCCTCCTTCGTTATCAACCTGCATCGTAATTGATTATAATGTTAATAGGCATACAAATCAAGTTTCAAAACAATAGCAGTGTCTAAACCAGTTCAGACTGGGACATGTTTTGAGCACTTACAGCAGTGCATACTCAAACCAACTCAGACGCTAGCACACATCTTTTTTGGTTATGGATTTGCTGCCTATGTAGTCGCAAATACACAAAGCTAATTTTAACAGTTTATGTTGTGTGGATGCTCACATATATATAAGGAAAATGCTCGATTAAGTACTATATATATTTATCTAGGCATCATTATAGACTTCAACTGCTATGGATTCAAGTTTACTTCAGCAAGATTTGATCTTAGAAAACACTTTTGTGGTGCCAATTATATCAGCTAAGCTGAATATGAGGAGACTACTTTGTCCATATGAGTTCAGCTAAAAAGAACTCAAACAAGTTACACTTCCAACAATTGGCAATTGAAACAAAAAAACAATGTAGTACCTCAGCGAGAGCTTCGTTAATCAACTCTTTGAGCTCATCAATCTGATCAGAGTACCCATAAGTTCAACCCCTCGAGTTGGAGCATTACGGTCAGCTTCCATGCCTCTAGTAATCTGAATCTTAGCTCCTGACATAAGCTAAAGATTCTTAATCTTATCACCACCTCTACCAATTATAACACCAACCTTTCCATTCGGAATCTCAATTTTCTTACTTCCACCTTGAAAAGAACCATATGAAGCCGGTACCAAAGAATACATATTCATACCACCGCCAAAAATTGGCATTTGCTGAGGTTGCTGCTTCTGTCCATAATTTGTAGCACCAAATGAAAATTCCACTAATTAAATCTCAGTAATAAAGATCCCTAGAGAGCTTGAGAGCTCTAGGGAGACATAGAGAGGGGGAGGGAGGGAGTTACCATTAGGTTCATCGTTGTATCCATCGCCGCTTTCGATACAAGGACGTTTAGCTTCAAAGAGATTAAAAATTCGAGCAAACGATTCAAATCAAACCCTAATTAAATATGGCTTCGTCTGCAGAGAATCAAACCCAACTCTAAAAATTTCAATACCAAATCAAACGAGTAGCAAGAAACCCTAAAATCAATTGAGATACTGAAACCCTAAAATCTAATTTACAAACCGAAATCCTACAGATGATAAATACTTACAGAGATCTGTGAAATCGAAAACATAAACTCGCTTAACAAACGATTGAAGATCAATTCTTCAAAGATCAGATGATTTTAACAGATTAGATAAAACCCTAAAACTGGTGATGATAAAACTAAAATCGAAACCCTAAACTGATGATGGTGATTAAAGAACTGAAATCTTTAGTTGAGAAGAACTAAAATCAGATGGGTTAATATGCACACACTAGTGGAAAATGAAATAAAAAAGTCTGCCAGAAACACACTTAAAACAATGAAAAACGATCAAGCGGAGCCCCAACTTTGTAGTCTTATTTCCCAAACGACTGTTTATGAGATTCTTTAAAAATTTCAAATAACGACTACCATTGGCAGCCTATGATTCAATACTGATAAAAGCAAATGTTTTTTGGATTATAATTTACAAAAAAAAAAAATTGAAATTAATTCAACTAAATTAAAAACTGATTCAAATTTGAATCGATCAATCCAAAACTGGAACCATCTATAAATATGAAACTAAATTCAAATATGACAAACAAAGAATTGAATTAGCATTTTATTAAAAACAAAATATGTTGTACAAATTAAAAAAACCAGAATCACTCATGATCCAAATCAATCTTCTTCGACAAAATTACCAAGGAAACTTGACCTAAAAAGTATCACAATGCATATGGTAATATGAATCTTCTATTTTCAGATTGTTGCTAAGGACGACGTTCTAAGTTTCAACAATTTTTCTAAAATACTCCATAGTTTAGTAGTAACATTTTACACTCAACACCTTGAACATGCCAAAAGCTATCAACCGCAAATGCCATGCAAGAGCCTCCACTTGTTTTTCAACATTATCCTTCGCTTCTTCAAGTGCACCGTTTCTCTTACATCCCGCAAAACATTGAGCCGATAAAACTCGGTTACATAATTCACATGCTCATGCCTACGGTAATAAGAAAATGACGAGCATCCGTGATGTCCAAGAAGACAATGAATGCAGCTTGATAACAAACCTCCGAGGCTAGAAAAGCATGGAACTTTTTGCAAGCTTCTTGACCAACTACTTAAGTTCATCTTAGAACTCATCATGCAACTAACAAAGATAATTAACTACCACTCTATGGTTAAAGTTAATTTAAGTCTGAACAAATACAAATAAAATGTAAAAGGTTACCTCGTCATAGTCTGCGGCGCTCCAATGGGGTTTGACTTCATTGCATCTTAACGCATCAACGCATCAACATTCAATTACATTATGAACATGGCCCTGATCTCGGCGAAAAACAAAATCAACACCCTGCCCACTGCGACTCGCATTCAATTACATTATTAACATGGCCCCGATCTCGGCAACCAACACATACTTGGAATCAAATAAGCACAACACATAACAAAAACGAATATAGCAACCGACACAAGCAACACAGGTTGTACTTCCTAACTGTCCCTAGTATCAACTGATGTTCCACTTACCTGATCTTCCTATAACTTTTATAGGGAACTCAAAATGACCTATAGTGAAACCTATAAAAATTTAATGGAATTCTAACGGTGAAATCCTGAGATACCAGGTATTCTTTGATTCTGTCCTAAGGAAAAAATCTGTAGAGGCGGTCAATGTTTCGAGGGAAAATGGGGTTCCTACCCATTTCCGATCCTTAAGAAATTTGTACAGGATATTAATAAGGTTAGAAATAGATGCATACCAAAAATTTAGAAAAATCTAATGGTTACATTCATCAGATCAGGAGCTACAGATATCCATTTCAGAATTAATGTTCTCGAAAACAGTCAATTCCATTGATTGTTACTGAGCTTACCGAGTCCGATGAACCTAAAATTGAACCAAAGGTACCTGACATACTCAACTTCAACACAACCAAAATTCATAGGAAGACAACGGTTGGAAAATTATACACAGTGCATTACAAAGAATCATTAACCACGGCGGTTTAGCATTTCTAACATGTGACGTTTCATTGATTACCTTAAGAAAAGAAAATTATGAAAACACCATGATAATAAAAAGGATAAGATAAACACAATTAGTCTGTAAGAACAAGTGTATGTCATGATTCTAGAAATGAAATCCAACTCAACACAAGAATGCCCACAAGATGAAAGATGGAGAATACCTCCTCTAACTCGGACAATAAATCAAACTCGTACCATGTTGCTTTGTATGCACAACGATTAAGTTGCAATCCTAGTAAATGAGAAAGCTAATGACATACTGACTCATGTGCTTAACCCTGTAAATAAGATAACTGTACATTCCCCGAACTTTTCAAGTTCAACCCGCTAATATTCTTTTCAAGAAGAACCCTACAAATTCACCCCTAACTACCAAGCCGGTTGCAAAGCACGGGTTGGGCAATATAAAGAAATTTACCAGTGCTGTGAGCTCATGTTGCCAAGCATTTCCTTGCTCTGTGTACAAACTCACGCGCCTCATCATACTGCAAGAAAGAAATTTTAGCACCTTATACAGATCAAAATCATAAGATAAAAACACAGAAGGATGATTAGCCATAACAAAGATTCTCACCTTCCCACGACGAACTAACAGAACAGCCCTAAAGAAAGTACCATTGCTACTTCCATCACCATTGCAGCAATGTTCCCTAAAATCCGAAGTTTGGTTTCATCCCCATCATCCAAACGAGAAACATATTTTGACATTTGATCCCACTCCCCCATGTTCCAAGCAACACTAGCATCCTCGGACAAATACATCATATATGTAAGTGGAAGATAGAAACACACTTACATATATTTAAGACAAGCAAGTAGAGTGCAGGATACAAAATTACATCACAATACAAAAATTAACAATTGTAGGACAAGAGTGACACATGGGAACCCAAATTTATAAATCCTATACCACTATCGAAGATGAATCCTCACTGCTGGAACTACTGTAACTAGCGCCAGATTTGTTGTCACTAGCATAACATGCATATTTCTCTGTCTCCATCAAAGAGAAATTGATAGTAGGAATATCCTCATACCTACATCCATAATAACAACAATGTAAAGTACAGATAAAATTACGAAAACTCCATACCGAGCACAACCTTCATCCATCCAAGAAAACCCATAACTGAAAAGACGAGAAGAACAAAAACCCATGCCAAAATTGAATGATTTGTTTAGGTAAATCCTTTTCACCACCGGCCAAACTGGACCTTCTAGGATTGATAAACACAGAACATTACTTTATTTACAATCTACGAAATTAAAACTTACAATCTACTGAGAAATTGAAAAAATAGGATTTGCATAACAAAATTAACGAGGAAAAAAATACCCGTTCTTAGATTTTGATCTCCGAGGCCACTCACTTCTCCTCAATTGCAAGCTTTTTTAATCAATGTTAGCACGACTCATTTTGTCTTTAACCCAATTGCAGTTGAACCAATTACCAGCAGAAAATTAAGCAACAAATTCATCAAAATCAAATTTAGCAAACAATATCAATGAATCAGAAAAAAAAACAAATCGACCTAGTTCTCGCTCAAAGATAAATTTTCCGAGTAGCTTCTTATCCCTTTTCTTCGTAGACACATCAAACATTTCAATTAAACATTTCTTCTTATCCCTTTTCTTCAGCGAAAAATTAAAAAAATCAGTGAAGTACATAAAAACTGAAAATAGAAAAAAGTTAGGGATTTCAATAGTATTTCGTACCCTGCAATTCGTTATCTGTAGACGTAATACTAAGATTTACCCATCAAACAAAGAAATCATAAGGAGATGAAGTAAATTGATGATGAGCATAGTTCAGAAGATGGGTTTTTTTGTTTTGAAGATGAGAAAGAAATTGTTCCAAAGATGAAAAAAAGGATTTGGGTATAGGATCCAGAATTTCTCTGGTTTCTTTTTCACCATTTCTGTCAAGAAGTGGTTCAAGATTTCTAGTTTAATGGAGGAGATGAAGATGGAGAAAGAGTTGCAGACAACAAACTTAAAGTTCGACATCGGTAAGGTAAGATCGAAAAAAAGAGAGAGAGAGATGAGTTAAGGATAACCGAGAGAGAAGTGAGATAGAAAAGGGACGTGTCTGTTTAGAAGGAATTATGGAAACTAGTTTCCACGGTAGACTCAATCGAAGTGGGATCACGAAACAAGCTACTACGGAAGTCTTAATAGAAATCCACGTGTAATATTTTAATATTTCCTAAACTGCCCCATACATTAAGACTGCTACGAGAGCTTGATTTTCTTTTTGTTATAAAAAAGGGCCGCCATCTAAGCCCAATAAGTAAAGAAAGCTTAAGGAAGTCTTATTCATAAAGCCCAATCAGACTTAAAAAACCCATTCTCCACTAGTGACATCTGAATATTCAGGAGGAAGAGAAGAGAAATGGGTTTACTCGATGAGAAGGGGGAGAAAAAAAGAGAGAGAAAGGGAAAAGAGAAATGCAGTTTACTCGATGAGAAGGGGGAGAAAATCATATCTTCAAGGGTGATTAGCAAATACACCTGTTACCCGACTCTAGTGTGACCAAGCGTGTGAGTAGCACGCGAAAAAAATAAGACTCACACGATTCGTAATAACATGATATCTGTTACGAATCATTAAAAAAATTCGTAACGGCTTCAACATGTTACAACCAGGTTGTAACGGCTTTTTGTAACAGAAAAATTCGTAACGGCTGATGGGCCGTTACGAATTTTAGTTGCGAATCCGGAAAAATGGTGTAGTGCTAATCATTTCATAAACGAAGTCGCAATAACATTTTCAATATGGTAAGTATACAATTTACATGTTTTCGCATCTTTTCATTTATTCATGCATACTTTTGTTCAAGTAAGAAACCTTTAATGTGGCGAGCATCTTCTCACGAGGGATGCACACATTTCAATTCTCGCGCGCATCCGGGAATAGTGGGATTGGCCCCCGCGAATTCCGGATAGCGGACATCTTCAAAATCCCATGCACGAGCAAAATGCAAAGAAGGCAGCGGTGCACCCTTGTGCGAGCATTGAGCAAAGACGACAATCACTATCTTCTCGAGGGCGAGTTGCATATCACTTCAATGTGACTAAGTAGCACTTGGTGGCGAGATATGTAACACCTCATGATATGAAATAACTCTTTTGGGGCGAGCTGCGTAACACTCCATACGCTTGGGGGCGAGTTACATAGCACCTAATTGCAATGCGGAATTAAGCTTCTGAAAATCGAAACTTCAGGTAACCCAAACTTCTTAATCCTCCAACGAGTTGCGGGATTAAGAGGGGGCGAACGTACACCCTAATATTTTTACGCAATTTTACAATCACCTTAATATCAATAGTCCACACTTGGGGCGAGTTTTATCATTGACTAAGGAACACAAAATTTTTCTTAACCCTAACAAGTTGGAGGTTAAGAGGGGGCGATGTTTGTACCATAAGTAAAAATACCACTTAATGGGCCAAATTGATACTTGAATCATCTTTTGGTCCTCATCCAAGCCCACTAACCAGTCAACCAAGACATCCCACCAGTCTGCACAGACCGATCAATGTTCAAAGTCGGTCAACTATCAAAGTCAACTTCCGGTCAAGGTCAATGGTCAAAGTCGGTCAACTATCAAAGTCAACGTCCGTTCAAGATCAATAGTCAAAGTCAACCGTCGGTCAATAGTCAAAGTCAACTGTCGGTCAACTATCGAAGTCGGGCCGCACCCCTAGCCAATTTTTGATCTTGTAGCCAACAATGCCGCTAACCAATTCTCGACCCAAAACTCTTCCACACCGCCAACCAGGTCTCCAACCATCTTTGCCAGTAAACCTCCATCTGCCGCCACCATCATGCACATCAAACCATCAAGCTAGTCCCTACCCATGTAGTCACTGGTATCCGCCAAAGAAATGTCCACCAATACCGCCGACCATCATTTATGCGAAATTTATCATGGAAACATAAATGTGCGGTTCATGTAAATTGAATTGCGAATATTTGACCATGCAAGACTAATTGCAGCAGTTTCAGCCATGCAGTGCTAAGTGCGGCAGTTTCCCATGCGGACCTAATTACAACAAATTTATTATGCAAGACTAAATACGGCGATTTCGGTGCTAAATGCAACGATTTCAGCCATGCGAACTAATTGCAAAGTAGATTTCAAATGCGGTACTAAATGCGCAGTTTCGCCATGCAGTACTAATTGCAGCAGTTTCATACGTGCAGAATTAACTCCAGCTGTTTCATACAGAATTGATGATGGAGGCATGAATGAGCAGTTAATGTAATTTATGTTTATATTTAGATATGGAACTGTATAAATAGGGGAGAGCAGAAATCAGGAAAGGGGGGAGCCAATAAGGGAAAAAATATACAATGTAATTTTAATACCAATACAAAATCACTCCCCAAGGGGATTCTCCCGTGGACGTAGGCAACCTATGCCGAACCACGTTAAACCTCTGTCTTTCATTTTGTTCTTCAAATCGACCCCTAACCCAAAATACTCACCAAAACTATCCATTCATCGTGTTTCGTGCCCAAAAGTAATTTTGGGTACAAACAATAAGATATCTATTGCACTTCCTGTATCTAGCAACGCTGTATCAACCGCCATTCCTCCGATTTCTTCCTTATTACATTATTTTCTACTCGCACAGCTGTGACTGTGATTACCAATGGATTTGTTCGTTTTAAATTTTCTTCCGGAATTTCATCTGCTGCAAACACGATCTCCACCTTTTCCCATTCTTTTAATGGAGCCTCCTTTTCTACCATTTCCATTTTCTTTCCTTCATAATTTCGCTTGTGAATTCTACTTGTTATTCCTGCTTGACAATCCGCATCGGAAATTGATGCTTTAATTATAAAATTACACTTAATATTTCTACCTCTTCCTTGTACTGTTACGATTCTTGCCTTCTCCATAGATTCTTTGTTGTTCTTCCGTATTTTTTCCAAAATTTTCAGATTTACCTTTCCAAGATTTGATAAACTCACTAACAGGATTTATCACCCAAAGCTGTTTCTAGCGCTGAAAATGTAGTTGTAGGAAATCTTACAACCACATCCCAATATATCTAACGAGATTCTAAGTAATCATAATAGAATTCTTTTTTGATTATTAAGATTCAAGTTGGTTACAAGATATTACAATGACTTAACTTGCTCTCCAAATAAACTTTCTCTCTCCTAGTTTCTTGTCTAACATACACTAAAAGATCCCCCACGGTGTGATAACTCTTTCCCTTTATATAGGGTCCTACATAGTGGATGACAGGTAAGAGATCCACTATTTTCGGAATCACTGTGCGTTACATTCGCTCGTATACACTTACTCGTTCTCGCACAGTTTATACTTCGCATAGACCATCACACTATACTCGTGACTTTCTTGACATCATCCAAGACATCATCTTGATTATACTATGTGCGATAATCCTCGCTACATTAGATAGTCTTCACTTCGCATACTCATTACTTGTGCGATATTTCATTCCTACAATCACAGTTTTCAGAATTGGGTGGTAAACAATGATCAGTACTTGAAAATGAAAGCTCAGCCAAACAAATGTTGTTGGTTTTTGAAGTTAGGAGGGATTGAAGGCGGCTGACGTTGAGAGGAGTAGTGACAACTGTGATTTTAGTGTTAGGTTTTCTCTGAGAAATGAACTTCGCTAAGGATAAAAATGATGTGAAATGACCTTGCGCCATGAATGGAAACATAATTATATGACCATCTTCTTGTTGTTGTAGTAGTTGTTTCTGTTCGGTTGGCATGATTGATTTTCTATACGATCAGTTTTCTTTTGACAGACGGGTTTGGGTTTAAAATTAAAAACTTCTAGATATATATATATATATATATATATAGCTAGCAGAAAGGGGAAAGCGTCTATGTTTTAACGGCTGAAACGAGCTACGAGACCATATGTACAATATTAAGGTCATGCACCAACGTACCAACCATGTAATAACGCATCAAAATGTATGGCATTCATGAGCTAACAGTATTCGACAACCACTCAACCCCCTTGATTAGTACCTCACAAGCTAGCTAACTTTTTCCTTTTGGCCACACTCATAAATTCATGTATCTTCAATATATCTTCTCTTCTTATCAAAAAAAACATTCATTTTGGCCACACTCATAAATTCATGTATCTTCAATATATCTTCTCTTCTTATCAAAAAAAAAAAAACATTCATTTTAAGCAGCAAGTGGTATGTGTGCGCTATCAAGACTTAATAGTACAAAGGTGTCGGTTACATTATTCACAGATGAGTGGGTAGCTCAAGGTTTTGCAGGTGGTTGAGTGGTCCATGCATGTACCTTTTTTTTTTTAATAGGAAATGAAATATATTGATTTTAAGAATTAATCATTGTTCTTGTCCTGTTGTACGAGGACTTTAGTCCAGTATGGACCATTATTTAACCAATTAAAACACACTGATTGTGATCTTGCATATTTGGCCAGAGAATCAGCCAAATGGTTGGCGTCTCTTTGCACATAATTGCAGCACCAATAATCTAGAGTATTAAGAATATAAATAGCATCATAAACTAAATTCTGCGTAGTCCATTTTACGGCATCAATCTTTCCATTCACAGCTGAAATCACATTTTTGCAGTCTCCTTCCAGATCAATACTTGTCCATCCTTTTTGTTTAGCCCACACCACTGCCTCTAATAGTGCCCTGGCCTCTGCTTGTTCGGGATCTATGGCACCGCATGTACCTCCTCGCAGTCCATTGCTATTACCTGCATCATCTCTAGTTATTAGTCCCCAACCAGACATAGTATTCCTATCAATGTAAGATGCATCAAAATTAATCTTTAAAGCAGTAGCTCTAGAAGGTTTCCACGTATGATCATTCTAATTGTTAAGACCAAAAGGAACTGTGGAGTTCCGTTTTGATCTGTTCCAATCCTCTACCTGTAACAAGACACTGTTAGTTAATTCTGAAACATTTATGGCCTTATTATCGAAAACCTTGGCACATCTTGATTTGAGCTATTTGTCTAGCTACCACTTCAAAACTTGTGAGAGATCGAGGGGTGCAAATTGTTGGAGATGAATGTCCCTGGTTCTTTCGTTTGTTTGTAGTTAAATGAATGTCCGACGAAGGTATATTAATCCGACTAAGTAATTGAACCAACTACATGTACACAAGTACAGAGCCACAAGTGTGCTTGACAGTTAACAAAGATATATGAACCGTACGTCTTACCCAATAGTACAGTCGGGATGGAAAGCCATCCTGCACCTAGTTAGCAATTCGCCGTATCATTCGCGAATAATACACGAATCTTTCCGTATCGGTCGTTCCCGAATAATACTCCCGTCCGAATGGAACCCCGACCCCTATACGCGTGTTTTATGAACTTTTCGAATAATCTTTCCGTATCGGTCGTTCCCGAATAATACTCCCGTCCGAATGGAACCCCTCCAAGCTCGTTAGACAACATCCACACCACTATTCCACGACCTTGTTGGTGCATCCTATTGAAAACAGTACATATATATTCACAGATACTGCAAAATCACGTCATCCACATGCATTTCTTTCTCCACTAAAATGTGTTTTCTTATCATTTAACATACGCCGAATTTTGCGTGCCGAACTCATATCTCTAAAACGAATTATACACGTACGTATGCCGTGCCGATTCATAGCCAAATCACGAACCATTGACCGGACTATTGACCGAATCTGGTTTCTACAAATCCGAATAATACCCGTACGTTTGCCGTTCCGTACGTTTCCCGAATACCGAATTTCTAACTAGGATCCTGCATGAGTTATAAGTTCTACGTCAAACAAGGATCTTTTCGACCCTCGAATTGGTAATTATTTAACAACGGTTTTGAACATTCAACAACCACGAGACTTCCTTATAGGGACAAATGATCCAAACCAGGATTACATTTATATGCACATGGAATGTGAGAATTACCAGTTTATATAGAAAAAATGATCCGCTGAAATATCAGTTCTCCAAGTAAAGTAAACTATACCTCATTAGCATCCGGGAAAATGTGCATAATGTGTTCAGATGGGATTCTCCACTCGTGATAGATTTCTAGCAAGATGGGGTCCTTTGCCCGAATATATAGTCCCCACTTGATTGAGCACAAGGGTGCTTATCAAAGATGAACTGTAAACGCGTTGGCGTAGAGAATACAAACATCATCATAGCATGTTTACGGATGGGATTAGTTAGCATGTTTACGAATGGTCCAGTCGGAAATCACGTTTGGAATTAGCCTTCATGAGTTCTAAGTTCTACTCAAACAAGGATCTTGACCTCGATTGTAATTACATATTTATGTTCATGGAATGTGATCTTACCTGTTCATCAAGCAAATGAACCATCAAATTACCAATTCGCTAAGTAAAGTAGAACCATATACCTCATTAGCATTCGGGCAAATGCATATGATTCGACATATTTCACTATTAAGAAATCACATCTTATAACAATAGTACTCCATATATTATAACATAGCTTCTCAAGATTACAGAAGATAATTTACCTTGAACAAATCTATGAACTGATAAATCACTAGATAATAAACAAATCCTCGGCTTATTTATGATGTTAAATTTGCTAGAAAACTTTATCTAGTCATCTAATAAGTGTGAAATTTTTCTAAAGAGAGGTACATGTTCAGGTTTAAGTGAAATCACCACATCTACCCCACCATCTTCACGGCATGTAGGCAAGAAAATTACTAAACCTTCAACCGGAATGTTGGGTGGAAAAAAAACGCACAAGGACTTCCACCACCAAAATCAAGATCATGAAACTGGAATCTCAACCAACTATCCACTTCCAAATTTGGACACAATGTGTTTCCAATTTGTGGTATTGTTGCTTCGAGGTCCTCACCACCACCACCTTCTGCCGTTACAGCTCCGAAATCGATGAAGGATTTGAAATATCTACTATCTACCCGAAGTACCTCATCACGGATTGCTTTTGCAACATATGAATGACTCTCTTGCAACAATTCCTTCACTTTCAAAGTAGCATAGGCCCAAAGTACTAAATTTCCGAAATACTCCATGGGTACTGCTGGTTTAATTCTTGCTCTTCCATTTACAGCAACTCGTACTTGTGTCGACTCTTCTAAGTCGAGCCCTCTAGCTTGGGTCACTTTCTTCCAAGTATGAGAAAGTAAACATTCAAACGTACTGTAACTTTTCTCTGGGCTACAATTTTCTCTAAGAACCTTAGTTTTAAGCTTGTTAATGAACTCATTCGAATAGTTGATGATCAAAGTTTCAATAGAGGAATAGACTGGGGTAGTGTCTGGATTGACAATAGTCTTTTTGAACTCGATGGATGGATGGTCAAATTCGACAATAGGTGGGTTTCTAGGTTCAAAAACAGAAGTTCTATCATGATATGGAAGTGTTTCTATGTCGAGACCTCGGGCCATTCTAGCCCAGGCCACAAAGAAAGAACTCATGGATTGACCATCTGCAACACGGTGATGAGAAGTTACACCGATGACTAGACCACCACATGAATAACGGTTGAGCTGGACTTGCAACAGCTCTTCAACTCCTTCAATAGTTGGAAGGAGATGGCTAACATCTTTGGATGGATTGAATGGGAGCTGCTCAGCCAGCTTTGAGGTTATGTAGGTTTCGGTTATGCGAACACCTGCGTTGTTTAGAATGATACAAGTTCTGCCTAGATCATCACTTATGAACCTTCCTGCTAAGTGTGGGTAATAAACAAGAACTTTTGAGAGGGCATCTTTCAAGACTTCATTTGATGGCATCGGGGGTTCAAATGCATATAAAACAGCTACCTGGAGATCAAAAGCAGCTCTATCAAATACGGTAAGAGGAATTACAGCATCAGCAGCAGGGATATTAGCTGATGGTTGATCATGCAACGTGATTAGTGATGTGAAAGTAGAACCAGCTTTCAAGATTGTGTTGTTAATCAAATTAATTGCCATTGATAATAAATGAAAGGCCAGCTTGCGTTTAAAAAAGCAAAATCTGAATATGAAGACTGATTTTTGAAATGGATATGAAGCTTGGAAGCTAAAAAGAAAGGAAGAAGTTGTGATGATCCTTTGAGATCATTACTCATTACATGAGGTTTTTATGTATGTGTGGATACTAGGGCATGATAAGGTTCCACTACAGTGATTTGCAAAAAAGTTAAAGCCAAATCCTAGTCTAAGAGCAAAGTTCCAAAATTCTAACATTGGAACGTTATCTTAATGTGAGCTGGATACGTTGCCCGCCGCAAGCTTTTCATAGCCATATGTGAAGGAACAGTAGTTTGAGAGTAAAAAATCTGAAATAAACTTTCAGATCATCTGTCATATTGTATTAAAGCTTGACGCGCAGTACTGCAAGAACAATACCATCTAACCAACAAAACATTTTCCTTCGGGATTTAAATAAAAGTTCCATCCCCTGCACTGTATTGCTAATTAATCCGATCATAGACGAGACTTTTAACTTATTGTTTGCTAATGTTAATATAGAAATGCGAAATGCTATTGTATGATGAGGTTTTTATACGGTCTTTGTGGTGATCTTCCCATCGATGCAATTTGTCAACAAAAAATAAAATAAAATAAATTGTCTGACTCCCACTGATATTTTTCTTAAACAGTACATTTTAATGTTTGGTATGCTACATAAGTACATAGATTTGGTGTGTTTAAAGATGTTTTGCAATTCATTGCCCTTCCCAAAGTGAAAATACTGCCCATACGTTAAGGTTTTAATTATGGGAGATGTCTGGCTTGTTACCTCCACTTTTTTGTTCCCACCATTTTCCCGACATGTGGCACCAATGACTAATCTGACATTGAATTAGTGTACCATACCAATGTCTATTATATTCGTTTCTGTGAATCGGTATTGACTACTTTAAAATTCTACCTTTTCATGTAAACCCCGATATTTTGGCAGGATTTCTTACAAAGCGCACATTAGTTAAATATTTGGCGTTAAAGAATTCATTTGCCCATTCTTGTGAAGGGAGAGCATCAATGTTTTCGTGTCCTTGAGGTAATCCTGTATTAAGAAATGGAAATGGAAGAATCAGAAGCCTAATACAGAAAGGGGACCTTGGACAGAACGATTAACCACCTTTTTGATTCTTAATTGGCAGGTTAGTGACTATGGTGATAATAATGCTACGCTCTGCAAAGAGTCTAGCCATGATTATCATAGGGATCATGTGATGTGACCTTGTTGCATGAGAGGAAATACAAGAAAAGGAGCTTATGATCATATATAATGATCTTCAGAAGAAACTTGTCACTTCCAGACAAATTAAACATGAAGATCTCAAAGATATTCTTAAATAGTGACCGGCCCTGTTTCGTCTGTGTGAATGCATATGCAGTTCTGGGTCCTGCAGGTTTTGTTTATTAGCGAAACAGAAATCGACAAGGCGATGTCACTGTCATACCTATTTCCTTTGTCTCGTAACATCAGTATGATTTTCTTTTCTTTTTTTGCTCGATAAGAACTACACCGGAAGAATCAAAGAATATAAAACCCAAGGTGAAAGCCACTTGATTATCTTCATTGATGCTTCGTACAGGAATGAAGATTCTTTAATGGGATACGCTTTCATTCTGTACTCCAGAGATGAAGAGGTATTCATGAACCTTTCGGCGGGCTCAGAGTGGGCAACGTCAGCTTTTCATGCAGAAGCAAAATCCTTACCGGAGGCGATTACGTGGTTAAAGGATAATATCTTATCAAGCGTGGCTATTGTAGAATTACCCCAAGCTAAAGTAAAATTTATAAGGAGAAAAAACAACAATGCAGCAGATTACATCGCAAAGGAGGCAAGAATCAAAAGGTTAGAACACATGTATGAAAACTTAAACCAACGAGTTCACAAGTCTAGCTTAGATTCCAACTCTTTTGATAAAAATGATTCGGAAAATGGGTCATATGACCAAAACCAATAAAGTCCGGAAGTAGTGGACTTGTAAAATATAGGTATGGGTGAAAAGGCATAAGAAAATTTGGTCATATATACCCTTTACTTTAAACTTTATCCTTTATTATATCATTTTCTCTTTCGTATTTATTTTTTATCTTCAATTTAAAATTAATTGCGAGAATGATCTTAACTTCCGAAATATAAGTCGGATTTTAATAAAATTTATATTTCTGGAAAGGGGGTCGAAATTCTCTACGAAACAAGATCCATTGTTAGTATGAAATTCAAAAAAAAAAAAAAAAAATTTAGCCCAGGCCGCGGATACAATATGCACCCAGGTGCAACCTGGCCAAAATTTATTTCCTATAAAAATATGCATTATGCACCTATTTATGGATAAAAATCGTTTCCGCCGATTTTGGTAAATTCGGTAAGTGAGTGAGAAACTGGTTTAAACCCTAAACAAATGTGCTGCACGTGAGCACTTTCTAGATTCGAGAGATCAATCTGTACAAGTCCGTCCTAAACAAGAAATGGCCGTTGCAGACTTGCTTCGGTCACAAAGTGGAGGTGAAGGGTTGATTTGGGGAGGGAAGCAAAGAAAGGTGTTGAGACCAGAATAATTATGGGAGAGTAGTGTCTCGACTTGTATCAGAAAGTGAAAGCTTCGGAAGCTTGCAAGATATGAAAACTTTTTTGGAGAGCTTGCAAAGTTGCCTTTTCTGAGAGTGTTGTGTTTTTCTCCGACCGAGACTTGTTGTCCTGGGTGGAAATAGGTAAGACCTATTTATACAAATCGAGATTGAAACGTACCCTGGCCTCATGAAGGAAGAGAGTAAAGGGTGAAATAATGGGAGGAGGTGGTAACCGCAAGGTGTTTATGGGTGAAAACGTTTTCACCATTATTTCCTCATTTATTTGACCGCTTTATTCCTATTCACGCTTTCCTAATGTGAGCGTAGTGTACGCTGCATGCTGTGACCGCCAAACCAAGACCCTGGAAAGCATCCCCCAGTTTGTGTTGATGTCTCGAGTGTTGGTTGCACCTTGAGTGCAAGTGGAACTGCTAGTGGCGCGTGTGGCATGTGCCAATGGCATGTGCGGAATGCCTTTGTTGTGGGTTGCACCTGTTGATGGTGGTTTTTAAACAAGGGGTAAAATCGTAAAACCCCATGACCTAGTGTTACCCGCAACACATTAACTAAGAGCATTTAACTCGGTGTAAATAATTAATAGGGGTATTTTTTCAAAAATACCCAGATTAGGGTTTTCGACCGCGAACCCTAATTCCAAAACCAAGCGCACACCGCGCACCACGGCAACGATGCCAAACCAAGCCGCATACCGCGCACCATGGCAACAATGCCAAAACCAAGCCGCACACCGCGCACCATGGCAACAATGCCAAACCAAGCCGCACACTGCGCACCATGGCAACAATGCCAAACCAAGCCGCACACTCGCGCACCGTGGCAACAACGCCAAAACCAAGCCGCTGCCGCGCACCATGGCGGCCGACGCCAAAATCAAACTACATATCGCACTCATTGGCAACCATGCCAAACTAAGCCGCTATGCCATTGGCACATGCCAGATATAGCGCCCTAGGCTTGCAAAACGTGCAACTAGTTCAACATGGTCGTGCGTACCATTGGCACATGCCAACACGCACCACAAGCCATATTTCCAAGTCGCTATGCCATTGGCACATGCCAAATATAGCGCCCTAGGCTTGCAAAACGTGCAACTAGGTCAACATGGCCGTACGTGCCATTGGCACATGCCAACACGTACCACAAGTCATATTTCCAAGTCGCTATGCCATTGGCACATGCCAAATATAGCGCCCTAGGCTTGCAAAACGTGCAACTAGGTCAACATGGCCGTACGTGCCATTGGCACATGCCAACACGTACCACAAGCCATATTTCCAAGTCGCTATGCCATTGGCACATGCCAAATATAGCGCCCTAGGCTTGCAAAACGTGCAACTAGGTCAACATGGCCGTACGTGCCATTGGCACATGCCAACACGTACCACAAGCCATATTTCCAAGCCGATATGCCATTGGCACATGCCAAATATAGCGCCCTAGGCTTGCAAAACGTGCAACCTAGGCCAAGTCGGCCACGCATGCCATTGGCACATGCCAACATGCTCGCTAGTAGCTTTTCCTAACAAGGCCACGGCCCTGTCGGGTGAAATAATGGGAGGAGGTGGTAACCGCATGGTTTAATGGGTGAAAACGTTTTTCACCATTATTTCCTCTTTTATTTGACCGCTTTATTCCTTTTCACGCTTTCTTAATGTGAGCGTAGTGTACGCCGCATCTTTGTGACCGCCAAACCAAAACCCTAAAGAAGCATCCCCAGCTTGTGTTGATGTCTCGAGTGTTGGTTGCATCTTGAGTGCAAGTGGGCGCCGCTAGTGGCGCGTGTGGCATGTGCCAGTGGCATGTGCGGAATGCCTTGGTGGTAGGTTGCACGGTTTGCAAGTTAGGTTACCAGCGTGTGGGTTTGGCATTTGCCAATGGCATGTGCGGAATGCCTTGGTGGTAGGTTGCGCGGTTTGCAAGTTAGGCTACCAGCGTGTGTGTTTGGCATGTGCGGAATGCCTTGGTGGTAGGTTGCACGGTTTGCAAGTTAGGCTACAAGCGTGTGTGTTTGGCATGTGCCAATGGCATGTGCGGAATGCCTTGGTGGTAGGATGCACGGTTTGCAAGTTAGGCTACCAGCGTGTGTGTTTGGCATGTGCGGAATGCCTTGGTGGTAGGTTGCACGGTTTGCAAGTTAGGCTACCAGCGTGTGTGTTTGGCATGTGCCAATGGCATGTGCGGAATGCCTTGGTGGTAGGTTGCACGGTTTGCAAGTTAGGCTACCAGAGTGTGTGTTTGGCATGTGCCAATGGCACGTGCGGCCATGTTGACCTAGTTGCAAGTCTTGCAAGCCTAGGGCGCTATATTTGGCGTGGGCCAAAGGCATAGCGGCTTGGAAATATGGCTTGCGACACGTGTTGGCATGTGCCAATGGCACGTGCGGCCATGTTGACCTAGTTGCAAGTCTTGCAAACCTAGGGCACTATATTTGGCGTGGGCGAAAGGCATAGCGGCTTGGAAATATGGCTTGCGACATGTGTTGGCATGTGCCAATGGCGCGTACGACCATGTTGACCTAGTTGCAAGTCTTGCAAGCCTAGGGCGCTATATTTGGCGTGGGCCAAAGGCATAGCGGCTTGGAAATATGGCTTGCGACACGTGTTGGCATGTGCCAATGGCACGTGCGCCATGTTGACCTAGTTGCAAGTCTTGCAAACCTGGGCGCTATATTTGGCGTGGGCCAAAGGAATAGCGGCTTGGAAATATGGCTTGCGACACGTGTTGGCATGTGCCAATGGCACGTGCGGCCATGTTGACCTAGTTGCAAGTCTTGCAAGCCTAGGGCGCTATATTTGGCGTGGGCCAAAGGCATAGCGGCTTGGAAATATGGCTTGCGACACGTGTTGGCATGTGCCAATGGCACGTGCGGCTATGTTGACCTAGTTGCAAGTCTTGCAAGCCTAGGGCGCTATATTTGGCGTGGGCCAAAGGCATAGCGGCTTGGAAATATGGCTTGCGACACGTGTTGGCATGTGCCAATGGCACGTGCGGCCATGTTGACCTAGTTGCAAGTCTTGCAAGCCTAGGGCGCTATATTTGGCGTGGGCCAAAGGCATAGCGGCTTGGAAATATGGCTTGCGACACGTGTTGGCATGTGCCAATGGCACGTGCGGCCATGTTGACCTAGTTGCAAGTCTTGCAAGCCTAGGGCGCTATATTTGGCGTGGGCCAAAGGCATAGCGGCTTGGAAATATGGCTTGTGACACGTGTTGGCATGTACCAATGGCACGTGCGGCCATGTTGACCTAGTTGCAAGTCTTGCAAGCCTAGGGCGCTATATTTGGCGTGGGCCAAAGGCATAGCGGCTTGGAAATTTGGCATTGTTGCCATGGTGCGCAGGGTGCGGCTTGGTTTGGCATTGTTGCCATGGTGCGCAGTATGCGGCTTGGTTTGGCATTGTTGCCATGGTGCGCAGATGCGGCTTGGCTTGGCATTGTTGCCATGGTGCGCAATATGCGCTTGGTTTGGCATTCTTTGCCATGGTGCGCAGGGTGCGCTTGGTTTGGCATTGCTTCCATGGTGCGCAGGGTGCGGCTTGGTTTGGCATTGCTGCCATGGTGCGCAGGGTGCGGCTTGGTTTGGCATTGCTTCCATGGTGCGCAGGGTGCGGCTTGGTTTGGCATTGCTGCCATGGTGCGTAGGGTGCGGCTTGGTTTGGCATTGCTGCCATGGTGCGCAGGGTGCGGCTTGGTTTGGCATTGCTGCCATGGTACGCAGGGTGCGGCTTGGTTTGGCATTGTTGCCATGGTGCGCAGTATGCGGCTTGGTTTGGCATTGTTACCATGGTGCGCAGGTTGCGGCTTGGTTTGGCATTGTTGCCATGGTGCGCAGTGTGCGGCTTGGTTTTGGAATTAGGGTTCTGTGTTGAAAACCCTAATCTGGTATTTTGAAAAAATACCTCTATTAATTATTTACACCTGAGTTAAATGCTCTTAGTTAATGTGTTGCGGGTCGCACTAGGTCATGGGGTTTTACGATTTTACCCCTTGTCTAAAAACCACCATCAACACCTATAAAATCCGACGGATATTGAAATTTTCATTCGATATCCGTTCCGTTAAGAGTAACGGATATCCGATAATATCCGTTAATTATCCGTTTCCGATAATAAATCAAAAATAACTAAATAAGCAACTAAAATCTCTTATCTCCACGACTCTACTCTTTCTCTTTTAGTAAAACCTAAACTACAATATGGTATATCTAAATTACATATATACCCTCACTATCGGATACGGATATTTATCCGTCGGATACTAACTCAAACGTATCCGTTTCATTAAAAGGTAATTATCCGGTAAAATTATCCGTTACCGATACCGATATCCGATAAGTCGGATAATATCCTAACGATTCGAACGAACTCGAACGGATAACGGATATTCGGGTATCCATTGACAGCCCTACTTGTTGGTGCATACTATTGAAAATAGTACATATATATTCACAAATACTGCAAAATCACGTCATCCACATACATTACTTTCTCCACTAAAATGTGTTTTCTTATCATTTAACATACGCCGAATTTTGCGTGCCGAACTCATATCTCTAAAACGAATTATACACGTACGTATGCCGTACCGATTCATAGCCGAATAACGAACCGTTGACCGGACTATTGACCAAATCTGGTTTGTACAAATCTGAATAATACCCGTACGCTTCCCGAATACCGAATTGCTAACTAGGATCCTACATGAGTTATAAGTTCTACGTCAAACAAGGATCTTTTCGACCCTCGAATTGGTAATTATTTAACAACGGTTTTGAACATTCAACAACCACGAGACTTCCTTATAGGGACAAATGATCCAAACCAGGATTACATTTATATGCACATGGAATGTGAGAATTACCAGTTTATATAGAAAAAATGATCCGCTGAAATATCAGTTCTCCAAGTAAAGTAAACTATACCTCATTAGCATCCGGGAAAATGTGCATAATGTGTTCAGATAAGAAAATGTGCATAATGTGTTCAGATGGGATTCTCCACTCGTGATAGATTTCTAGCAAGATGGGGTCCTTTGCCCGAATATATAGTCCCCACTTGATTGAGCTAGCTATTTATTACAGGATTCCGACCCAGTTAAAACCACAAGGGTGCTTATCAAAGATAGTACACATCATCATAGCATGCTATTATCTAGTACACAGTTACAACCACAAGGGTGCTTATCAAAGATGAACTGTAAACGCGTTGGCGTAGAGAATACAAGCATCATCATATCATGCTATTTATGATTGATGCAATCAATATACGGAAGGGATTAGTTAGCATGTTTACGAATGGTCCAGTCGGAAATCACGTTTGGAATTAGCCTTCATGAGTTCTAAGTTCTACTCAAACAAGGATCTTGACCTCGATTGTGACAAGAGATGTCATGGAATCAAGATTATCGTATTAACTGGTGTATCAATTACAATGAAGCATAGCTTCTCTTATGCAGGTTACAATAATGAGAAAAAGGAAATAATGAAGATACATATCTTACATGCAGAATAATATATGTATGTAACTTGGAAGGAGAATATACGTACGTATCCTTAGAATAAAGATAAATATATACGTACGTATCTTTGGAGTAAAGATGGAATATCTCTAATATCTCTACTCTAGGATAACAACCCTATGTTGCTTAACAGATTGTAATTACATATTTATGATCATGGAATGTGAGCTTACCTGTTCATCAAGCAAATGAACCATCATATTACCAATTCGCTAAGTAAAGTAGAACCATATACCTCATTAGCATTCGGGCAAATGCATATGATTCGACATGTTTCACTATTAAGAAATCACATCTTATAACAATAGTACTCCATATATAATAACACAGCTTCTCAAGATTACAGAAGATAATTTACCTTGAACAAATCTATGAACTGATAAATCACTAGATAATAAACATACATAATGATTAATCCTCGGCTTATTTATGAAGTTAAATTAGCTAGAAAACTTTAGCTAATCCTCTAACGAGTGTGAAATTTTTCTAAAGAGAGGTACATGTTCAGGTTTAAGTGAAATCACCACATCTATCCCACCATCTTCACGGCATGTAGGCAAGAAAATTACTAAACCTTCAACCGGAATGTTGGGTGGAAAAAACGCACAAGGACTTCCACCACCAAAATCAAGATCATGAAACTGGAATCTCAACCAACTATCCACTTCCAAATTTGGACACAATGTGTTTCCAATTTGTGGTATTGTTGCTTCGAGGTCCTCACCTTCATTAATTTCACCACCACCTTCTTCCGTTACAGCTCCGAAATCGATGAAGGATTTGAAATATCTACTATCTACCCGAAGTACCTCATCACGGATTGCTTTTGCAACATATGAATGGCTCTCTTGCAACAATTCCTTCACTTTCAAAGTAGGATAGGCCCAAAGTACTAAATTTCCGAAATACTCCATGGGTACTGCTGGTTTGATTCTTGCTCTTCCATTTACAGCAACTCGTACTTGTGTCGACTCTTCTAAGTCGAGCCCTCTAGCTTGGGTCACTTTCTTCCAAGTATGAGAAAGTAAACATTCAAACGTACTGTAACTTTTCTCTAGGCTACAATTTTCTCTAAGAACCTTAGTTTTAAGCTTGTTAATGAACTCATTCGAATAGTTGATGATCAAAGTTTCAATAGAGGAATAGACTGGGGTAGTGTCTGGATTGACAATAGTCTTTTTGAACTCGATGGATGGATGGTCAAATTCGACAATAGGCGGGTTTCTAGGTTCAAAAACAGAAGTTCTATCATGATATGGAAGTGTTTCTATGTCGAGACCTCGGGCCATTCTAGCCCAGGCCACAAAGAAAGAACTCATGGATTGACCATCTGCAACACGGTGATGAGCTGTTACACCGATGACTAGACCACCACATGAATAACGGTTGAGCTGGACTTGCAACAGCTCTTCAACTCCTTCAATAGTTGGAAGGAGATGGCTAACATCTTTGGATGGATTGAATGGGAGCTTCTCAGCTAGCTTTGAGGTTATGTAGGTTTCGGTTATGCGAACACCTGCGTTGTTTAGAATGATACAAGTTCGGCCTAGATCATCACTTATGAACCTTCCTGCTAAGTGTGGGTAATAAACAAGAACTTTTGAGAGGGCATCTTTCAAGACTTCATTTGATGGCATCGGGGGTTCAAATGCATATAAAACAGCTACCTGGAGATCAAAAGCAGCTTTATCAAATACGGTAAGAGGAATTACAGCATCAGCAGCAGGGATATTAGCTGATTGTTGATCATGCAACGTGATTAGTGATGTGAAAGTAGAACAAGCTTTCAAGATTGTGTTGTTAATCAAATTAATTGCCATTGATAATAAATGAAAGGCCAGCTTGCGTTTAAAAAAGCAAAATCTGAATATGAAGACTGATTTTTGAAATGGATATGAAGCTTGGAAGCTAAAAAGAAAGTTGTTTTAGTTAGGTGAAGAAAGGAAGAAGTTGTGATGATCCTTTGAGATCATTACTCATTACATGAGGTTTTTATGTATATGTGGATACTAGGGCATGATAAGGTTTCCCTACAGTGATTTGCAAAAAAGTTAAAGCCAAATCCTAGTCTAAGAGCAAAGTTCCAAAATTCTAACATTGGAACGTTATCTTAAGGTGAGCTGGATACGTTGCCCGCCGCAAGCTTTTCATAGCCATATGTGAAGGAACAGTAGTTTGAGAGTAAAAAATCTGAAATAAACTTTCAGAGCATCTGTCATATACAAGAACAATACCATCTAACTAACAAAACATTTTCCTTTGGGATTTAAATAAAAGTTCCATCCCCTGCACTGTATTGCTAATTAATCCGATCATAGACGAGACTTTTAACTTATTGTTTGCTAATGTTAATATAGAAATGCGAAATGCTATTGTATGATGAGGTTTTTATACGGTCTTTGTGGTGATCTTCCCATCGATGCAATTTGTCAACAAAAAAATAAAATAAAATAAATTGTCTGACTCCCACTGATATTTTTCTTAAACAGTACATTTTAATGTTTGGTATGCTACATAAGTACATAGATTTGGTGTGTTTAAAGATGTTTTGCAATTCATTGCCCTTCCCAAAGTGAAAATACTGCCCATAAGTTAAGGTTTTAATTATGGGAGATGTCTGGCTTGTTACCTCCACTTTTTTGTTCCCACCATTTTCCCGACATGTGGCACCAATGACTAATCTGACATTGAATTAGTGTACCATACCAATGTCTATTATATTCGTTTCTGTGAATCGGTATTGACTACTTTAAAATTCTACCTTTTCATGTAAACCCCGATATTTTGGCAGCATTTCTTACAAAGCGCACATTAGTTAAATATTTGGCGTTAAAGAATTCATTTGCCCATTCTGGTGAAGGGGGAGCATCAATGTTTTCGTGTCCTTGAGGTAATCCTGTATTAAGAAATGGAAATGGAAGAATCAGAAGCCTAATACAGAAAGGGGACCTTGGACAGAACGATTAACCACCTTTTTGATTCTTAATTGGCAGGTTAGTGACTATGGTGATAATAATGCTACGCTCTGCAAAGAGTCTAGCCATGATTATCATAGGGATCATGTGATGTGACCTTGTTGCATGAGAGGAAATACAAGAAAAGGAGCTTATGATCATATATAATGATCTTCAGAAGAAACTTGTCACTTCCAGACAAATTAAACATGAAGATCTCAAAGATATTCTTAAATAGTGACCGGCCCTGTTTCGTCTGTGTGAATGCATATGCAGTTCTGGGTCCTCCAGGTTTTGTTTATTAGGGAAACAGAAATCGACAAGGCGATGTCACTGTCATACCTATTTCCTTTGTCTCGTAACATCAGTATAATTTTCTTTTCTTTTTTTGCTCGATAAGAACTACACTGGAAGAATCAAAGAATATAAAACCCAAGGTGAAAGCCACTGGATTATCTTCATTGATGCTTCGTACAAGAATGAAGATTCTTTAATGGGATACGCTTTCATTCTGTACTCCAGAGATGAAGAGGTATTCATGAACCTTTCGGCGGGCTCAGAGTGGGCAACGTCAGCTTTTCATGCAGAAGCAAAATCCTTACTGGAGGCGATTACGTGGTTAAAGGATAATATCTTATCAAGTGTGGCTATTGTAACTGACTGTAGAGCCTTGGCAGACAACTTAAACAGGGTTACTGCAGAATCTCCTTGGTCGGCAGAAAACATTTTGCAGGAAATAAGAATAATCTTGGAAGAATTACCCCAAGCTAAAGTAAAATTTATAAGGAGAAAAAACAACAATGCAGCGGATTACATCGCAAAGGAGGCAAGAATCAAAAGGTTACAACACATGTCTGAAAACTTAAACCAACGAGTTCACAAGTCTAGCTTAGATTCCAACTCTTTTGATAAAAATGAAAACGGAAAATGGGTCATATGACCAAAACCAATAAAGTCCGGAAGTAGTGGACTTGTAAAATATAGGTATGGGTGAAAAAGGCATAAGAAAATTTGGTCATATATACCCTTTACTTTAAACTTTATCCTTTATTATATCATTTTCTCTCTTATTTATTTTTTATCTTCAATTTAAAATTAATTGCGAGAATGATCTTAACTTCCGAAATATAAGTCGGATTTTAATAAAATTTATATTTCTGGAAAGGGGTCGAAATTCTCTACGAAACAAGATCCATTGTTAGTATGAAATTCAAAAAAAAAAAAAAAAATTTAGCCCAGGCCGCGGATATAATATGCACCCAGGTGCAACCTGGACAAAATTTATTTCCTATAAAAATATGCATTATGCACCTATTTATGGATAAAAATCGTTTCCGCCGATTTTGGTAAATTCGGTAGGTGAGTGAGAAACTGGTTTAAACCCTAAACAAATGTGCTGCACGTGAGCACTTTCTAGATTCGAGAGATCAATGCATACAAGTCCGTCCTAAACAAGAAATGGCCGTTCCAGGACTTGCTTCGGTCACAAAGTGGAGGTGAAGGGTTGATTTGGGGAGGGAAGCAAAGAAAGGTGTTGAGACCAGAATAATTCTGGGAGAGTAGTGTCTCGACTTGTATCATAAAGTGAAAGCTTCTAAGCTTGCAAGAGATGAAAGCTTTTTTGAGAGCTTGCAAAGTTGCCTTTTCTAAGAGTGTTGTGTTTTTCTCTTGACCGAGACTTGTTGTCTGGTGGAAATAGGTAAGACCTATTTATACAAGTCGAGATTGAAACGTACCCTGGACTCATGAAGGAAGAGAGTAAAGGGTGAAATAATGGGAGGAGGTGGTAACCGCATGGTGTTTATGGGTGAAAATGTTTTCACCATTATTTCCTCATTTATTTGACCGCTTTATTCCTATCCACGCTTTCTTAATGTGAGCGTAGTGTACGCTACATGCTGTGACCGCCAAACCAAGACCCTGGAAAGAATCCCCTAGTTTGTGTTGATGTCTCGAGTGTTGGTTGCACCTTGAGTGCAAGTGGCACTGCTAGTGGCGTGTGTGGCATGTGCCAATGGCATGTGCGGAATGCCTTTGTTGCGGGTTGCACCTTGAGTGCAAGTGGCAATGCCGTGGCATGTGCCAGTGGCGTGTGAGGCATGTGCCAATGGCATGTGCGGAATGCCTTGGTGGTAGGTTGTACGTTGAGTGTAAGTTGCAATGCCAGAGCTACTAGTGGCGTGTGTGGCATGTGCCAATGACGTGTGCGGAATGCCTTGGTGGTAGGTTGCACGGTTTGCAAGTTAGGCTACCAGCGTGCGTGTTTGGCATGTGTCAATGGCACGCATATAGGGCTACATCCTGGTAAGAAAAGCTACCAGCGATGCATGTCGTCATGTGCCAATGGCATGCTCGGCCATTAGGGCTACGACTTGGTAAGAAAAGCTACCAGCGATGCGTGTCGGCATGTGACAATGGCATGCTCGGCCATTAGGGCCACGGCTTGGTAAGAAAAGCTACCAGCAAGCGTGTTGTGCCAATGGCATGCTCGGCCATTAGGGCCACGACTTGGTAAGAAAAGCTACCAGCGAGCGTGTTGGCATGTGCCAATGGCATGCTCGGCCATTAGGGCCACGGCCTGGTAAGAAAAGCTACCGCTATGCGTGTTGGTATGTGCCAATGGCATGCTTGGCCATTAGGGCCACAACTTGGTAAGAAATGCTACCAGCGAGCGTGTTGGCATGCGCCAATGGCATGCTCGGCCATTAGGGCCACGGCCAGGTAAGAAAAACTACCAGCGAGCGTGTTGGCATGTGCCAATGGCATGCTCGGCCATTAGGGCCAAGGCCTGGTAAGAAAATCTACGAACGATGCGTGTTGGCATGTGCCAATGGCATGCTTCGTTATTAAGGCCACGTCCTGGTAAGAAAATCTACCAGCGATGCGTGTTGGCATGTGCCAATGGCATGCGTGGCCAATTTGGCATAGGTTGCACGGTTTGCAAGCCTAGGCACGGGCGCTACTTTGGCATGGCGCGACTATGGCTAAGGTAAGGGTGTTTGGCTTGGCGCGGCTAGGGACAAGGTAAGGGTGTGTTTGGCTTGGGCGTGGTGCGACCGGCACGCGCGACTAGCTTGCTGTGGGTGGCATGATTTTCCATTGGCCAAGGGTTGGCATGCTTTGGCGCGTTTGGTGTTTGGCATGGGCATGGCGCGGCAAGCTTGGGCTAGGTGTGGCTGGCATGATTTCCCATTGGCACGGAGGTGCGGCTAGCATGGTCGGCATGCTTTGGCGCGTTTGGTGTGACTAGCATAGCTAGGGCCAAGGCAGAGTGCGTTCGGCACGGCGCGGCTAGCTTGGGTTAGGTGTGGCTGGCATGATTTCCCATTGGAACGGAGGTGCGGCTAGCATGGTTGGCATGCTTTGGCGCATTTGGTGTGACTAGCATAGCCAGGGCCAAGGCAGAGTGCGTTTGGCATGGCGCGGATAGCTTGGGCTAGGTGTGGCTGACATGATTTTCCATTGGCACGGAGGTGCGGCTAGCATGGTTGGCATGGTTTGGCGCGTTTGGTGTGACTAGCATAGCTAGGGCCAAGGCAGAGTGTGTTTGGCATGGCGCGGCTAGCTTGGGCTAGGTGTGGCTGGCATGTTTTTCCATTGGCATAGAGGTGCGGCTAGCATGGTTGGCATGCTTTGGCGTGTTTTGTGTGACTAACATAGCTAGAGCCAAGGCAGAGTGCGTTTGGCATGGCGCGGCTAGGTTGGGCTAGGTGTGGCTGGTATGATTTGCCATTGGAACAGAGGTGCATCTAGCATGGTTGGCATGCTTTGGCGCGTTTGGTGTGACTAGCATAGCTAGGGCCAAGGCAGAGTGTGTTTGGCATGGCGCGGCTAGCTTGGGATAGGTGTGGCTGGCATGATTTGCCATTGGCACAGAGGGGAATTAGGGTTTTGTTCGTTGTAACCCTAATTTGAAAAAATACCCCCTATTAATTACTGACTACATGCATTGAATGTTCTAATAAATGTGTCGCCGGTGACATTAGGTTATTCAGGGTTTTACAATTTTACCATTTGTCTAAAAACCACCATCAACATTAAGTCTCATGCTTAGCTCGGAACAAGAGCTTTGTTGCGAGGTAAGCATAAGATGGTGACAAACTATCAACAGTAAATCGTAAAGAAAATTGAGGAGGCTTGTCTGACATTTAATAAATAGGATTTGGAATCCTTGCCTCTGGCAGTTTTGCACAAATCATGAGGCTGGCACGATTGGGAAGTCAACATCATTGAGAGACAGGAAGCTGGGCGGCATTGAGAAGTTGACGCGAGTTGGGAAACCGAGCATGCTAGCTAGTGGGAACGGCACAATGTGGGGAAGTTGATCGTGCTACTTGGCGGGACCGGCGCAAGGTTGGGAAGCTTAGCGTGCTAGCTGGCGTGACTTGGGCGGTCATTGGGAAGTTGGCGCAATTGGTGGGTCCAGTGTAAACAAGGAGGGAGTAGGTGTTTCTACAGATAGCAAAGTTTCCTCCTTCCTTCACACGCGGCTTCAATCATGGCATTATCCATGTTAAAATCTGGAAGCGTTATGTCCCTCATTGCTTCCTTTCCTTTTTAAGGTTCCGTATTCATACCCAACGCAATTGTACCGTCTCCCTTGTTTGAGAAAAGGTTCTTCTTGTTGAGTTTCTTTCTTTGCCTAGAGACGAATCATCCTCTAAACAACCAGATTCTCTAAGTGAAGGCGCGAGGTCTGACTCTTGCAAAAGCACCCTGACTAGGGTTTTTCGGGCTAAGAAGATCATACAGGTATGTTTTCTTCTTCTTCTCTGTCATGTTATCCTCTTTTTATATGTGTATAGATAGGGTGGAACTTGATCATTTTCCCCATTTTTGCAACAGTATGATGGGACCCTCCGGGATGGTCGCGCCTTTAACTCTTCGGAGAAGGACTTGAATGAGATCGATCTTCTTCTCTTGAGGAGGCATTGGTTGGGATTGAATCTCTGTTCCATGAAGCTAGTGAAATCGTTAAGGACCTCTCTTCCATCTATCCCCATGAAAAACAGGTGCATGTTCGGACTTTATTGGGTTCAGTGAGCATGGAGGAGGGGCGAGAGAACGAGGAAGAGTCTTGGCATATTGAGAAGCTTCAGTGCGGCAAATCCTTTCCCCGATCCGGGTATGGTGCGGATCGGACTGTTTCTAGGTCGAAGCGACGGAAAAGCGAACGTATGGGGCTCTTGGAGGAGAGCGCCATGATTCTTGATTTTGATGCGGATGGATCAAAAAGCTTTCTTTGAAGTGTCAATGAGAAAACCTTCGAAGGAGCATATGACGGAAACGAAATAGCCTTTGAAGTTGATGCCAAAGGTGTCGCTGGTGATACCGGATGGGTCATGGTGGCGTATGCTGGACCGGTCGTCGGGGAGGACATTGCTGCTGCTGTGGTTGCTTCGGGATGGGATGTTGAGGTTGCTGCTGCTAACACCGTTGAATGGAGCCTTTGTTGCCCGAGGGATTGCTGGGGGAAGTGCTTGAAGATAGCCTTGCACGAGGGGACTTGCGCTCCATCCTTCGAGGGCTAGTTCCTCCCTTTTGTTATTTTTGTTAGCTGCTTAGTTCCCCTGATGTCTTTTTTTTTTTCTTCGTAAACTCATCTTTACCTTCTTCTTCATCAGTCAACATTTTGCTTCATATATATTTTGAAAGAGGTTGTGGTATGATGGCTCTGCAATGGTTTTCTGGGTTTATCTGATGTATTTCTCTGATATCTGGAGAATTTGCTTGGAAAGAGATGTATTTATGCTTTTTTTTTTTTTTTGACGGAAAAGGGAATCCCCAGGGAAAAATACAAACGGTGTATTCATCTTGGGGGAGTACAACTACTAAGAGGAATTGTTAAAGGAAATACTAAAAGGGGGAGTGATTGGGAAGTACAGTATTTTAGGGATTGGAGGCCTTAAGCCATCGCGAGTGAATTATCACGCCTTCAAGTGTGTCTGCATTGATGAGCTTGCAATATCCTCCCAAAAGGGTATCCATAACCAGATACAGCTCGTCTTCTCTTTCATTGGGCGAATCAGTTTGAATAGCCATTTTTACTGTCATCCTCCCAACTTGAAACGAGTTTTCCTTAAACACCACATCTCCGATTGAAAACGGGTTCAGACGTCGTGCAACCGTTTGAGTCTTGGCTTCGTTGGTTTCAATAGAAGTTTCCAAGCTTCTTGCAAAGTGTTCAAATGGTCCAGCTCCCCATTCGCATTTCTTGACAGCGTTCGTGCCAGTAATCACGCCGAGTCCCCATGACGGAGGGGGAAGGAAAGACTGGTTGCAGAAAAGGTTGCTCGGTCAGACTTACTTGCACTTGAAAACCATGACCTAGCGCCAACGGGTCCTCTCCGGATGTCTGGGTTCCTTCAATAGTTCGTTGATGCGATAACCAGTGGGATGATTTGTTGGAAATTCCTTCGGGCGTGGACGTCGGCAGAGGGCGCACATCCAATTTTGCTTTGTTGTCGAGCACCCATAAGCGTCCCAATATCATGTCATGATCTAGTTCTTTGACAATGTGGAATTTGCTATGCGTTATAGCGTCTCCCATCTTGATCTCTAGGTTGATGTAGCCATGTGTGTTCAAAGTTTCTCCTCTCAAGTTCTTAATCACGGACGGGGAATATGTAGCGTCTTGTTTTGTAAATCCTGCTTCCTTTAGTGTCTTGAAAGTAATGATGTTGTGGTCAGAGGCCATGTCGATTAGCGTGTCGTCAAATTCGTTACCTCTTAAACGGGACGTGGTCAACAGTCCCCAGTTCTCCTTTTTGGTTCCGCCTGTTTGGAAAGCTTAGGCCCTGGCGTGGTTTCCGAGGAGAGAAAAAGTCGTTTCCCGGATACAACGCGATTGAGAGATGCGAAAATATCTTGGCGTTGTACCTTGGAAAGATATAGAATTTCGCATACATGTTGTATTATGGATTGTAAAATCTCGTGCACGGAGTCCCTAAAGGACCCGCAGTTTCTTATTGAGAGTGGGTCTCGATGCACTCTTTCGTCTCCTAGTTGGAGTTCTCCCGCTTCTATCCTTTGTTTGAAAAATATGCTTTAGTATGTTGCAATCGCTGGTCGGGTGGTGAACGAACCTGTGGTAGTGGCAGTACTTGGGGTTCGCCATCTCAGCCTCTGTTGGTGGACGTCTGGGAGGTGGCAGTCTGATAACATCATCTTGAACCCGGGCTTCTAGGAGGTCAATCACCTCCTCAATGGGAAACGGGAAATCAAGGGTATTTCCTTCGTTCTCATGATGCCGCATGGGAGTTTTAGTGACGGTCTTTCGTGGCGGGGGTTCCCGTTGCGCCGGCGCTTCACGTTTTGGCTGGTGGCTCGTAGTTGGGGCTTTTATTTTTCCCCTTTCGTTTACTATGTTCACGGAGGATGATCCGGCATTAAATTTCTTGCTGATGAGGCGTCTACTCCCGCGAGTTTCACGCGTATCTTCGGTTCGAGTTGGCCTAGCTCTTTCCAAGAATGTCTTGTGCTGTTGTTGCAGATCGTCTAGCGCCTTCATGGAGTTCGGAGAATTTTTGGAAGCGCAAGTTCTCTAGCAAGGCGTGGTAAATAGGAACCATACCATTGATGCACGCGTTTACCAGTTGTTGCTCGGTCACGTTTGGGTTGTGACAGTCGAGTGCTTGAACCCTGAAACTTTTGACAAAATCATTCGGATGTTCGTTATCCCACTGGTACATTCTTCCGAGGTCTGAGAAAGTAACTTGTTCAGACACGAAGAAGTATTTCTTGTAAAACGCAGTGACCATGCTACTCCAGTTGGGAATGATGTTCGGTGGGATGATGTTGTACCATGTATACGCCCTTCCAGTAAGTGATTTTGAGAATTCCCTTAAACGAAGAACGTGATTATATTCATGTTCACCTAGGGATTCCAGGAAACGGGAGACATGCTCATGTGCACTCCCGGTACCATCATACAGGGTAAATTGAGGAGAAGAGTACCCCCTTGGGAGAGGGATTCTCTGTATTTCGGATGGGTAAGGGGGTTGGTGATGATGCACGTCCAATTCATCATTCTTGACTCGGTTGCGGAGAAGTTGTTCCAGATCTTCTCGCGTGACGAAGTTGGGTGGCTGATTTCTTTTAAACGGGATTCTAGCGCGAGTTTCCTCATCCGTGGAGGCGTGCTCCGCCGAGGTACTGGCGTCGGGGTTGTTGGAGACGTTCCTAAGCGGCTCTGGAGGATGCGACTCACGTGGTAGCTCTGTCAGGGTCTTGAGAAAGACGAGTACCTCCTTTTGCGTTGAAACCATATCCGTCTGGGCTCTGCGAGCATCTCCGTCGTTCCATCAAATCGGTGATGGTGACATAAGGACGACTTCCTCTGGTCCCTCCGGTCTCTCGTCCCGTCGGCGGGGTGGTTGGAACCTTAGTTGTGGTCGGAGGCGCCATGCTAGACGAAGCATTAGGGGCCGCAGCGGCGGATCTGGCCCTGGTGACTGGTGGCGTGACACCCAAAGAGATATTTTCATTGCCGTGATTAGAGGGTTGTGCAGATACACTAGAGGAGGCAGCGGCTCTGGCCTTGGTGATTGGAGGTGTTTCGCTTGAGGGAGTGCATTCGATGTTACTATAGTCAGTAGGTGATGCAACAACGTTATTGAGAGAGACGCTAACATTAGGGATGTGTTCTATGCTGGTATTCTCGGCAGCCGCTCCGGGCCTGAGTTCCACCATGTTGGGATTTGACGTTCGGGAAACGAAATCAGGAGTCGGAGTTGGTATTTTAACCGATAGATCAATCCTCCCGCTGTGGTCGCCAATTATTTATGGATAAAAATTATTTCCGCCAATTTTGGTAAATTCGGTAGGTGAGTGAGAAACTGGTTTAAACCCTAAACAAATGTGCTGCACGTGAGCACTTTCTAGATTCGAGAGATCAATGCTGCAAGTCCGGCCTAAACAAAGAAATGGCCGTTCCAGACTTGCTTCGGTCACAAAGTGGAGGTGAAGGGTTGATTTGGGGAGGGAAGCAAAGAAAGGTGTTGAGACCCGAATAATTCTGGGAGAGTAGTGTCTCGACTTGTATCAGAAAGTGAAAGCTTCGGAAGCTTACAAAAAATGAAAGATTTTTTGGAGAGCTTGCAAAGTTGCCTTTTCTGAGAGTGTTGTGTTTTTCTCTCTGATCGAGACTTGTTGTCTGGTGGAAATAGGTAAGACCTATTTATACAAGTCGAGATTGAAACGTACCCTGGCCTCATGAAGGAAGATAGTAAAGAGTGAAATAATGGGAGGAGGTGGTAACCACATGGTGTTTATGGGTGAAAACGTTTTCACCATTATTTCCTCATTTATTTGACCGCTTTAATCATATTCATGCTTTCTTAATTTGAGCGTAGTGTACGCTGCATGCTGTGACCGCCAAACCAAGACCCTAGAAAGCATCCCCCAGTTTGTGTTGATGTCTCGAGTGTTGGTTGCACCTTGAGTGCAAGTGGCGCTGCTAGTGGCGCGTATGGCATGTGCGGAATGCCTTTGTTGCGGGTTGCACCTTGAGTGCAAGTGGCAATGCCAGAGCTGCTAGTGGCGTGTGTGGCATGTGCCAATGGCATGTGCGGAATGCATTGGTGGTAGGTTGTACGTTGAGTGTAAGTGGCAATGCCAGAGCTACTAGTGGCGTGTGTGGCATGTGCCAATGGCGTGTGCGGAATGCCTTGGTGGTAGGTTACACGGTTTGCAAGTTAGGCTACCAGCGTGCGTGTTTGGCATGTGTCAATGGTACGCATGGCCATTAGGGCTACATCCTGGTAAGAAAAGCTACCAGCGATGCATGTCGGCATGTGCCAATGGCATGCTCGGCCATTAGGGCTACGACCTGGTAAGAAAATCTACCAGCGATGCGTGTCGGCATGTGCCAATGGCATGCTCGGCCATTAGGGCCACGGCTTGGTAAGAAAAGCTACCAGCGAGCGTGGTGTGCCAATGGCATGCTCGGCCATTAGGGCCACGGCTTGGTAAGAAAATCTACCAGCGAGCGTGTTGGCATGTGCCAATGGCATGCTCGGCCATTAGGGCCACGGCCTGTAAGAAAAGCTACCAGCGATGCGTGTTGGCATGTGCCAATGGCATGCTTGGCCATTAGAGCCACGACTTGGTAAGAAAAGCTACCATCGAGCGTGTTGGCATGTGCCAATGGCATGATCGGCCATTAGGGCCACGGCCAGGTTAGAAAAACTACCAGCGAGCGTGTTGGCATATGCCAATGGTATGCTCGGCCATTAGGGCCACGACCTGGTAAGAAAAGATACCAGCGATGAATGTTGGCATGTGCCAATAGAATGCTCGGCCATTAGGGCCACTACAGTAAGAAAAGCTACCATCGATGCGTGTTGGCATGTGCCAATGGCATGCGTGGCCAATTTGGCCTAGGTTGCACGGTTTGCAAGCCTAGGCGCGGGCGCTACTTTGGCATGGCGCGTCTAGGGCCAATGTAAGGGTGTTTGGCTTAGCGCGGCTAGGGACAAGGTAAGGGTGTTTGGCTTGCGCGGCTAGGGCCAAGGTAAGGATGTTTGGCTTTGGCGTGGTGCGACTAGGCGTGGCTAGGGCCAAGGCAGAAGTTCGGCGACGACGCGGCTAGCTTGGGTTAGGTGTGGCTGGCATGATTTGCCATTGGCACGGAGGTGCGGCTAGCGTGGTTGGCATGCTTTGGCACGTTTGGTGTGACTAGCATAGCTAGGGACAAGGCAGAGTGCGTTTGGCATGGCGCGGCAAGCTTGGGCTAGGTGTGGCTGGCATGATTTGCCATTGGCACGGAGGTGCGGCTAGCATGGTCGGCATGCTTTAACGCATTTGGTGTGAGTAGCATAGCTAGGGCCAAGGCAGAGTGCGTTCGGCACGGCGCGACTAGCTTGGGTTAGGTGTGGTTGGCATGATTTGCCATTGGCACGGAGGTGCGTCTTGCATGGTTGGCATGCTTTGGCGCGTTTGGTGTGACTAGCATAGCTAGGTACAAGGCAGAGTGCGTTTGGCATGTCGCGGCTAGCTTGGGCTAGGTGTGGCTGGCATGATTTTCCATTGGCACGGAGGTGCGGCTAGCATGGTTGGCATGCTTTGGCGGGTTTGGTGTGACTAGCATAGCTAGGGACAAGGCAGAGTGCGCTTGGCATGGCGCGGGCTAGCTTGGGCTAGGTGTGGGTCGGCATGATTTGCCATTGGCACGGAGGTGCGGCTAGCATGGTTGGCATGCTTTGGCGAGTTTGGTGTGACTAGCATAGCTAGGGCCAAGGCAGAGTGCGTTTGTTATGGCGCGGCTAGCTTGGGCTAGGTGTGGCTGGCATGATTTTCCATTGGCACATAGGTGCGGCTAGCATGGTTGCCATGCTTTGGCGCGTTTGGTGTGACTAGCATAGTTAGGGCCAAGGCAAAGTGCGTTTGGCATGGCGCGGCTAGCTTGGGCTAGGTGTGGCTGGCATGATTTGTCATTGGCACGGAGGTGCGGCTAGCATGGTTGGCATGGTTTGGCGCGTTTGGTGTGACTAGCATAGCTAGGGCCAAGGAAGAGTGCGTTTGGCATGGCGCGGCTAGCTTGGGCTAGGTGTGGGCGCATGATTTTCCATTAGCAGAGGGGGAATTAGGGTTTTGTTCGTTATAACCCTAATTTGAAAAAATACCCCCTATTAATTACTGACTACATGCATTGAATGTTCTAATAAATGTGTCGCCTGTGGCATTAGGTTATTCGGGGTTTTACGATTTTACCCTTTGTCTAAAAACCACCATCAACAGCACCCAGGCGCAACTTGGCCAAAATTTATTTCATATAAAAATATGCATTACGCACCCAGGTGCAACCTGACCAAAACATTTTTCCTATAAGTATCAAAAAAAATATGCATTATGCACTTAGGTGCACCTGGAAAAAACCTATTTCTTCTAAAAATATGCATTATGCACACAGGTGCATATTGTGTATTTCATGGATAAATATAGATTTATCCTCGAAATTATTTGCAATATATCATACAAAACCAAAATCACTATTTCATAATCTCGAGCAATAAGTCAAGTATCGTTATCATCACATTCACTATTAAAACTTTAACCAAAACAAAAAACTTAAAAAAAAAAAAAAAAAAAAACATTATGCACTTGGGTACAACCCGGACAAAATATATTTTTCTGTTAGAATAAGCATTATGCACTCAGGTGCATTTTGTGTATTTCTTAGATAAATCTAGCTAGGTTTATCCTAACACATTTCACACTACCAAAATCGTTAGCTATACATAGTGGTAACCGAATTTTCCTCCATGTCTTTGTATAGTTCAAAGCATTAATTTAGATACTATATAAGCCTAACCAAAACATCCCACTAATTATAGACGGTTAGGATGTTTAACCACTCCCAAGAAATTCACTTCTGTAATCCACTCTTTATGCCATGGTAAATGACAAAAGAAAAGCTTTGATAGTGGAGTTCTTTTTATATCCACTACTACCACCGGAAGCTACAAAACCCGTCTCTTCCCAAAAGAGCCTCCAAAGTATATAATGCCGTCACGATGAAATCAAGAATTAAGAAAAAAAAATCATTAAAACATATGAAATCGATGAAAGGGGAATTAAATCAAATACCTTTTACACTCGGTTCCAATTGTGCTGTTTAACAGTAACATCCAATTTCTTATCATCTAAACACTCGCCAAAGATCACCATTTTGTGATTTTCATCTTAACCACACCTCTGTAAACGGAACCGAAACCACCTTCACCAATCATAATACGCCTCTTTCCACCTTGATCTGTTCAATTGTTGGATTGATTTGTAATCACTTTATCTTC
The DNA here is from genome assembly GCA_023531295.1 of Papaver armeniacum. NCBI lineage: Eukaryota > Viridiplantae > Streptophyta > Magnoliopsida > Ranunculales > Papaveraceae > Papaver > Papaver armeniacum. The sequence continues at coordinate 55,105 of JAJJWW010008589.1, read as the reverse complement.
TTTCTTCTTCTAATTTTCTTTGGAATAATGACAATGAAAGAAGAAAAATTGTAGAAACATGGAATGGTGGAGTACGATGGATAATTGTTTGGTGGTGTGCGAGATACAGAGACGACACTGGAGAAAGGAAACTTTTCTAGCGGATGGACGAAAATAAATAAACGACAGGGGTACTTTAGTCAGCTATAGATAAATTTTTGGGTCAAATAACCAATTTAGGATATTTAAACAATATCTTTTAGGTTTTAGGATATTATAAAATTAGTCAAACTTTACTTGTCTTTTAAACCCGAGAATTCAAATTGAGGGCTTATTTAACCAAAAAACTGAAAACGAATGTAAATCTAATGTATAACATTTGCTAGTTTTAATATATGACCTTTTCCATCAAAAAAAAAAAAAAAAAAAAAAAAAAGGTGAAAGCCACTAAAACACAACCAAAAAATAAATAAATTAAAATCAAATACTTTAAGAAGATCAACATATATTTTCAAATAGAAAAATTGGAAATAATCCTCTACCTAGATCTGCATTTTTCTACCTGGATCTGTTGAGGACAACGACGGAAAAAACCCTATACTAACAAAAGAAAGAAAAGTGAAAAGAGTTTATTTTTAATCATGATGCATAAATCGAATTTAACATTTTAGGCATATGGCATTCACTCAATAATAACGCAAAATGATCTCTAGTATCATTGAATAACAAATGGTTAGATGCATAACATTTAATGGACATTTTACTTGATCAATGAATCCCGGTCAAAATAACATTTTTAGTTGTATTTTATGAAATGCTTGGTGAATCAAATACCTAGCGAACCCTAATCAAACCACACACTATTAAACCCAACAACACCTAATCGTAGCCAAAGGCAATCACATGAATGAGATAGAGAAAAATCTATAATATCATAAAATGATCCAAACTTTTTTTTTTTTTTTTTTTTTTTTTTTGTGAAAAATGATCTAAATGTTGTAAAAATGAAAAACAATATCATCGAGAACAATCAAAAAGTCTTAATTCATCCAGGAAAGTGTTAATCGGATTGAAAATTTTTCGCAAGAATATACATCAGTAAAGCACTGACGTGAGATCCACATCAGGAGTCAATAAATGAAATCTATGAAATCGTGATTTATATACCTTTGTAGCCTAACCCCAAAATGTAGATATCAACCAATTCCCAAATGCAACCACGTTGTATTCAATTTTATATTCAATTGTAAGTGTAACTGATGCCATCATCATGCATAGTAACCGGTACGTCCTTTCATTCAATTATTACCCTTCCTATCCAAACTTTAGATATCCGTCTAAATAGAAAAACCTCATTATCCCTTATAATATAGATAGATAGAAGATTGGGGTTTATAATAACTTTGTGTATGTGATTAAGATTTTTGGACAAATATAATGGAGATAAAGTTTATATTTATTAGATTACGAGACTAATAGAAATAAAGCTAGATTTATTTTGACTTTAGGTCACAAATATACGAAATGATTTAGGAAAAGATTGAACCCCGTTTGATTAAGTGTGGGAAAATTTTTTGAACCGGCAGCACGGGTTCAAAATTGAACTCGCAGCTACCGGACTGTCGGATTTTAAGGATATGACATCAGCAAACTGAAAAGTTAACTACAGTTACGCTACTGATTTTTTTGAATGTCCCCTTTTTCTAATACCTGGACTTTCATACTCACTTGTTTTTGGCGCCAACACGGTTGCTAGAAAGACCATTATCATGAGTAGGATTAATAGGTGAATCATCAAGTGACCATTTTATTCCGCTGCTAGTTTTCTCCGCTTCTGCATCATAATTATTCCATTTCTACTTTCGCATCTTAATTCTTTCATTTCTACTTTAACAATCGATTAATGCAATGTGGAAAGCACCATTAAAATTGTTATTATCATCTGTATTGCCACATTGTCTAACTGATTGCGATTGGTAATGTTCTTTTTAATACGATTAAACAGACAAGAACAATTATTTGTTTCTTGGAGCATCTTAAAGAATAGATAAAGGAGTGCAACCGAACTTATCTCCACTTATATTAACTACGGAAAATGGGTCATTTGTCCAAAAAAATTTAAAACACGGTTCAAATGGACGAGTAAACAATTTTATGGGTGAAATGGACAAAAAAAAATAGCAAGGATGAAACTGGATTCATCCTGGCTTATAATTAAAAAATAGCAAGGATGAAACTGGATTCATCCTGGCTTATAATTAAAAAATAGCAAGGATGAAACTGGATGCATCCTGTGTAAAATAAAAATAAGAAAAAATATTTGAAAATGGACAAGATGAAACTGGTTACATCCTGCCTATTTTTATATTTTTGTCCATTAAAACTCCACTCCTTTTCACCTTAAAATTTTGATTTTGGTCTTTTTAACCAATTTTGTGTATTAACTATGGTTTCATGCAACTTGATGGAAAGGAAACAATCTCCACACACCATAGAACTTGTTTTTTATACACTCAGTACTGTTGGTACTCTTTCTCTTGATCAATATTATCACTACCTAGTTATTAATTAGTACACATATTTTGATCTTGGTACTTGGCTTATCGGGGACTAAAAACCAGTCTTTGTATGTTAATATATGATTAAGGTTGTTTAATTAGTTCTTTTGGAAAACTGTAATTTGTATCTATGAATCACTTACATAAACCCATTAATTTCTAAAGCAGAATTTTGATCTTTTATAGTAATTTAAATTAGACAATGAATAAGTCTTGAATCTGATAAATTGATGGTGATATGTGTTTGTATTGCACTAGAGCTTTTTTTAACTTGGAAGTTGTTCTCCAGCTGCCTAGTTTTCGGCGGACACCATTATCGCTTACAAGTGGGTTGGAGAGGTATCTTCAGCAATGAGTTTGGATTTTATTAAACTAAAAAATGGAAGTTTAGTTTTGGGATTGGGAGGAGACAGAGTTGGATCGGCGAGGGAGAATAAATAGCAAGGATTAGTGCAACTCAAATCGGTATTTAACTGAGGTTAATTCTACAGTTTGCAGATGTCATATCCTTAAAATCCGACAGTCATCAAGCTACGAGTTCAGATTTTGAACGCGCGCTGCGCGTTCAAAAATTTTTCCTTAAGTGGTTAACATAAAATTTTAGGCTAGGATCACTAAATCCGTGGGCTATAAATATGAAAAGTCAAAATATGTGATCCAAAGTTTCTAAGTGACTCAAAAAAATTGTACTACATTAATCGAAATTTTCTAAGTGACCTAACATTTATTTCACATTCTTTAATTAAAACGCACTATAAAAAATCTATCTCGATATCCAAAATCTATCACTACAAATAAAAAAATATTATAACTAGAATCTATATATGATATTGAGTCTCTTAGATTATGACCATACCCTTCGCCTTATCTCCAAATATTTACAATAAATATGGGTATATATGTAACCTAAAATTTACCATGTGCTCGAAGATTTACTTATTTCATTTTCAAAAAAATCTATTTTTATATAACCTATAATATGGATCATTATCTAACTATCCAAAGTATATGCCTCATAACTCTGATTTATTTATAGTATATTTAGATTTAAATACCACAAGGAGAAGCACTTCTGTTGTTTCAGAAGCAGAAGTGATAAGCAAAAACATTTTTCTTAACAAAAACTTAATTTTTTTTCTTTTATAAATCATTATCTAAAAAAGATAATTTAAAAAATACTAATGATAGTAGAAATAAGGTCTGAAGAGGAGAGGAATAGAGGAGAAAGAGATAGTAGAAATAATGCATTTCTTAATGAGTTTATTTATAATGAGGAACTAATCGATTTGCCATTGTTGGGAGGGTCTTTCACATGGTCTGATATCCAGGAGGATCCTCTCTTATGCAGATTAGATAGGTTTTTATTTACTGTGGAGCTTGATGAAGCATTTACTGAAGCTATTCAAATGGCTTTAACCAGAGTTATCTCCGATCATAAGCTATTGATGGTTATTATTAAACCTGTGGTGAGGTGCTGACCTTATTTCAAATTTGAGAATAGCTGGATCTTTCATAAGGATTTTGTGAAGAAAATTGAAGAAGTGGAATATTATGGTGTTTCAAGGTAAACCAAGTTTTGTCTTTTTTAAGAAGCTGCAAAATTTGAAATTTTTTTTGAAAAATTGGAGTAAGGAGGAATTTGGTTCGATTAAAAAGGAGAAATTAGATCTTACTATGAAGATTGATTCTTTGGATCAGTTGGAGGAATCTGGCAGACTTTCTAATCTGCAGATAGAGGAAAGAATGGATAGTGCTTTGAAACTTAAAGGCATTACTACTATGGAGGCAAGGAAGTGGTTTTCAAGAGCTAAGCAAAATGACTTTAAGTTTGGAGATTCTAATACTTCATACTTTCATAGAATTGCTAGATCAAGAAAAAAGAGAAATATCATTGTGAAGTTGGATTTGGATGGGGAAGAATGTTTTGATCAGGACAAGATAAAATTGGAAATGAGGAATTTTTATGCTAATTTATTTACAAAGGAAAACGATGTTGCTTTTACTCTGAATAGTATGGACTTTCCTAAGATTGATAATGAGGAATGTATTTGGATGGAGAGGGAGTTTTTTGAAGATGAAGTTTTCAATGTTATCAATGGAGTTCTTTAAATGTTGTTGGCAGATTTTGAAAGATGATTTTATGAGGATGATGCAGGAATTCTATGAAGAAGGGTTTTGGGATTGGAGATTAAATTGCTCCTTTTTGACCTTGATTCCTAAGAAAGTAGATTCTAGTGCTCCTAAGGATTTTAGACCACTAAGTTTATTGGGGTGTGCTTATAAAATTCTGTCTAAGGTGTTAGCTAACAGATTGAAGAAGGTAATGAATAAGTTGGTGTCTGATTTTCAGGGTGCTTTCATCAAGAACAAACAGATACTGGATGGGGTGTTTATAGCTAGTGAATGTATTGACAGAAGATTGAAATCTAAGGTTCCTGGTTTGGTGTGCAAGATTGACATGGAGAAGGCATTTGATAATGTGAAGTGGGGTACTTTGTTAGGTATTCTGGAGCAGCATGGATTTGGAGTTAAGTGGATTAGGTGGATAAAATGGTGCATAGAGTCCTCTCATATCTCTGCGTTGGTGAATGGTAGTTCAACTGATAAATTTAAGCCTTCTAAGGGATTGAGGCAGGTGATTCATTGTCTCCCTTCTTGTTTCTTTTGGTTGTAGAGGTGTTTTCTAAGTTAATGGAAAGTGCAGTGAGTAGGAAGCAAATTCAAGGATTTCAGGTGGAGGAAAATGGAATTGAGGTGTCTCATCTTCAATTTGCTGATGACACCTTGATTTTCATCAATGCAGTAGTGTAGGATGTAAGAAGACTTCTTATTATTTTAACTTCTTTTCAAATGATTACAGGTTTGAAACTAAATTTGGAAAAAAGTACTATGATTAGTGTTGGAGCAGATAATGTGGTTAAAGAGTTAGTTATGGAGATTGGTTGCATACTTGAACAGATGCCTATTAAATGCTTGGAAATGCCTTTAGGAGCAACATCAAGGAATACCTCAGTATGAGATGACATTATTCAGAGAATAGAGGTGAAACTTGCTAAGTGGAAGAAAAAATGTTTAAATAAGGCAGGTAGACTTGTATTGATTAAAAGTTATTTGTGTAGTTTACCACTCTATTATTTATCTTTGATTCACATGCCTGCTTGTTTGGAATTTAAATTGACTAGATTGTTGATGAACTTTCTTTGGGGTTTTGATGCTACAAAAAGAAAGATGAATTGGGTTTCTTGGATTAAAGTCTGTTTACCAGAGAAGATGGGTGGTCTGGGTGTGAAAAATTTAAGATATACAAGTAAGGCTTTGAAAGGGAAGTGGATATGGAGATACACAAAAGAAAAGAAAGCTCTTTGGAGGAGAGTGGTGCAGGTCAAGTTCAAAAATCAAGTTGATACTTTAATTCCAATTGATGATGGCCAGCCTTGTGGGAGGAAAGTTTGGAAGACAATCTTGAAATCAACTGTGTTTCTTCATGAACACTTTGTTTTTCAATTGGAGAATGGGAAGGGCATCAAGTTCTGGATGGATAAATGGACTACAAATGGGCCACTGAAGAATAGATATCATGCGGTTTATAGAGCTTGCAGTCAGAAATCTGCTTCGATTGCAGATATGGTTCAGGGAGGAAGATTATGTTTACAGTCAATAAGGAATTTGTCTTATCAAGAACAGCTGGAATGGAGTTTGCTTTGTAATAAATTGGGTCCAGTTCCTGAGCTTGTGGAAGAAGAAGATGAGGTTTCAATCTTACAAGACTATACTGTAAAAAAAAGGGTATGAAACCCAACTGCAAGACAACTCAAACTGCAGCTTTGTGAGGTTCTTATGGAAAAACGGTATTCCACCTAAGGTATGTTTTATGTTGTGGGCTACATTTCATAATTCTCTTCCAACTTTTAGCATGCTTAAGCACCGAGGAGTTGATATTCAAAGTGATTTATGTTCATTCTGCAAAAGGGAGGAGGAGACTTTAGATCATATTTTTCTGCAGTGTGATTATGCTAAAGAGATCTGGAAATATATTTTTTTCAGTCTTGTCATGTGAGCAGTGGTACTCATGTAACAGTTTTGGATTTGTTTGAATTTTAGAATGAAGTGTCTCTACATGGGAGGTGTAAAAAAGTTTGGAAAAAACTCATTTATGCTATTTTATGGCATTTTTGAAGGAGAGAGGCAGTAGAGCTTATGGTGGAAGAGGGAAAATGGCGGAGGAATTGTGTCTAAACATAAAACATACTCTCTCTGTGTGGTTTTTCGAGTCTGATGTTTTTAGAGGATTTTCTGTAAACCAAATTATGTTCAATTGGGAAACAATTTTACACATTTAGAGTGTGAAATTGGTTTCCTGGCTTTGTATTCTCTTTTTACTTTTTAATATAACTTTTTTTTTTACTCAAAAAAAAATATGATAGGAGCATTACTGTCATTATAAAATATAGTGGATAAGGAGTTATTAGTTTTACTACTTAGTGACTCTATTTTGTCCTTATTAAATATACCTCGGTCATTTGGGTATAGGCCTTAGAACAAGATTCAATTCAAACAAGTCTAGAAATTCCTAGTCTTTACGGACCCGTAATAAGGGTGATACATATACTACACCGAGCAATTTGTTATAATGGACCAGACATGAGGTTTAATTTAAGAGAGATTGGATTTTTATATGGCTTATGATTTATTTATTTATTTTTATTTATTTATTTTTTGACACGATCAGCGCGTGAATTGAACCCGCAACCTATAGGTTGGGAGTCCAACCCCTGACCAACTGGGCTAATGCCAGTTGGATGGCTTATAAAATTGTTCATGATTGGGAAGCGCCAAAGGGTTCAAAATTGCACTTCAACTTTGTATCCAACATTTTAAATCTTTGAAAATCGCTTGTGTTCGAGCATTTGGTATTTTCTTTTCTTTGAACGATAATTAAATATTTTATAGATTAAAAATAGAAGGTTCATGGTTTAAAATTCAGGGAGATGGCTTTAAGGTTTAGGATTTATTTTTTATTTTTATTTATTTTGTCTTTTTTTCTTGTGTATGGTCTCGCACATGTGGATTTAACAGGATTCTATAACGCCGGGACATTTTTCCAACCATTTTTAACTTTAGTGCAGTTTTCCAACATTGCACACCTGTATTGGGGAAGTTTCCATTTTCCACATATTTTTATCACCTTTTATGGTCCAGTAAATTTGCATTTATGAACGTGTTAATGAGTTTGTCTCTTCTATGGATACTATAAGACTGATTGAGCAAATTTTGTGAGTTTGTATGATATTTTCGGTGCATGGTAAATAGCTGGCAAACGGGCGGGCCGGGGCTGGCTTGTTACTAACCTGCGGGTCACGGGTTAACACGGGTCAAAGCTTGCGGGTTGATATTCTTCACGAGTAGTCATTTCTCCAACCCGCGTCCGTAGGGGGTAAAACTAAACTTGCGGGCTTACGGGTTAGCCTGGCTTGTTTAATTAAAAATCAAATTAAAAATTTAATTAAGTATATTTATGAAAAATTACAAGGATCGGACACAATTAGTCGATTATTACAAGGATCAAACACAAATCCTTTCAAATCCTTCCCTGTAACACCTAACATACATCTAATCATTCCATTTTTCAGCTCAACCCATTATTGCTTCATCTCAACCCATTATCGCTCTGAAATCTGAAACATAAGAGATGCAACAATTCAGTACACAAAAACACTACTAATTATCATTTAATACAATAGCAACGAAAATACCAGGAAATTAGTTACAATCATCTCACTGATTTAAGATAAGTACATCAAAATTAACAGGACATGGGCATTATCATTAAGATCGTAATCAATTCCATCAACAAACGCTCTAGAATAATGACACTTCACATCCATTATATCTTCCAATTCCTCCATTCTATTCACCAAAAAAAAAAAAATCAAGAAAAATCACCTGAACAGTGATTTAAATTAGGGGAAACAAAAATCGAAACCTTGAGTAACTTACTCTTTAGCACCCTTTTTTCTGATAACAAAAAACTAAAAATCAAAACCTAAAAAAAAAAAAATCAATTGAAGCTAAAATTGAAAAAGAGGGGTCAAAATCAACTGCAACAACACATCAAAATAAAATGAATCATATCAAATCCCCGAAAACTAATCAAATACCTAAACAATAATCAAACCAAATCCCCCAACTATAAATATGTAGGACCGATTTGTGTTTTTCTGAGAAGAGAAGAAGAAAGAAAATAAGAACAGAAGAAAGATGGAGGTGGTGACTGGTGAGGAGGCGGAGGCGAAGCCGTAGCCGTAGGAGAAGAAAGAAAAGATATGAGATCTTCTATCTGCTATGGTTTTTGTTCGCTTTATATCTTAAACGTACGAATAGGATTAGTCATATATGATTTGACGGTGGAAATTAAATAAAATTTATAACTCAACGATTTTTGACGGGTTAACGGGTTTAACCGCGAGTTTACGGGTCGGGACGGACTAACCCGTTTTCTCACAAGCCGCTATTTCTCCAACCCGCGCCCGTCCCGTTTAGAAACCAGCCGGGACGGGCGCGGGTTTCCACGGTCCGGTCCGGGACTTACGGGTTTTTGGCTGGTTTGCACGGGCTTCACAAATATCCTTATCCATCAATAATTATATCATTCTTCTTTTAGAAGGGAATCTATTTAATCATTTATACCATATTTACCTTCCATGTATTAGATCTGACCCCTCAGTAGTCAGTACTCTATACTTCTTCATTTCTAAAAAACGTAAATCAATAAACCTCATCACCACATCTTCATCGTCGCCTTCGCCGCCACCTCCCCCAATCTCGCCATCAGTTCCAGCAGCATCTCCTATGCTTCTAGCAAATTCATCACAAGCAGCAACATCACCACCTGATTTAGATCGATTTGCATCCGATTTAACTACAAAAATCAAATCTACAGATGAATCAATCAGAAACGTTAGATTGACTTTAATTTTTCAACTGAATTGTGCATGATTCCATTTTTAACCCTAATTTTGGATTTCATTTTTCTTCAAATCGATGATTGATTCAGGTAATTATCATCATCTTCTTCAATTTGCTATTCTCAACTGTGTTGATTCATAAAACTTATCTTTATGGTGGTGTACGGTGGTAGGGCAGTAGCCTGTGGTGGTGATAGGTGGTTGTGTTGTGTTTGTGTTTGTGTTTGTGTTTGTGGTAATTTGGATTAGTTTTGTGTTTGTTTGATCGTAATTGGTGATGGAAGAGGTGGATGCAGTGGACGGAAGTAATACCAGCAGATCATATGTATATGCAATAGGCTTTTGGGTTCAGCTTTGATTATATGAAGACATGTTTGATCGAATCAAGCTGAATAATATAATATCTTTATCAGAAACAGAGATTTGATTCGATTTCAACTGTATCATAATTGGCATTAGTTTTGTGTTTGTTTGTTTGATCATTTTCTGGTCATATTTTTCATGTACATCCCTGGACTTCGGTTTTTATAGGATCAACTATGGATGTTGACCCAATTTTTGTAAGATCAACTACTGTTGTTGATCCGATATTCTTGACAATATTTCTTATATAATCATGCTTGTAGTTTAAATCATGTAAAGTTTTTCAAATGTTGAATTTGTGGTGCAATGGTAGCACGACTGACTCCATGTCAGATGATGCGTGTTCGACTCACGCCAAGTTCACTCCATTTACATGGATCAACTTTCATTGTTGTTCCAATATAAACTTCTACTGTTGATCCTTTTATTTTTGGATCAACTACAGTTGTTGATCCCCTAAACTGAATCAATTTCTATTGTTGATTCTATTTTATTTGGATCGACTATTGTTGTTTATACAAAAATAAATTTGTTCCATTTTGAAATAAAGAAAAATATTATATGGATGAGGTTGTTAAGGTTATTAAATAGTAGGGACATATTTATTGTTGTATAAGGTTGTATAAGGAATATACCCTAAAAGATAGGGGTACTCGGCGGCAAACTATTGGTGGTGGTGGTGGTGGTGGCGGCGGATTAGTGGTGGTGGCGGCGGTGTACTAGTGGTGGTGGTGGTGACGGAGTGTAGGTGGAATATTAGTGGTGGTGGACTTTGGTAGGTGCTGGTCGTTGAACGGTGGTGGTGGAATGGTAGTTGAATGTTGGTGGTGGTGGTGAATTGGTAAAGGAAGAAATTTGTTCCATTTTGAAATAAAGAAAAATATTATATGGATGAGGTTGTTAAGGTTATTAAATAGTAGGGACATATTTATTGTTGTATAAGGATTTATGTTGTATAAGGAATATACCCTAAAAGATAGGGGTACGCATTGTTTACTCCAAAACAGTTGGACGCTCTTGTATCGAGTCAATTTGGCATATTCTACAGGTCTTTATGGAGAATAGAATCAGTAAATCGAAGATTTCATATTCATATATCTTCATGTAATAGCACTTTTTTGGACGATGATTTAAGTTTCGGGAGCTTTATATGCAATTTCAGAAGGATGCAATCATCAATTATCACCTGATTCAGGTGTGATAAACGATATTATCAATAGAAACACCTTCATGATTTTTTTATTTTTTATTTTTGATCCGTAAAGAAGATTCATTGATCAAAAAGAGAGGATACAAAAGGCTTGTACCACCCGGAAAGAGTACAAAGAAGCCAATAGAAAAGATAGTACGACTGCCTGTCTCGCATAAGGGAAAAAAAAAAAGAAGACATAATCAGATAAGTAAGCATACTATCTTAATTATGGTGTACTGATGTATGCTCTAGGCCATTTTTCTATTACATATGTAAAAGACAAATCCTGAAAATCTTTGAAGACAAGACAGCATGTAAACATGAGAAATTGAGCTTTGCTAATCACAGCCTCCACAGAATGCGACTTCCCTTGAAAAACTCTTGAGTTTCGTTCCTTCCAAAGACTCCAAAGTATTATAGCTGGAATGATACTCCACACCTGAGATTGAATCTTGTTTACTTGTGGCAGAGGCCAAGCAAACAAGAAGGAAATTGTATCTGAAGGCATGGTAAAAAGACCATTTAAGTTTCTCAATCATGTAAATCCACACCTTCTTAGAAAAGTCACAATGGATGAAGATGTGATCAGCTGTCTCACTGTTGTCATAAAAAACACAATTATCTGGAACATCCATACCCCTCCTTCTTAGCATATCTCTAGTAGGAAGTTTTGAACGGGCTAAAGTCCAAACAATGAAACCAGTGGATGGAGGAACCTTCAGCTTCCATAAGAGCTGAAAAATGTTTTGATTTGGAATCATTTCTTCTTCATTTATCAACTTATCATATGTAGACTTGATTGTGAATATTTTCTTGGCAGTGAGAGATCATTCCAACACATCTTCATGCTGAGCATTAATAACAACATTAACAAGTTCAATAGTCAACCAATTCATTCCAGTTCTGACATTTGTATTTAACCTTCTTGGTAGACCTAGATCCCATTTCAAGCATGTAGAGTCTTCTAAGAAACAATCTGCAACATAACTGTTTTTCTTTCTAGAAAGAGCAAACAAATTAGGAAAAACAGATTGTAAACAAGTTGGAAGGAGCCAATTATCCTGCTAGAATCTGATTTTGGTATCTTTATTGAGTTTAAACTTGATATTATTTCTGAAAATTTCATTGCATTTCATAATGCCCTTCCAAACAGACCTGCCAAAAGAAGAATTGGGATATTTTGAAAGCCACTCAACACCATCAGTCCCATATTTTTCCACCACAATTTCCTTCCATAAATCACTCTCTTCCTTTGCAAATCATCAATGCCATTTGGTTAACAAATCTTGATTCATTTTTCTCATATTCTTGATTCCTAATCCTCTATTCTTCTTTCTTCTGTAAAGCACAGCACATTTCACTAATTGAAGTTTCTTCTTTCCACTGCTATCATCCCACAAAAAATCTCTCATTAATTTTTCAATTCTTTTTGCCACAGAAGCTGGCATTTCAAACAAAAACATGTAATATGTTGGAAGGCTAGCTAAAACACTCTTGATAAGAGTAACTTTACCAGCTTTTCAATAGAGGTTTTCTCCATGATTTTGTTATTACTAAGAAACTTTATTTTTTTTCCTTTTCAACTATGCTTTCGGAAAATACGGAAAATGGGTCATATGACCACAATCCATAAAGTGCGGGTGTAATGGACTTGTAAAATATAAGTCTGAGTGAAATAGACACACGAAGATTTAGTCATATACACCCTTTACTTTAAAATTTATCTTTATAATATCCTTTTCTCTCTCCCGATTATTTTCTTTCTCCAATTTAAAATTAATTGTGAGAAATGTCTTAACTTCCGAAATATAAGTCGGATTTTAAAAAAAATTATATTTTTGGAAAGAGCTCGAAAATCTCTACAAAACAAGATCCATTGTTGATATGAAATTCGGAAAAAAAAAATAATTTATTTTCAGCCCAGCGGAGAATACATTATGCACCTAGGTGCAACCTGACAAAAAATAATTTCCTATGAAAATATGCATTACACACCCAGGTGCAACTTGGCCAAATTTTATTTCATATAAAATATATAGTGTGCACCCAGGTGCAACCTGACCAAAATTTATTGTGCAACCTGGCCAAAACATTTTTTCAATATAAATCAAAAAAATATATATATTATGCACTCGGGTGCAACCAGAGCAAAACCTATATCCTATAAGAACATATTATGCACTCGGGTGCATCTTGTGTATTTCGTGGATAAATCTAGGTTTATCCTACTAATCACCAACAATATATTATGCATAACCAAAATCACTAGTTCATAATCTCGAGCAATAAATCCAGCACCATTATCAACACATTCACCATTAAAACATCAACCAAATGCTAGTATTATAAAACAAAAATAAGAGTAATAACAAAAAGTTCAAAAAAAATATACATTATTCACTCGGGTGCATTTAGGCGAAAACCTATTTTTTGTCAGAATATACATTATGCACTCGGGTGCATCTTGTGTATATCTTTGATAAATTTATCCTAGTAATCACGTCGAACAACCGATGACAGTGGCAATTCCATCATCACAAAATGCTAAAGCTATGTAACTAAGATTTTTTGTTTGACCTAAGTGTTTGAGTAGAATAATTAAGAAGAAACTAAATGATACTATTAAATCTGCAAAAAATGCTATTAGAACATTTTGATATTCTAATTTCTGCTCCTAATACTAAAATCTGCAATTTGAATGCAAACCTAACCTCCAACTAGGAATTTCATTTTAGAACATATAATATACCATGAATTGTATATAAACTGAAGACAAGACAGACCAGGCACCAACATAGATAGAACTAAGTAAATGACAGTACTCGGCTCTACATCGTATAAAAGCCTGTGCTGAGTTAGTTTGTCGCATTACTCGCATTTAGTAATGAAACATAAAAATCAATGGTAGATAATTTATTGCTTCAAAAATGTAATGACAACATAACAGGTACCGGAATGTGATGCAACGTCCCTGCTACATCTTGAATTTCTTATCTTTTCAGCAACTTGCGCATGAGCAGAAAATGTCTTCCCCTAGCACTGTGACACACTGTTTGCTTGAGCTCGGAAAAGGGAATTTTCAAAACCTTAGAAAAGCAAAAGATGAATATTAGAACACCACATTGCTCCCATTACATTCTTCGCCGTTCGAATGCTCCTCTTAGGGCTTCTAGAGTTCATCTTTAATTAGTTTATAAAGCTCATGGAGATAATATCTACTCAACCCCAATTTCATCTGTTATTGGCCTTGTGCTGCATTAAAACTCCATTTGGCCCCTTGTGTTCACAGCCACGATTCAACGGCATCACCAATTGGTCCATTGGTGCTGTGAAAATCTCCTTACACATCCATCTCTTTAACACTCAAATTGAACAATAAAGTACCACAAACTGCAATATCGACCCAATCTTGGATTACATACAAAACCCAAAAAATAATCGATGCCAAAACCGCAATTTGAACTCAATTTCAGTTCAAGTGAAGAACCCCAAATCTGTTGTTGTAAAAACCTTCATTCAAATCTCAATAACAGCCCATACTACCACATCTATAGAACTTTCAATCCTTAATAAAAATGTTTGAAACTATTTTTTTTTTTTGGCTTTCTCGCGAACACCTTTAGTGCATTCTGCAAGTGATTTAAACATGGACTTGGTGGTGATTGTAAACGTCGATATTCTCCTTTCCTGCACAAATCTAATTCCATAACAAACCCATATATCTATCATCATTTAACATTCATGAACTCTCGAAAAAATCATCCTTCAAAACCACATCCAGCAACAAACAATCACAATCCAATCCTAGACCCACCATAGCCTTCTCTATAAAAAATTAACGAACCAAATCAATTCAAAAGAAACTCCTCTAATCAATTTGACGAAATCAAATCACCCATTCAATATACAGTCTCCTTACTGATTTCTTACTAACGACGGATAAATACATCATCACCACCAGCAACTAATTCGATCTGTATAAGAAAATCAGTCAATTTACTGCTACCTTTGGTTGCAATCCCGAGCAACTTCACGATATAAAATCCAAATGAACCACTAAATCCCTCCTCTTCACTTTTAACACAAATCAGATACAAAATAAAATTGTGTACCCTAGAAAATCAATCAATCAATCAATAAAGTATTTACCTTCAACTTTGGCTCCATTGAGGGATTTTCTTTGAGTTGGTTAAGAATCGTTTTTTTTTTCGTTTCTTTTCCAGTGAATTGATTAGTAAGTTTTCAATCTCAAAGATTCAATCGAACTCAAGAATGAGCTTTTAATCCTCTTTGTTCATCCGTGAAAATCATTGGCAGCAGTTCAGTTTCATGACTCTTCTCTTCTTACGCATCCATCACCAATATCGATCTTCTCAAGGGTAATTTAACACATCTCAAAACAGCATACACGTTTTGGTTGAAATTTCTATCCATTAGAACAAGATATACGATATAAGGGCTGTCAATGGGTTTAAAAACAGCCTAGGTTACGGGTCCTAAAGTTGGACCCATTTTGGTTTACCCGAAATACCCGTTTATAACTGGGTCTATCCATTAATGAACACCGTTTATTTAACCTTTGATCATTTTTAACAAAATTATAAAATAATTTGGGTTTTTTTATTTTTGATTTTTTCTTAAAATCTTTATTATTTAAAAAAGAAATAATTATATTATTAATAATATAATAAATTATTATTTTATAATTACATGAGATAATTATTAATTTCCAAAAGTTAACAATATATAATTTAATAATTATTAATTTATGCGATTATTTAATTACATGATAAATTATTATCTTAAAAAACAATTCTTATATATAATGTATTTAATTACATGATAAATTATTATCTTAAAAAACAATTCTTATACCTCTAAAAAGTAATTAACATATAGATAGGTTACGTACACCATTCTAAATTACCAAGATGTTTTCTCATCTCAAGGGGTGTCTCACAAATAAATTAACAATGCGACTCCAAGCCTTTTAAGTGCACTACGAACCATTATACATAGAATACAACTTGATTTGAATTTCGAAGAAAAACAAACCAATATTCAATCATATTTTAATACTATTTGATACGTATGCAAATTATGTTTTATTTTTCTAGTAGCATAATTATTTTATATATTATTTAGGACCTATTAATCCTTAGGGGAAATTTTCGAAATGTATTATTTTATAATTTTATCGAAATTATTATTTTAGCACTAAGGGCCCGACTCGGGACCGGGAAATTTTATTATTTTAGCGAGAATATTATATTATCGAGTATTATATTAAAGAAGTTATACTGTATTAAGATATTTGGATATTAGAACAGTATTCAAAGTTTGCTTGTCTTATAGACCCAGGAATTCAAATCCAAGGCCTATTCAACCAAAAAACTGTCGGAAAATATAGGTTTATGTGTCATCCAAAAATGCATCTGGTATACAGCAGCATGTCCATGACTTTATTGAGTATACCTGGCCCCGTGCAAGAGTTGTTCATTTCGATATATTTACAGTCGTGATATTAGTTTTTGCAATTTATTAATGGAAAAGTAAAAAAATTTCATCTTCAATAGATAACATAAAATTCATTTTCATTGGGGATATTGTATTGTTGCTGTACAGTTGAGTATTCACTTGGTTAGCAACCATCGGATAAAATAGTAATCTTGCCCACCATGAAAACTTACATTTACAGGCAAAGGGCAACTGCGTCATTCTTCAACTGACTTCAAACCTTATTATTACTTATATTTTATCACAAAAAAGCCGTAAACTTCTTTATTTTGGCTTGCGTCTCCTCTTCATACAATGGTAATTCGTTTTCATCCACCACCTAGGATCCTAACTCGGCCCTTATTGCACTAGATCTGCTTCTTATAAGAGAAGGATCAACGATCACCTATGTGGCTATATTGAGAAAACTAAAATCAAAGACTTTATTTTGTAGATTAAAAGAAGAGAAAATGGGTCATTTGTCTGAAAAAATTTAAAACACGGTTCAAATGGACAAGTAAAAAAAAAGTACGTGTGAAATAGCCAAAAAAATATAGCAAGGATGAAACTGGATTCATCCTGGCTTATACTTAAAAAATAGCAAGGATGAAACTGGATGCATCTTGTGTAAAATAAAATTAAGAAAAAAATAGTTGAAAATGGACAGGATGAAACTGGTTACATCCTGCCTATTTTTAAATTTTTGTCCATTTAAACAGTATCTTTTTAATTTTTGGCTATTTAAACAGTATCAAAACCTAAGTGTCTTTTTCACCCAGGAATTGTTGATTTTGATCTTTTTGACCAATTTTGTGTTAAAAGAACTAGTTGTGCGCCCGTGCTCTGCACGGGCTGAGATTATCCCAACTGACACAGTAATGGACTATGGTCATAACAATATTCTTTTTTTTAATGAACCTTAACCGTATTCATAATTGAAAAACAAATAACAAATTTCCACAAAAAAAGAAAAGAAACACGGAACTTCTCCCTTGATATTTATTCACCAACTAAACACCTAAGTCTCTCAAAAGAAAAAACTTCAAAAAATCATCTTAATGATGTAAGCATCAAGCCCTGTATTCAATAGGGGACTAATAGTTCGTCATGCCTACCAATAAACTGTACAACATTGTGGAGCATTGATGCGCCCGTGAGATAATTCATCAATTGGATGTACCAAATCTGAACTAAAAAAAAATCAAGAAATACAAAAAGCTTACCCGACGTAACCCTAGGATTTCACGAACAGTTTTTATTTTAGATTATTTGGTCTTCAACCTCAAGTAATATTTCTAAAAACAATCATGAATAGCTACATCATAAATTTCGTTATCAGTGGTAGTACCTTCATCAAACAGAACAAAAGAAAAGATATTAGTATGCAGAGTCAAGAAAAAACATAAACAAACTGATGGAAAGTAATTGCCCCGATTGTTATTGAAATAAGAGACTAACAGGTTATCGGAGAGAGTGATAGTTATTGCAGTCTAGCGTTTGGTGTGTAAACGGTAGTTTCTTTTCTTTCCGATGGTGTAAACGAAGGTATTAGTAGAGAGAAGCAAGTTAGGTTAATTTTTAATTAGGTCTCAAGTGGTGTGGAAATACGAATATTGGTGGTGTAAAAAAACCGGAATTTTTTATTGGTCAATAATTTTTGATGGGGCCAGAAGCTCTAAGAAAAGAGCTTGTGATTCAGCTTTTAACCACAATAGAGGAAATTCACCTAAAATCATATTATTAATTAGTTGGCCACTTTTTGGCTCAAAACCACCAAGTCATTTATCTTTTGAATGACCATGTTTTTCAAACATTCTTCAAAACCACTTGAAATAGTGCTCCTAAATAGATTGTCCTTTTGGACAATCTTAAAACCGCGCACACAGTTTTTTGGTGTGGTCCTGGTGGGCCCTGCGGAAAAAAGCAGAGGTTCTACTTTTGTGAGAGGTTTTAGGGGCAATATTTTTTTAATGGTTTTTCTTGGGGTCCGTTAATTGTTTTTTAAATTAAGTATTAAAAAAAAATGACACACCGCCTAGACAATAAGAAAGAGTAAGGGAAACATGCGTGAAAAAAATGATTCTTACATGACGACCCCCAAAACCAGCCTCCCAACTAATCACGGGAAAGGAAGAATTACATTGATGATTCACTTAGATTAAAATCCGATGAAGGGCGATATTTTTCAGATAAACTTTCACGGAAGCCGTATAAAGCTACTGAAACTCCCAAAACTGAGTGAAGTGAGTTAGTTGATTGTGCTCGCTCTTACACCACGACTTTCCTCATCAGTTGATTTTTCTCTCATTAAAACTTGGTTTACTCCAATATCGTAAGACTGTTTCTTGTATGATTTTCGCGAAAGGAAATGTCTCTCGTATGTTATATATAAGTTAACCAGTTCAAAATAACATATATGTACAGTTTATGAACGAACACTGATTAAATCGATCAAGTTTCACACCCTCCTTAATTTATAATCACAAGGAGTTATAGCGGGATGAACAATTTTCCTTTATTTCTCTCCAAAATTTCATGACTCGCAGTACGATTCATATGCTTACAGAGTTTCACACTTAAAATTTTAATATCTTCTGACCATGATTTAGTTTAGTGCAGGTCATTTACGAGAAGATCGGTTAAATGGACACAAAATTTTAAAGTTCGTTGAAAAATTAAGGTTGGTTCAATTGGACCTGAAAAAGTCAAGACATTTATATCCTCACTTTTATTATCATATTATTTTCCTTTTGCCTTTTTCACTTTCTTTGAAGACAAATAATAAAAAAAAAGTTATAATTTCCAAAACATATATACGATTTTAGTAGAACTTACATCTTTTTAAAGGGTTTTAGATAATCTACAAAACAAGATTTCTTATTCATGGTAAATTTGAAAGTTCTTTTTCTGAAAGTAGTAGCTAGGATGAAACTGGAAAAAAAAAGTTTGCAAGTGTTTGCTACCACACGCGTAACTGACATGCGTGAAAGAAAAACTGCTGTGAATAGCAACTATTAGCAGCAGTTGCGAAATTTGCAACAGCCCAACGACATATAGCTACATTTTTGTTGCGAATCTGAGTTTCTAAAACCTAAATTTTTTTGTAGTGAGGTGGTGTCTTTCATGTTCATAATATGTAGACCGTTGATTTTTCTCCGAGATAT
Source organism: Papaver armeniacum (assembly GCA_023531295.1). Lineage (NCBI taxonomy): Eukaryota > Viridiplantae > Streptophyta > Magnoliopsida > Ranunculales > Papaveraceae > Papaver > Papaver armeniacum. Next base: position 35,388 of record JAJJWW010008589.1, on the reverse strand, counting down.
AAATCGTTAGATCAGCTATCATTGACCTTACACTTATCATTATCTCTGCACAGTTCCAGAAAGGCATTTTTGTAATGTCTGCACGTCCACAATATCTCGTTGTATGAGATTTTGAAGAGATATTGACCTGTCAACTCGATATACTTATTAAGATAACAGATTTGGACGGAAACAGTTAGTTTGGCCATATTTGCAAATTTGAAAAAAAAAGAAAAGAAACAGGACTAGATTTGAAAAGTAGGTCCAAAATCGGACCTATTTTTGTATTTAATCCAAAAAGGAAATCAAATTGTTTTTAATTCTAACTTATGGAATTGATTTCTTCTCTTGGAATTCAAACACCTTGTAAGCCCAAGCACTATCGTGCATGGAATCCCTTCCCTATCCCTCAAATAAAGGGAAGGGATATCATAAGGAAGGCATATCCTCACTGTGGTGCCCTTTTTCCCTTCCCTACACGATACGGAAACCGAGTATCCGTATCTTTTCTCCCAGTTTTTTTTTCCAATAGGAATAGACTTCTCTAGGTAAAAAAATATATTTTAGAGTAAAAAAAAGATATATAATAAGTTAAAAAAGGAGTTTTAGTAAAAAAAAAAAAAAAAAGTGAAAAAGGAAGTTTTAAGGTAAAACTTTAAAAACGAGAAACAAAAACTCAGTAGCCGTGTGAAATGCTACGGCAACTGAGTAGCCATATCAATTACCATACGACTACTGAGTTTCCATAAAGCGTAAATTTATACGACTACTCAGTAGCCGTGTGATTTCCTTTCCCTACAAGATGGATCAGATCTGATCCACTTTGCCTTATAGGGAAGGGATATCCCTACTCGATATGGGAGATCATAGTGGATAGATTTTTAGATTTTTCCCTACATACGAGGGATAGAGTAGGGAAAAGGGGCACCATGGTGCTTAGCCTAATGGCTTCTGGGAATGAACTTAACTTTTGCTTCTGGATGTAAGCACCCTAAGTAGCTTGAAATTTGTCAGTTGTATATTAAGTTCGGCCAAGTGGCACAAAATATAACTTCTGGCAGGGCCGGTCCTGATAGGGAAGCAGGACAAGCCCCACTTTGGGGCAACAAAGGCCCAGGGGCAACAAAAAGCCTTGTCATGTTTTGGGTATTTTTGAAAGAGAAGTTATTTTGAGGGTTAAAGCATAATTAACATAAATGATAGGATGAAAGTTTAAAAATATTAGGAGGATCTAAGAAGAAATATTAAATAGTTGGTTGTGCTTAATTTTTCTTTCTTTACATCATTTCTTCTCTTTGTGTTTCTAGTTTTCTTCCCTACCATATCCGTCCGCACCACCACCTCTACTAGGCATTACATCTGGTTCTTTACGTGTGATGTTAATAAAATTTTTAATCAGATGAAATGGATCTAAAGCTCTTTAATTTTTATAATTTATCCATTGAAACAGCTCTGAAGTTGGTAATTGAATTTGCTTTTGGTTGATTATAGGGATAGGTTGATAGGTACAGTTTTTGAGTTTGTGTTAAAGAAAATTGTAGGGGGCAAAAATAAATAAGTTCACTTCGGGGCAAAAAGTTCTCAGGAACGGCCCTGCTTCTGGTCGTTAATTTATGTCTAAAATTTTCTTGAAACCATAAGTCTGTTCCCTGGAGCCAAAGATCTCTATTTTAAGCGGAAAGTCCTGCCTAAACTAATACTGTCACTTTATTTAGAATTTGCAAGTTTCATTGAGTGTGTTATTGGTTATCTCAAGCCTCAAGGGAACACCAATGTGTTTATAGAAGAACAACATCTCCACTCACGATATTACAAGACTTTTTCGCGGGTGCAAGCTTAAGGTTGATACAGTTATATCGATCTATGTGATAATGTGATATGATCAGTGAAGCCGAAAATTTTGTTTCTAAATTTATCCCTAAATTTTCTATGTCAAAATTTGATGGACGGAAAGGCAAATATTGTTGCATGTCTTTGTTAGTTTGTTTCCCTTTATTTTTCTTCAAAAATTTGATATCAAATTCCACTATCTCGTTTTTGTAGGTTAAGGTCGGTGTTAAGTTTGAATAAGTCAAATTTGTTTTTGGGGCGGTAAGTTTTGGTTTGGAATTAAGAGTTTTTAGATAACTCTTAATTGTTTACTTGATCCTAAATTCTAGGATCTTAATAGCTAATTTAAGGAAAACCTATTCTAATATTACTCCTATATAAGAAGTTTTAGGCTATGAGTTTTAGCTTTAGAGTTCTCAAGGAGATTCTCATTAGAGATGTGAGAAATTCATCACACCTTTTGGGGTGGATGTTAGAGACCAATAATGGTGGAAGGATTACATAATTATTGTGCTTATAGAATGCTTATCGATGCTGGAAGATATGTCGTTATGGAGTCTTCATATGGAGATGTTGGCAAGACATCTTGTTAGGAGAAGATCATCTTGGTGCTGCTGGATTAGATTATTGGTGTTGAGCTGAAGGCGTCCATGGTAATCCATGTCAGGGTGTGCAGAGAAGATCATCTCGTTGTGGTTGATAATATGGTAAACTTTATCTCGTATGGGTGAAGACACTACCACTACAAGAAAACATGGCTTTGGTGACGATAGCTTTTGCGGCGAAGAATTTTTCATCGCTGAAGCTTAGTTATTGTGACCAAAATAATTTTTGTCACTGTTGTTCGGTTTTCAGCAACGACACTCGGGTTCCGTCACTCATAAGTTTTTAGTGACCTTATTTAGAGACGAAATAATGTCTAGTCACTGATGAATATTTTGTGATTATATATGTTTGTCACCATTCAATGCTATTGTGATGATGCTAAAAAATAGACATAAAATCTTTTTGGTGATAATCTATAAATTTCGCTACAAAAGAAAAGTTTATACTAACAAAACTAATTCATCACTAACTAATTTTATAGTGACGAAACTAAATGTTTGACGGTATATTTATTTTTAGTGAGCATCAGCTTGTTTGGTTGCAAATATTTATATAGTAACAACTTCTAATCGTCACAAGACGGAACATTATAACGAACTAGATTTTGTCGCTTTAGTCATTTTCAGTGACATTATAACTTCACCGCGGTTCGTGATTTCAGTGATTACTGAAATGTTGTCACAAAGATTTCTTTATGGTGATAAAAAAAAAATACGTAGCTGCTAAGGAATAAGTTTTTGGTAACAATATATTTTATCATGAAACATAATACTTAAAAATAATGTAATAAATTAGAGAGAATCAATTCACTTGTCGAAGTAATTTTTCATTAGGGGAAACATACAAGTCGTCATTTGTTTACGTCGTTTAATGGGAAAACAACAATTTCGTGTTTTGCCATTTCAAGTTTAAACCGGTGAAACTTGGCAGGATCACCAGCTGTTTGAGCACCTTAAGTTATGCCAACAGAAAAGATCACCATGCACAAGGAGAACAAAAAAGACACAAAAAGCACATGAAGAAAGTGGATTCCCATACTGCATTAGAAAAAAAAATTGAATTTGAGACGAAGAATATCGTTGAAATCCAACCAACAACAAAAATAATCAATCCCTTTGTTCAAAAAAAAAAAAAAAAAAAAAAAAAAAACCAATCTCTGAATCATTGAAAGATAAAGAGCTACTATTCTAATCAAAATAATTATCAAACCAAACAACTATTTTTAAGTAAATAAATGCAAATAACTAATCCTCTAAATCTGTATCATCGTCAACTGGCTCAATGTCTTCCTCTTCCACCTATGAGTCATTATAATCAACCAATGTCTCATCTTCTTCCTCGACATCAACATCATCCACGTAAATATCATCTGCACATACAATCTCTGCATCTACCAACTCTACCTCCACATCATCTCTATGGAGTTCATCTAGTCCAACATTATTATCTTCTTGTATGATTGATGATATTGTTACATCTCCAGTTTGTTGATAAACATCTTCTTCTTCTTCTTCATCATCATCATCATCATCCATTTCAGGCACATCCCATATATGTCTGTGATGCATCTTTAGAACTACTTTCCAGTCTGCTCCGAATTTATGATCATCCAGGTAGAACACTTGCTGGGCGTCCGATGCGATAACATATGGGTCATTCTTATACCACGTATTACTCACATTTAAACATGTCAAATTATAATCTATTTTAAGATTTTTCTTCCGAGGAGTCAAATCGAACCAGTCACACTTGAATAACACAACCCTATAATTGTTCAGGTATTCTACCTCAATAACATCACATAATGTACCATAAAACTCAATTTCCTTGCCTTCAAATACTGAATCAACTACCAATCCACTATTTTGGGTTGTTCGGCGAGCTTCACGTTGTTTCGTATGATACCGAACTCCATTCAGGTTGCAAGCTGAATATGAGTTTGCTCGTAACTCAAACCCCAAAGCCAATGAATGCAATTCGTCAGTAGCTTCCGGTGAATTGATAGAACGCAAATCAAACATCTGCAAATTGTTTGAAAAACACTACGTGAATAAATATACAGCAGATGATCATAATGTATTAAAACTTGAGACAATGAAATTTTCCACATACCCGATTCTTAAACCAATCAGGAAACTCTTTTTGTTGCCGTTGTGACAGCAAGTTATCATTATTCGTCTCTTCTTTCAACTTCTTCAAGTGTTCCCTATATTTTAAAACAAAAAAGTTAATCGCATAGAATCTGAAATACACATACGACACTCTAGTGGAGTCCCTCTCTGAAACGTTCATTCCATGAGCTACACTTGTTTTAATCATTATTTAAACAAAAGCATGGACTCTGAACTCATTCAAACAAAAACACACATTCACAAAAACAAACAAACACCGATACACGCATGCACACGAACTTGGCACACCGAGTGTCTCTGCCTCAGCTACAAGTAATAAACGTGTTTGGCGCTATGGCTCAACTATTGTGCTCAACTATTGTCTGAGATCGCTATGGCGCTATAAGCAGTTCTTACAGTTAAGATTAAATATTACAATAAAAGATGTTCATTTATAGGATTAAATTTCCAAAATAGTGACCAAATACTAAAATTGAGATGTCACTTTGGTAGATACTACTTAAACTACTCGCAAGCGAGTGTGGGGTGATTGTTCGCTCCCTTACCCCATTACAATATAAGTCATGGACCAAAATACCTCTCCGCGAGAGAGATGCGTTGATTGAAAGACTCAAGGTAATGCATTTATGTTAATAATGATTCAGTTAGAATTAATATGCGAATACTGATATAGTTTTCATTTGCATAATAAATTCATCTTGGACACTTCTTTTCCGATGGTAAAGGAATTCATAATGAAATCCATGGGCACAAAGTACTCAAATCGTAGGAATAAAATGTTCATTCATTTTAATTTGTCCTTAAAAGCTGGAAGTTATGAAGATGCAAAGAGGAAGCCTTATAAGAGCGTGTCGCGGGAAGATTGGGACTGGTTGTGCGACCATGTGTTTTCCAGTGAAAGTTTCAAGGTATTGTCTTTATTATCTTCTTTTTTTGGAACATGTTTTTAATTGTAGTACAATATGTTTATGTAAGTTGTTATTTTATTTTTTCTTTATTTAAAATTTGCAGAAGCGCTCTGCAGCAGGTGCAAAAGCAAGAGAAGCTACTGCGTTCAACCATTGTGGAGGTTCTATGTCACATGTGGTCCACAGGGCGGAGGTATGTTCCTTTATATACTTTTTCTCTCCACTTTTCTGTTTTTTATAGTGATGTTTGTTCACATGTATAATTTTTTTAAGTCCTTTAGAAGCTGAGGATAGAATTTGATCATCTAATGTTTACTCTATTTCTGTTACAACATCAACTTACTTGTTTTTTCATTTCCTGTATAAAACAGAAACGGAAAGCTGGATTCGAGGAAGGTGACATTCAAACATTCTATGACACCCATACATCTACTAATAAAGAAACGGGAGAAGTTGTTTGGATTTCTGATGAAGCTCGCATCAAATGGGTGAGTATAGACAGTATTAGTGTTACAATTTGTGTTGTATATGTCTAAACAAATAGGATTTAGAAACACACCACATCCAATAAATATTTGCAATCTCTTATACAATTTTATATCACTAGAATTGACCTACTAGTTTGACATTCTGGTGCAGTTTCTAATTATTGTCTCTATGATGTATCTTTATATAGGAAATGATGAATGAGCTTATGCAGCAAGGAAGCGAATCGGGAGCTACACCAACCACTGAGGCAGAAGTATGTGCTCAGGTTTTGAAAAAGCAAAGACGACGTCGTTCTGCGGCCACTGTTTCTAACAATGAAGGAATTCATGAAATGCTACAGGTGCAGGCTGATAGAATTCAAGCTCAGGAAGATCAGATACGCGCCCAAAGTGAGGTTATCAAAAAGATGAAGGAAGACAGCGAAAAGCTCATAAGAAACATGCAGGATATGATGATGTGTTCTCTCGGGCTGAACAACATTACCGCTAATGGAACTGAAGAACAATAATGTTTTAGTCTTAGTATTTTTTTTTTCTTTTCTAGTAGTGATGTTTATTGATAGGTGTAGAATACACCGTATTTACTATCTAGTAGTTTATGCTTTCTTTGCTATTTTTCTTGTAAATTATGTATTTTACGCTTGTTTTGGGTTTTATAGCTACTTTGGAGTCGCACGGAGGAAAAGAAGAAGAAAGCACCCAATTTGAGCCAAAAGGGTAAAATTGTCATTTCACCAAGGAGGGAATACTATATGGAGCCCAGCCAAGGTTAAGGGGAGGTCAAAGAGGTGTCCCTTATCCAAAAGAAGTGAGTGAGAATAGCACTTGGGGTGTACTTAGTGGGTGTTTGAATCCACCCATACCCTAAGCCCATCTACCCTAACCATACCCTAAGCCCATCTACCCTAACCGAACTCACCCACCCATACCGTGCCCGGATCCATACCCGCCCCATTTAACTTAAACCTATATCGAGGAGAGTTATTTCTCTCTTCAATCATTTTTCCACCTGAGAGTAAGCAAAAAAGAAAACAGCACAGCTGCTGCTGTTAATCGAGAGGGAATCGATAGCTTCCGTTGTTGAAAACCAAAATCGATCGAGAAATTGAGATTAATTGGAAGGAGAGTTCATTGTTGCTATCACGAATTGGAAAATGGGTTTTACATAGATGAGAGATTTGATGGTGGTGGTGGTTGCGAATGAAGAGCCGGAGATCGAGTGAGTGAGCTGCTTTGAGATCGATGGGGGAAATCAGTTAGAGAAGATCTGTTTTCGATCTGTGAGAAAAGAAAAGCAGCCATGTCTGCTAATCCGTGAGGAATCGATGATGGTTTTAGGGTTGAGATTCCAGTGATTGAGGTGGTGTTAAAGGCGTTGGGGAAAGTCAGTGAAGTTGTTGATATATCAGCCGATTAATTGAGCACACGTGGAAGAAATGGATTCATTTTAAGAAGAGGTGGGTTCGTGGTTGTTTGATTTAGGGTTAGTTGGTTGGTCGGTGAAGGAGAAAGGGTTATTGTGTATTTTGAGTTAAATTTGCTTTGGTTGTCCGGAATGATGGAATTTTGGGTCGGTGGTGATTTGTATTATGAAAGTTGGGATTGGAAAATGAAATTGGGGTTTAAACTTAAATCAGCAAGATGGTCTTGGTATGGATAGTAATTGGTGTTGTGTATCTTTGGAGTGCTTGTGTTGGTTGTTTGAACTCCATACTGTATTGGGTTGAGTTCATACTGTTGATGTTAAGGAAATGGTGGAGAAGTTGGATGAGGATAGGCAGAAAGGTTGCTGCTGATAGTGAGACTCAGTGATGGGGGCTGGTGCTGCTCTGAAGTTGCAGCTCAGATGATGCAAGAAGGTGTTGATGGGACTGTGCTGTGACAAGGGAAATGCAGTGAGTTGGGAGGATACAGGGCAATGTGAGGCTTGGCAGGAGTGAAAGTGTGACTCTGGGTTGGAACTGCAGGTGCAATAGCAAGACTCAGTGGAGGAGGTCATGGAAGTGAAAGGAAATAAAGGCAATTGTGTTGCCAAGAGTTACAGGGAAGCTATGGCTCAGGTTGAGTTTATTACAGGGCTATGAGCATTGAAGTTGTAGAGCAGGAATTGGCCTGAGAAGAGAATTGGTAGGAGCTGAAATATGTGGCTGTGTGGATGAATGGAAAATGGCAGGTTGAATGTGTTGTTACTGGGAGGTGGCGAGTAGCAATGTGGTGCGATGATTTGAGTTTGTGAATTGGCGGGGAAGCAGCTAGCGGTGGTTGAGGTGAAGTGGCGGTTGGTGGTATTGGTTGGTGCATCGGTGGCAAGGCTTGCAAGACAGTGATGGCTTTGAGGGGATGAAGATGCGGTGAGGAAGTAGCCATCATGGCTGAGTAGGTATTGAGTGAAGCACAAGGATTGTGCATCACAAGACTTTGGCCTGTGCAAAGTGGTTTGGACTGAGAGTGGATCACTTGACTCGGTTGACTCAGAGTTGACTCAGTGACTCAGCCGACTAAGACTGAGTCAGACCAGCTGACTCATTGGCTGACTTTCTTCTTCCCTTTGACTGTTGACTAACGGTTGACTCGTTTGACCGTTAGTCCTAACGGTGGACCGGACGGAATATTCCATCGAATATTCTCTCGACGGAGAAATTTTCAGGTGGCCGGCGGCGACGTTTTCCGGCCAAATTCCGGCCACAATCCCAGTTTTCCGGCGAGCAAAATTCCAGAACTTTCTATGGACTTCTCTCATGGGTATGAAGACTTGGGCTAGGAATTGGATGGAGAATTGGACTCAAATTTGGAAAGAGAAGGTGAAGAGTTGAGAAAAGCTTGGAATTGGAAATTGAATTGCAAAAGGAAAAGGATTCTAATCCTTGGAAGATTTGGAGAATATTGAAGCCTATAAATAGAGAAGTTTTCTACAACTTCAAAACACCTCTACACACACACACTTGTGTTTTTGCTTGCTTTTCTAAGATTTTTCTTTTTAATTACTTGTGTGAATTTGAAACTTCTTCTTTTAATTATTATTATTTGTGTGAATTTCAAAAACATGAGTAGCTAAATTTCTTATTGATTGAGGATGAATTCCTAGTTCTTAACATGATTTGAGTTTTTGTTTTCAAATTCTATCTTGAAGTTTTTCACATAATTATCGTTTGTTTTTACTAATAGGAGTGATCTTAAAGACATTCATGATTGATTGATAGATTGTTTGGGTGGCCAACTAAATTGATTTGTTAATTCGATCTAAAGCTAGTGAAAGTTAGGGGATAAGTAATCGTTCTTTGACTCTTTACATAAGTAGCAAACACGAGACCTTGCGGAGGGATTCCGTGGAGCAATTGTGTGTAGAAACAACGTTAGCAAGTAGACCTTGAGCTAAGAGTCTAACTACTAATATCAACCTAAGAAATTCATAAAACCTAATGCATGAGCCAAGTTACATCTAGGTTGAGCTAATTCTAGGTGGCTTGGTGATTAGAATCCATTAGTCGAGAACTTCCGTGTCCGGTGATATAAGGGATTTAGGGGTTTAGCACTGAGCTAGCTGCTTTACCTACGGTTGGTGATAATTTGTGACTAATAACAAGTAGAAAAGAACATAACTTGATTCATTGTTTCGTAACGAAGAAGGATTCCTTGATCTTCTCTCTCTTATTGTTTTCATCTTTCAACTTTCGATTTTAATTGCTTTGTTTATTTTTATTTTTGCTTTTTACACCCCCCTTTCGTGACAACTTTTACAACTAAGATCTCTTGCTCCTCGTGGGAACGAACTTGACTTCCATTATATTATTTTTAATTGAGTGGAAATATTGAATTAATTTGATTGCACCTACGACACGCATCAAATTTTGGCGCCGTTGCCGGGGAGCAACGGGCGATTTTTTAGTTGTTTTTATTCTTTTTGCTTTGTTAGATTCTTTACCGTATCTAACTTAGTTTGTGAGAATCTTGTTTCAGGTGTTATTCCTTTGGTGAATGCTTAAGAAGGGCGGACCGAGTCCAATACGTCTTCGATCCGGCACTCAATTAAAGGATTTCATTCGAGCGATTAACACTCCACTTCCTCCTTCTTCATCAAGTGATTCGGATAAAGAGGAAGAAACAATGGCTGATCGTACAATGAAGGACCTAGCTTCTCACAAGCTTGACACACAACAATGGTGTATCCAAACTAATTCAACCTTCGAGATCAAGCCGGGGTTGATTAGAGAGTTACCAAAGTTCCATGGCATGGTGAATGAGGACCCAAACAAACATCTTATGGACTTCTACGCCATAGTTATGGCTATGCTTCCACCGGAGACTAATGCGGATGGAGCAATGTTGAAAGCTTTCCCGTTTTCTTTGGCGGGTAATGCTAAGGAATGGTTATATTATTTGCCTTCCGAAGTATCACAACATGGAATGGTATGAAGAAAATTTTCCTCGAGAGATATTTTCCCGCATCCAAAGCTACTCAAATTCGCAAGGAGATTTGTGGATTGAAACAACAAGTGGGAGAGTCATTGTATGAATGTTGGGAGCGATACAAGAGGTTGGTGGCAAGTTATCCACACCATCAATTTAGTGACGTTATGATACTCCAATACTTCTATGAAGCTCTCCACTCAAGTGATAGGTCTCTTCTTGATGCCGCGGGTGGTGGTGCACTAATGAACAAGACTTTGACCGAAGCTAGAGAGTTGATTGAAAGTATGGCGGCAAACTCGCAACAATTCTACACAAGGGATGAACCAACGGTTAGGCGAGTGCATGAAGTTAGTGATTCTTCATCACATCTTGATCAAAGAATAAGTAACATGGAGATTATGATGCAAAGGATGGTCATGGTAATTATTCCGGATGATGAGACCGAACAAGTGAATGCTTTATATCCAAATCAAAGGCCAAGGTACGATCCATACTCCAATACCTATAATCCCGGTTGGAAGGATCATCCCAACTTTAGTTATGCAAACAAGCAAGCGGCGGTTTCCTAATCCATATGCACAACAAGGCTTTTCAACAATCCATATGCCTCAACAACAAGGTGGTTATCAACAATTCCAACCTCAAGTGAAAGAACAAGGATCTTCAATTGATGATAAGCTTAATGTCATGATGCAAGGTATTACGTCATTGTTTCAACAAAATCAACAAAAGACCGATTAATCAAGGATTTACAAACTCAAATGGGACAATTGGCGACCGATGTGAATTTATTGAAATCTCAAGCATCCACAAAACTTCCTTCACAACCATTTGTGAATCCAAGAGAGAATGTTAATGCGGTTACTTTAAGAAGTGGAAGGCAAGTGGAGGGTCCAAGTCATCATGAGGAAGTTAGTGAAGAGGTAGTCAATGACAAGGAGGAAACCGCACCAAAGGAGAATTCCACACCAAACGACCAATCCAAGGAACCGGTTTCTACTTTCACTACTCCACCTCCTTTTCCTAGTCGTTTTGCTAAATCCAAGAAAGAAGCTCAAGACAAGGCACTTATGGATATCTTCAAGAAGATTGAAATCAACATCCCATTCATTGAGGCCATTAAGACAATTCCAAGGTATGCCAAGTTCATGAAGGAATTATGCATCAAGAAGGATAGGTTGCTTGATAATGAAATTACTAAAGTTGGCGAGTGAGTGCGTCGGCTATGCTATTGAAGAAGATGCCTACAAAGTGCACGGATCCCGGTGGTTTCACGGTGCCAATTACTATTGGTAAACAAAGGTTTGAACATGCTTTACTTGATTTGGGAGCTTCCATTAGTGTGATGTCGGCCGAAATATATGACTCCTTGAATCTTGGACCTTTGAAAGAGACAAGAGTTATTATCCAATTGGCAAACAAGTCTAACATATATCCAAAGGGGCTTGTAGAAGACGTGTTAGTGCAAGTAAATGAGCTTATTTTTCCTATGGACTTCTTTGTGGTGGATATGGACAACAATGAGAACCGATCATCTACTTCTTTACTTCTTGGGAGACCATTCATGAAGACCGCAAAGACGAAGATTGATGTTGATAAGGGTACACTCACTATGGAGTTCGACAAGGAGATAATACACTTTAACATATTTGAAGCCATGCGCTACCCAAGTGATGTGCATTCCGTTTACTCCATTGATGTGGTTGATTCATTAGCGCAACAAATGGTGGAATTGAACCAAGAGGATGAACTTGATGTGGTGTTGCAAAATAGCATTGAATTGGACGTCCATGGCTTATCTAACTTGGATGTTGAAATCTCCAAGGAATTGGTGGAGATGTGTGGTGCTTTGGCGACATTGCAAGAAGCTAAAAGGGTGATGTTTCTTATATTTCTTTACCCATGAATGATGAAATACTTGTACCATCTATTGTGAAGGCGCCCAAACTAGAATTGAAGCCACTTCCGGACCATTTGAAGTATGCTTTCTTGGGAGATGGAGATGAGCTTCCGGTGATTATTTCTAAGAACCTCACACCGGTACAAGAAGACCGTTTGCTTAGAGTCTTGAAAGAGCACAAAACGCGGCTATTGGGTGGACAATTGCGGACATCAAAGGTATTAGTCCATCCATGTGCATGCATAGGATTCTAATGGAAGAGAACGTGAAGCCGGTACGTGATGCTCAACGTCGGCTAAATCCTCCCATGATGGAGGTTGTGAAAAAAGAGATACTCAAATTGCTAAGTGTGGGGGTAATCTACCCAATTTCCGATAGCAAGTGGGTAAGTCCGGTTCAAGTGGTACCAAAGAAATCCGGAGTCACGGTTGTTCGTAATCAAGACGATGAACTTGTTCCTACAAGAGTTCAAACCGGTTGGAGAGTGTGTATTGACTATAGAAAGCTTAATTCCGCAACCCGCAAGGATCACTTTCCTTTACCTTTCATTGATCAAATGTTGGAGCGGTTAGCGGGCATTCTTATTATTGCTTTTTGGATGGTTATTCGGGATACAATCAAATTGTTATTGCACCGGAGGACCAAGAGAAGACCACTTTCACTTGTCCGTTTGGAACGTTTGCATATAGACGGATGCCGTTTGGACTTTGCAATGCGCCGGCTACTTTTCAAAGATGCATGGTGAGTATATTCTCGGATTATGTGGAGCGCATCATCGAGGTATTTATGGATGACTTTAGTGTTTATGGCAATTCTTTTGATGGTTGTTTAAATAACCTTGAACTAATTCTTAAACGATGCATAGACACAAACCTTGTCCTTAATTGGGAGAAATGTCACTTTATGGTAAACCATGGCATAGTACTTGGTCACATTGTGTCCTCTCGAGGGCTCGAAGTGGACAAGTCAAAGATAGATTTAATAAGAAACTTACAATATCCCACTTCGGTGAGGGAGATCCGTTCTTTTCTTGGTCATGCAGGTTTCTATAGGCGGTTTATCAAGGATTTCTCCAAAATCTCCATGCCGATGTGCAAGTTATTACAAAAGGAGGTACCTTTCGACTTCAACAAGGAATGCAAGGATGCTTTTGATAAATTAAAGGATATGTTGACAAGTGCGCCGATTATCAAATCACCGGATTGGAATCTTCCATTTGAATTAATGTGTGATGCTAGTGATTATGCGGTTGGAGCCGTTTTGGGTCAAAGGGTGGACAAGTTGTCCCATGTTATCTATTATGCATCTAGGACCCTTAATGATGCACAAATCAATTATTCTACCACGGAAAAGGAGTTATTGGCTATAGTTTTTGCTTTGGAAAAATTTCGATCATACTTGGTGGGTACAAAGGTTATTGTGTATTCCGATCATGCCGCACTAAGACACTTGATAAAGAAGAAAGAAGCTAAGCCAAGATTAATTCGGTGGATCCTATTGTTACAAGAGTTCGACATAGAAATTCGTGATAAGAGGGGTGGAGAATACCGTTGCGGATCATCTTAGTAGACTTGTTATGTCTCAAGAGGAACTTCCATTACATGACCGCTTTCCGGACGAACAACTTTTCTCCATGGAAGAATCAACTCCTTGGTATGCGGATATAGTGAATTACTTGGTGACAAGGAAAGTACCTAGTACAATGTCTAATTTCCAAAAGATGAAGCTTAAGAAGGTAGCTAAATATGTGTGGGATGAACCATACTTATGGAAATATGGCGTTGATCAAATAATGCGAAGGTGCGTGCCTAATTCAATTTCAATCCATTCTCTCCTTTTGCCACACTTTTGCATGTGGTGGCCACTTTGGATCTAAGCGTACCGCTCTCAAAGTTCTCGAGAGTGGATTTTATTGGCCCACCTTGTTTGAAGATTCATATGTTTTTTGTAAATCGTGTGATAGATGTCAACGAACGGGCAATCTAGGTGCTCGAAATCAAATGCCACTCACACCAATTCTCACCGTTGAGATTTTTGATGTGTGGGGTATTGATTTTATGGGCCCTTTTGTCAATTCGAATGGGAATTTTTATATACTTCTTGCCGTTGATTATGTTTCGAAATGGGTGGAAGCTAGAGCCACCAAAACTAATGACTCTCAAGTTGTTTGTGATTTTGTAAGGGAAAATATTTTCAATAGGCATGGAACACCAAGAGTGGTGATAAGCGATGGAGGCTCACATTTCAAGAAGGCTTTCCACACTCTCCTCAAGAAGTACAACATAACACACAAAATTGGTACGCCTTATCATCCACAAACTAGTGGACAAGCGGAAATTTCGAATCGTGAGATTAAGTCCATTCTTGAGAAAACGGTGAATACCACAAGGAAAGATTGGAGCTTTAAGCTCAACGATGCACTTTGGGCGTATAGAACGGCGTATAAGACACCGATTGGTATGTCTCCATATAGGATGGTTTATGGCAAGGCTTGTCATCTTCCTATTGAACTTGAACATAAGGCTTATTGGGCAATAAAGAAATTCAACATGGAGTATGATGAAGCGGGGAAGCAAAGGAAGTTACAACTACATGAGTTAGAGGAGATACGCAATGATGCTTACGAGAGTGCCCGTATTTACAAGGAAAAGACCAAGCTTTTTCATGACAAGATGATTTCTCGTAAAAGTTTCATCGTGGGACAAAAAGTCCTTTTATATCATTCTCGCCTTAAACTATTTCTGGAAAGTTAAGGTCTCGTTGGATTGGACCATATGTTGTTACTAATGTTTTTCTCATGGTGCAGTTGAAATTACTAGTCTTCGAGACAATTCGGTTTCCAAAGTCAACGACCATAGGTTGAAGCCATACTATGAGAACATCGCTTATGTGAATTTGGATGAACTTTCATTTGGAGATGCACTCCCTCCGGAGGAGTAATGTGCCGCAAGAGCTAAGTCGGGCCGTCGACTTTAAAACAAGCGCTTAATGGGAGGCAACCCATCGGTTTTGTATTTCTTATCCTTTTGCTTTTTGTTATTTCTTTTTCTTGTTTCTTATCATGTTAAAATTTCCCACCTTGACTTTACTAGGAGGATTCAATTACATTGAGGACAATGTAAGGTTTAAGTGTGGGGGAGTGGTTAAGCATGTTTTTAAAACAAAAATTACAAAAAAATGAAAAAATTTGAAAAAAAAAAAAAAAGTTTTACTTAAAAACTTCAACTTTTAAAGATTTTAGAGTCCCTAGCATACTTCTAGGTATGTTTACATAGAGATTTTGACCGACATAATTGAACTTGGAAATGTTAGAGAACTACATTCGGATTTCTTGTTTGTTTGAGTGTTAAATAATGGATTTAATCATGCCGGTGATGCGAATTTGGTGCAGGGAGAAATGCGTTATTAGAGTTGCTGATCAATCATTAGTGGAGACTACCCGTATTCATATCATGAGAGGCACCGACCAGAAATCTTCCATCTACTAAAGAGCTTCTTTTGAGAGTGTGTCACCGTAAGTAAATTCCGGGTAGAATGGTGAGCTACCCAACCTCCCACCAATAAAAGCACTACTCTTTGATCTCTTGAGTGCTAATTTTGTCAATCATGAGGGTGATGTCCATAGATGAAAGCTTCCTTCTTGTAGTTCGATTTGCAGTTAGCACCATTCTCTCTCTCGACAACAACGGATCCATAGAAACACTCTCATCATCAACAAGGAGCGACATCAAAATCTACAAGGAAAGTTGGAAAAGTTTAAGGTTTACAAGCAACGGAACGGGAAAAAAGAGCAAATTTCAAATTCAAGTAAAAGCAACATACAAAGAGCGGATTTTTACATATATGTTAAAGACTTACAATACAATGAGGTAATTTTATATTCAAGTATGAAGACTTATTCATGAAAGCGAAGAAAAGTAAAAGGTGAGAATTTTTGAAAGTTTATGATTTCAAAGACAATACAAGTTGTGAAGAATCAAGCGGTAAAATACTTCTTCCACGGCCATGGGTTATTTTGTATTTAATTTCTCTTGTGAATTTAAAAAAAAAAAAAAAAAAAAAAAAAAAAAAAAAATTTAAAAAAAAAAAAAAAAAAAAAAAAGAAAAAAAAACAAGAGAAATATTTGTTCTTATTATTAGTTAATGAGCCGTGGGAAAGGAAAATATATAAGGAAGTTTCAAGCAACAAGGATTTCAAGGTAAAGAGTTACAAATTGTTAAGGATTTATGAAATTCAAGGGTTTATTATCAATAGTTGAAACCGAAAAAGAAGACTAAGAAAAGACGAGGAGCGGAAGACGTTTCTATTGGATGCCGTGAGAGTGGTGTTATCATAATTGGCGATCGGATGTGAAGGTGAGTAAGTAATCTCATCCTCGGTAATATGGTTGATTTCCTTTCTTAGAGATCGTCAGAAAAATGGTTTTTCAAAATATTAAAAGATGTGGGTTTTTCAAAATTTCGGAAGTTATCCTTCCCACCATTCAACGTGTCGCAGGAATTCTCTCTTCATTCCTACCTGCACACATGTGAGAACCATAAAAAAGCTGTCTTTTTGAGTGCAATTATCATAAAATCTTATTTGGTGAGGCAGAGTCGAGGCGAAATGCTTATTGATCGTTTCTCAAACACGCATTCTCTCATTATGGTGTGGTTATTTCTCACTCAACATTCAAGAATGAGAATATGTTCTTTGGTATTTCTAATTTCTTATTACTAGCATGCAGAAACTCTATGTCCTCATAACTTTTTGGATGCTTGTGACGCTTGAACGCTTTGAAGTTGTGAGTTTTTAGTTTGATTTGCTCGAGGACTAGCAAAGTCTAAGTGTGGGGGAATTTGATAGGTGTAGAATACACCGTATTTACTATCTAGTAGTTTATGCTTTCTTTGCTATTTTTCTTGTAAATTATGTATTTTACGCTTGTTTTGGGTTTTATAGCTACTTTGGAGTCGCACGGAGGAAAAGAAGAAGAAAGCACCCAATTTGAGCCAAAAGGGTAAAATTGTCATTTCACCAAGGAGGGAATACTATATGGAGCCCAGCCAAGGTTAAGGGGAGGTCAAAGAGGTGTCCCTTATCCAAAAGAAGTGAGTGAGAATAGCACTTGGGGTGTACTTAGTGGGTGTTTGAATCCACCCATACCCTAAGCCCATCTACCCTAACCATACCCTAAGCCCATCTACCCTAACCGAACCTGTAGACCCATACCCGTACCCGGATCCATACCCGCCCCATTTAACTTAAACCTATATCGAGGAGAGTTATTTCTCTCTTCAATCATTTTTCCACCTGAGAGTAAGCAAAAAAGAAAACAGCACAGCTGCTGCTGTTAATCGAGAGGGAATCGATAGCTTCCGTTGTTGAAAACCAAAATCGATCGAGAAATTGAGATTAATTGGAAGGAGAGTTCATTGTTGCTATCACGAATTGGAAAATGGGTTTTACATAGATGAGAGATTTGATGGTGGTGGTGGTTGCGAATTGAAGAGCTGGAGATCGAGAGTGAGCCGGTTGCTTTGAGATCGATGGGGAAATCGGTTAGAGAAGATCTGTTTTCGATCAGAGAAAAGAAAAGCAGCCATGTCTGTAATCCGTGAGGAATCGATGATGGTTTTAGGGTTGAGATTCCAAAGATTGAGGTGGTGTTAAAGGCGTTGGGGAAAGTCAGTGAAGTTGTTGATATATCAGCCGATTAATTGAGCACAGTGGAAGAAATGGATTCATTTTAAGAAGAGATGGGTTCGTGGTTGTTTGATTTAGGGTTCGTTCTGTTGGTCAGTGAAGGAGAAAGGGTTATTGTGTATTTTGAGTTAAATTTGCTGGTTGTCTGGAATGATGGAATTTTGGGTCAGTGGTGATTTGTATTGCGAAAGTTGGGATTGGAAAATGAAATTGGGGTTTAAACTTAAATCTGGTAGCAAGATGGTCTTGGTATGGATAGTAATGGGTGCTGTGTATGCTGGAGCTGCTTGTGTTGGTTGTTTGAACTCCATACTGTATTGGGTTGAGTTCATACTGTTGATGTTAAGGAAATGGTGGAGAAGTTGGATGAGGATAGGCAGAAAGGTTCTGCGATAGTGAGACTCAGTGATGGGGCTGGTCTTGCTCTGGGTTGCAGCTCAGATGATGCAAGAAGGTGTTGATGGGACTGTGCTGTGACAAGGGAAATGCAGTGAGTTGGGAGGATACAGGGCAATGTGAGGCTTGGCAGGAGTGAAAGTGTGACTCTGGGTTGGAACTGCAGGTGCAATAGCAAGACTCAGTGGAGGAGGTCATGGAAGTGAAAGGAAATAAAGGCAATTGTGTTGCCAAGAGTTACAGGGAAGCTATGGCTCAGGTTGAGTTTATTACAGGGCTATGAGCATTGAAGTTGTAGAGCAGGAATTGGCCTGAGAAGAGAATTGGTAGGAGCTGAAATATGTGGCTGTGCTGGTGCTGCTGGATGAATGGAAAATGGCAGGTTGAATGTGTTGTTACAGGGAGGTGGCAGTAGCAATGTGGTGCTGATGATTTGAGTTTGTGAATTGGCAGGAAGCAGCTGCAGTGGTTGAAATGAAGTGGCAGGTTGGTGGTATTGGGCGGGTGCATCGGTGGCAAGGCTTGCAAGACAATGTGATGGCCTCGAGGGGATGAAGATGCAAAGTGAGGAAGTAGCCATCATGGCTGAGTAGGTATTGAGTGAAGCACAAGGATTGTGCATCACAAGACTTTGGCCCGCAAAGTGGTTTGGACCGAGCCGGATCACCGACTCGGTTCGACTCCCGAGTTGACTCGGTGACTCGGCCAGATTAAGACCGAGTCGGACCACCACTCATTGGCTGACTTTCTTCTTCCCTTTGACTGTTGACTAACGGTTGACTCGTTTGACCGTTAGTCCTAACGGTGGACCGGACGGAATATTCCGTCGAATATTCTCTCGACGACAAAATTTTCAGCGGCCGTGGCCGGCGACGTTTCCTAGCCAAATTCCGGCCACAATCCCGAGTTTTCCGGCGAGCAAAATTCCAGAACTTTCTATGGACTTCTCTCATGGGTATGAAGACTTGGGCTAGGAATTGGATGGAGAATTGGACTCAAATTTGGAAAGAGAAGGTGAAGAGTTGAGAAAAGCTTGGAATTGGAAATTGAATTGCAAAAGGAAAAGGATTCTAATCCTTGGAAGAATTGGAGAATATTGAAGCCTATAAATAGAGAAGTTTTCTACAACTTCAAAACACCTCTCTACACACACAACACTTGTGTTTTTGCTTGCTTTTCTAAGATTTTTCTTTTTAATTACTTGTGTGAATTTGAAACTTCTTCTTTTAATTATTATTATTTGTGTGAATTTCAAAAACATGAGTAGCTAAATTTCTTATTGATTGAGGATGAATTCCTAGTTCTTAACATGATTTGAGTTTTTGTTTTCAAATTCTATCTTGAAGTTTTTCACATAATTATCGTTTGTTTTTACTAATAGGAGTGATCTTAAAGACATTCATGATTGATTGATAGATTGTTTGGGTGGCCAACTAAATTGATTTGTTAATTCGATCTAAAGCTAGTGAAAGTTAGGGGATAAGTAATCGTTCTTTGACTCTTTACATAAGTAGCAAACACGAGACCTTGCGGAGGGATTCCGTGGAGCAATCGTGTGTAGAAACAACGTTAGCAAGTAGACCTTGAGCTAAGAGTCTAACTACTAATATCAACCTAAGAAATTCATAAAACCTAATGCATGAGCCAAGTTACATCTAGGTTGAGCTAATTCTAGGTGGCTTGGTGATTAGAATCCGGTAGTCGAGAACTTCCGTGTCCGGTGATATAAGGGATTTAGGGGTTTAGCACTGAGCTAGCTGCTTTACCTACGGTTGGTGATAATTTGTGACTAATAACAAGTAGAAAAGAACATAACTTGATTCATTGTTTCGTAACGAAGAAGGATTCCTTGATCTTCTCTCTCTTATTGTTTTCATCTTTCAACTTTCGATTTTAATTGCTTTGTTTATTTTTATTTTGCTTTTTGCACCCCCCTTTCGTGACAACTTTTACAACTAAGATCTCTTGCTCCTCGTGGGAACGAACTTGACTTCCATTATATTATTTTTAATTGAGTGGAAATATTGAATTAATTTGATTGCACCTACGACACGCATCATTTATTTATTGGTAGAGTTTATTTATCAGGTTTTTTCAACTTTTGATTTTGTCTAAACAATTTATTTTAATGGGCAATTATTTTTTATTCAATTTATATTATTTACTTAAATGTTTATTTATTTATATATATTTTTTGTATAATGT
Organism: Papaver armeniacum; assembly: GCA_023531295.1. Taxonomy (NCBI): domain Eukaryota; kingdom Viridiplantae; phylum Streptophyta; class Magnoliopsida; order Ranunculales; family Papaveraceae; genus Papaver; species Papaver armeniacum. The sequence continues at coordinate 14,848 of JAJJWW010008589.1, read as the reverse complement.
TAAATCTAGGCTAGTCACCAAATAAAAAATGGTTATTATTTTTTGGAGACGACGAGATTGGTTATTGAAATGACCCATACAGAGACAATTCTAATTGGTCATTATACTTGTTTTTAGAGACAACTAAATTTTGCTATTGATTTATTATTTTTTAGAGATGACTAATTTATTTCGCTGTTAAATCATTATTTTTTCAGACATAAAAAAAATCTTCGCGGCTAAAACTATTTAGGTGATGAGTTTGTTGCTTCACTATAATCGTATTTTGAGACGAACAAATTTCGGCCGCTAACACTATTTATGTGATGATTTTGTTTCTTCACTATAAGTATATTTTGAGACTAACAAATTTCGCTAAAACTATTTTATGTGACGAGTTTGTTTCTTCACTATAATTATATTTTGAGACAAACAAATTTCGCGGCTAAAACTATTTTATGTCACAAGTTTGTTTCTTCACTATAAGTATATTTCGAGACGAACAAATTTCACGGCTAAAGATATTTTAAGTGATAACATATTTTCCTCACCAATATACCTAGAGTGACAAAATTCTTCATCACAAAATTAGTGAACAGTGTCAATTTTATTTGCTCACGAAAAGATAGTTTTGGTGGCAAAAAGGCTTATGTCGCTAATTAAAAAAATTCGGTGACGATTTCTTAAGGACGTCACAGATCACTTTCAACGAATCGCTATAGGTGATGAAACTTTTTGCGCCGCAGAATTCTTTTTGCAGCGAAGAAATTGATTTTCGTGACACAATATTTTACCACTAAAAGTGACTTTTCTTGTAGTGTACTTTGGATATTATAGGATGCTTGTGAGAGTTCTTGGTGTTCGGTCACGTTGTGGTGATTCGATAGGTTGATTAATCAATCAGGATGTGTAATTATCAGTTGATATAAATCAGGATGTGATTAATAGATTGTTTTCCCACTATAAAAATCAATACAATTTTTTCATTTAACATACAAAATTTCATTAAAACAACACTAGTCCACTATCAAAAACAGATGAGAGTCGTACCAAATTGAACGCTTATGTTTTATCATTCAATTCAATTTTTGTATGATATAAAATAGTTATTACATATTCACTTAAGTAAAAGTTGGTCTGTTCTTTTAGCTTTTTTGTTTCTTTCACTAAGGATTGAAGAAGAAGAAAAAAAGAAGGGGGACCGAGATATTTTATTCTGTTTGTAAGAGAACTTTTTGGGTACATATAAATTTTATCAAACACATTCAACCCATCATGTTCTATATCATCTTGAATAACAAGCTACACAAGTATAGTATATCATCTTCCGCACAGAATAAAACCAAATCAATAAACACTAAATGGTCTCATGAGCCATAATTAGAACTTAGTTTACTCAGTTTTCCCACTCAGTTTACTTTTCCTAATATTAGAACTTAGTTTACTCCAATGTCTTAGAAATATATTTCCCATATACTTTCCATAATAAGAAAAGAGTTTCTTGTCCTCATATACAAGTATGTATCCATTAACTAAAAATTATAGCTAGTTGAAAATGGTTCAAAGTGAATGATGAATCATGCATCTTTGAACACAAGTATGCATCCAGTAACTAAAAATCTCAACTAGTTGAACCATTTCTGCGGTGGTGTATAATAAGTGAGAATCTATAGAAAGTATGATGTTACTCCCATTCATGAGAAAAGCCTAACTGAGTTCCTCATTTAACGAATGTTGTAAAGTATATGAAAGACATTGGATTGAGCTCTCATGTTACAGATCGACTGACATCCATAAGTGCCAATCTAGTCTAGATTGCATCTAAGTTTCACACATTCATTCTTTGTCCTAGCTGATAAAAACATGGAATTTTTTTTTATATACCACATCAAGTATCTATAATGCTAAACAGAATGAGATTTTGAGCCTTAGACAGTCGGATAACAATTTGAGAGACAAAAGTTACATCCGACCATTCCAGTCTCATCCTTGACAAAGACATCCGACGGATATAAGATTTGTAACCTCCTTCAATTATGGATATATACATTGATAACCCTTATAATTAGTTCCTTATCAATTAAACAAATTAATGTGCCAACAAAAAATTCTTACCAATTAAATTCTTACAAAAAAAAAAAAAACAAAACAAAACAAAAAAAATTCCTCTCTCTTCCCCCTTCTCCAAGAGAAAAAAAAAGAAGTCAACTTCATCTTCTTGCTCAGATCTAGTCTATTTGCGGCTAGATCTGAGCAAGGATCTTAGTTTTTTTGTGTTTTAGTTTTAGAATAAAAGGATTTTTTTCCTATTAGGCTTATTTTCTTCACCTTCATGGTGATTTTTATCTTCATCTCCATGGTGATTCTTGTCTTCACCTTAATGGTGATTCTCTTTTATTTTAATGGTTACCTGGTCTTGATTATATGTTTGTTCAAGTACATCGCCGGATTCAGATTACTCTCTATTCTCTGGTCAACAAATTTGCAGACTCCTATACCATTGAAGCATTATTTCATCAGGAAGACGATTTATCAAATGGTCCATGAATATTATGAAGACCATCTTAACTCATATCTTTTTGAAATCGAATTATCCCACCTTCATCAATCTACAAAGACAAATAACATTAGAACATTTGTTTACAACATGTAAAACCCGGATTTCTACCTTGAAATAAATTAACTGCCCTTCAACAACCAAAGAAATAACAAAGAACATTATGTTAAAAAAATTAAAAAATCATTTTCATTTTCATTTGACTCATTTTTTTTAGTAACAATCAAAAAATAAAAATAAACACGTATAATTGAGATTTATCCATATAATGAATCACCAAAACTTTTCACCTCAATCATAAGCCTATTTTAATTGTAGTGAAATAATAAAATGCGCTTTTAAAGCTTATAATTGACCTAGTTATGACATGTAGCTTGAAAGCTTGCATTCTTTGTGCCTTGAAAATGAGACAACAATCTATCTTGAATTGTATTCCTTTTCAAAGCTATAATGACACCTTTAAGAAATCTCAATCGCTTCATAAACCTCCCGACTTTTCGGTGTTTCCTTTTTCCTCTACATCTACTAAATTTATTTATTTTTATCTTCTTAATCATTTTTGTCCTTCCTCTATCACAACATGATTGAGCATCGTCATGTAAACCTTCAATTACTGACCCGTCACTATCACCAAATCCTTGTTTACTATCATAACTCACTTCCAGCTTCTCAACTCCAGATTTGGTGTTGCAACTATCGAATATAGAAAACGTGTTGAGTGGTATTATAGTTTCATCCAGAAATGGTTGTAATATCAATGAAGATTCAGCATAATGGTGTGAATACAATACAAAATAATATCAAAGACCACCAATCTTGGGGGATGGACTAAAAAATTATTATTTTAGGACAAAATAAAACAATTTACAGAATTTTTTATCACAGATTATTATTTTAATCAATTACAAGTTTAACCAAATTTATAACTATTTGGATGACAAATTTCTAAGACTCTCATAGCCACAAGTTCTCATGGGTCAAAATAAGTCTTATGATAGTTTGTAGTATTTTTTTAAATTATTATGATTAAAAATCATTCTGTCTCATGTCGTGTCGTTATGGCACGGGTTATTTCTAGTTTTTTCATACATCATGCGAATAATATCCCATGAATAGGGTAGGAAAAACCATTTTGGCATGCTGGAACGTTCACATAAGTAGGCTAACATTGGAAGTAATAAGGATTTGGAACGTAAGAATGTACAAAAAGAATTTTGAAGTTGTTAATGAAGTCAATCCTTTGCATCTGTGATTATAGAGATTTCCTCTAATGGTATTATGAGTCACTAGAGGGAACTAAATATCTCTATTATGAAAGGGATGAGTGAACGGTGTAAAATCTTCAACAACATAAAAAAAAAAGATCATTTTTTAAAGAAGACTCATAAATAGAGACTTGTTTCTTATAATAAGTGTGAAGACCATGCGGGTAATGGTAAATATGAAATGAATCTTATCAAGTGTTGATACAAAACATTGTTTTCCGCAGTATTGAGTGTAATAAAATAAATTAAAATAATATTATGTTCTTCAAGTTTGCTATTTCTGACCATTGAAGTTTGGAATTTATAATTTACCCACTATCTCCGGTATTGTATATTGTTTCTTGTGACCGATGAATAGGGAAGGATGTGATGACATGGTCATATTGACATAATCATGATATGATGACATCATTTTTTTTCTACCAAATCCAAATGACAATGAATTTGAAATTAATTTTTTGATAACATGTTTCTCGTATAACATTTTACATTCCCAATAAAAATGAAAGCATTCTGAAAAACTAAACTTCACCATCCACAAACTTTAATTTCAAAATATAATCAAAATGGCGTATGGTAGTTTTATATATACATATCGGAATGCTCTCACTTTTTGTTAGAGTGTAGAACTTTATAGGAGGAACATGTCATTAAAAAAATAGATTCAAATTCATTTTCATTTGGGTTTGTAGAAAAATAGCGTCACCGTGTCATGAATCATGATAACATCAATATAACCATGTCATCTGATCCTGCCCAAATAGTTTATTGGGTTATATTAATAATGATGGTAATAAAGTTTATAATTAGTAAAGGATATGCGCAAGAATATTGTAAACTAAGTAGAAGGTGTAAAACGTGGAAGGCCTTTACAACATAGCCCACGAAATCACGTGCTTAGCGTGCTATGTTCCGTGTCTTGCGGTGCCGGAGATTATGACGTGCCATGTTGTGTCGTGCTAGAAGGCGTGATGGGCTAGGTTGTGCCAGAAAAATAAACGTGTTTTGTCGTGCTGTGCTGTGCCGCGCACATTTATTTTATATTTTCCATATATTTAGGTATTATATGTGTTATTATGAAAATAAGTCAACATAACGATAATAAAATGTCAATAATTAGCTAGAATAAAGGTTCTTTTGTGAAATATACTCAAAATGTGATGTATTATATCATGTTGTGTAGTATTTTATACATATTATGACGTGCTTTCTTAACGTGTGTAGTGATGTGTCGTGTCATGTGCTTATCCGTGTCGTGTGTGTTGTGTTGGGCTACTGTGTAGATTAGTCAAATCCAGCCCGTCCCATGAAACTAACGTGTTGTGTTGTGCTGGGCTAAGTCACGTGTTGGGCTGGGCTGTGTTCAAATTTCACCGTGATGGGATGGGATGTGCTCGTGCTGGCACAGCCCAATCTACACTACTAAGTGACTAACCCAAAAATTTCGTATCCTTAAGTTCGGTTTTGATTTAATTCCAATATAGTGAAAGCCAATTTCTTTGGCTGAAACTAAGTTACCAGTTTGATTTAGGGTGTTGCATTCGAGATGAAATCCCAGTTGTGAGTCATAAAACTACTTGTACTTCATCATTTTGGAAAAGGATTTAAAATGTGCGTGCGTTAGTGGGTGCTCAGTTTCATTACATACTGTTTAAGTGCAGCTTGTAGGACACGGGCTTAACCTCATACATCTGATCAGGGTGCGATTTCAAGCACGTTTAGAAATGCCTAGTCTTTCGGGCCTTACAGTAGGCTCAACTTAAATGCGAACATACATATTACGCCGAGCAATTTGTTAAAATTACCAGACATGAGGTTGAATTTGAAAAAACAAACAATCGATTGCACTTCAACTTTGTAGCACTATATATCGGGATGATAGCTTTTTAAATTTATCTTTGTTGAATCCAACATATTAAAGCCTCGAAAATAGCTAGTGTTGGAACCTTTGTATATTTCAAGTACTTAGAGAAAATATGGTTTCCTTAAAACAAATTATTTGTCTACTCTCGAGCTTTACAAAACGATGAAACTGTATGCATTCCCCAATTTAATGATACCCATGGTTGCCGGCGTTCATGTTTCTCTCTATTCTTTTGTGCAGTACAAGGCTGGGTTTGGTAATGCTTTTATTTTTCCAAAAGCACTTTCAAAATCTATATATGTCAATAATTTTTGAAATTAGTGTTTGGTAAAAAAAAATTAAAAGCGCTTTATCTAAAGCACTTCCTGTTGGAAACAATGAACACAAAATCAAAACGAATCTCAAATAAAAGCTGAAATGACTAGGTCGCTATCTTTAAGGTGTTTCGCGACTCGCCTCTTGATTGTGTGCTAACAAGTCGATTCTTGTCGAAAACCCTATGGGATAAAACAGCTGATACTCTCTTGTTCGATTTCTCTGTACTATGAGAAATCAAACTAACATATACTCTCTAACACTTGCTCAGAACTCGAAATAGATGAAAAATTGTATATTCATCTTCTCCAAAAACTTTTCTTATATAACTCAAAAACATCAATACGGTTTTAATGAAAATAAATTTCGCAATAAGTGCGCACTGAAAATCCTCCATAACAGTCATAAAACGGCAACATTAAATTTACCAAAAATTAATATACTTAATTAGGAATATTAAGTTGAAAACCGTTTTTGGAAATCAAGAGTTAAAAACAACAAAAATAAGTTTCTGGATCAGCAGACCTCCCAAGGCCCCAAGGCCCCGCTCTCCCGGATTTTAATAAATATTATAGATATATAAATATACCTATTCAAATGCATGGGGTGAGACTTGAACCCAAGTCTATAGTGTGGGAGCCCAAAATTATACCACCACACTATTTCTTTAATTGTGATATAAAATTACAAAACTATGTTTTTAAATATATATCCCAACAATCACCCACTTATATTTTAAAAACATTGAGCAAGTGTTGTATAGTTGTGCATCTGCAAAAGTGCCTTTCGACTTGAACCTCTACATAGTGTTAAACTTTCTAAGTACCGTAGTGACTAGAGTGACTCGCGTCTTGAACTCTAACTAATACTAGATTATTTAACACACACAACTATATCTAGAGTAAAGTTCTTAAGTTCGCACATTAAGGCCATGTGCTTATCCCTTTTAACAAATGATCCAGAGAAATGCCCAATTTCTCATAGAAGGACCACACCTTCACATTCGTATAGGTGAGTCTATCAAGAATACTCACGTATCCCACTCTAACTTAAGAGCTATAGACATCATTAAGAGTTAAATACTCAACCTTGTTTCCCACTTCAGGATATCATGCTATAGGAATGCATGACTCTATCATATCATTTGTAACTTCGTCTAGTCCCTTTGAACCTATTTCTAGGTTGGGTATCCATTACAAATGACTCAACTTTACGGGCAAAAGTCCCATACTTTTAGAGATATTCCATACCTTTTCTCTTGCTAATCCTTTCGTCAAAGTATCGCCTATATTTCCTTGAGACCTTACATGATCTACTCTAACAACACCAGGTTGTGAGAAATTCTCTAACTGTGTCGTGCTTCCGACGATTCTGTCGATTCTTATTGTTATTATAACAATTCTCTACTACTCCGATAGCCGCGGTACTATCGCAAGGGATCAAAGTGGTCAGTATCGGTTTTTCCCATACCGGAATGTCTCGACAACAGACTCTTCAGCCATCTGCCTCTTCACTAGCTGCCGCTAGTGCCATCAATTCAGCCTTCATCGTAGATTGGGCTATAATTGTCTGCTTCTTTGATCTCCAAGATACAGCGCCCAACAATAGTAAAACATATCCACCGGTGGCCTTGGAATCATCTCGAAGAGTGTTCCAATTAGCATCGCTAAATCCTTCAAGGACTCAAGTGGATACCTCGATAGTGTAATCCTAGGTTTGTGGTTCTTTTCAGATACCGCATAACCCTCTCAATAGCATCCCAGTGTTCCAAACTAGGATTACTGGTAAACCTGCACAGAACTCCCACTGCATATGCAATGTCTGGTCTAGTACAATCAGTTGCATAACGCAGACTGCCTATTATACTAGCATATTCGGATTGTCTAATACTTTCTCCAGTGTTCTTAAACAATTTCACACTAGGATCAAAAGGAGTACAAATAATCAAAATATTCATACTTCTTAATTTTTTCAATGTAGTGAGATTGATCCAAACAAATACCACTATTAGTTCTAGTTATTTTGATTCCCAAGATTACACTAGCTTCACCCAAATCTTTCGTGTCAAAATTCGAACTAAGCATGCTTTTAGTTTCATTGACAACAGATAAATTGGAACCAAATATCAGCAAATCATCTACATACAAGCAAACAATCACACACACATCATTCTCAGATTTATAGTAGATGCATTTGTCACCCTCATTTATTCTCGGGTTATTTGAAATCATTAACTTATCAAATTTCTCATGCCATTGTTTAGGAGTTTGTTTCAAACCATAAAGAGATTTTTCTAGCTTACATACTTTTTTTCTTGTCCAGAATTACAAAACCTTCAAAGTTGTTCCATGTAAATTTCCTCTTCTAGTTCACCATTCAAAAAGCAGTTTAACATCCATTTGATGAATAACAAGATTATGAGTAGCAGCAATAGCAATCAAAACACGTATAGATGTTAATCTAGTAACAGAGGAATAAGTATCAAGAAAGTCTACGTTCTCTCGTTGCCTATAACCTTTGGCAACCAGTCTAGCCTTATACTTATCTACCTGTTCCGTCGGTTTCAGTTTCCTTTTCAAAACCCATTTACAACCTATAGGCTTACTACTGAGAGAAATCTACCATCTACGCCAAGTTCCATTAGACGTGGAGAATCCCATTCATTATCTACAGACTTCTTGCCGAAACTAGACTCTCTGAACTAAACGCCTCTTGTAAATTAGAAGGTTCTTCTCTCTACAGCGTAAAATTCAAAATCGGGATTTTTATCTTTTGTCTCAGTCCTAGCTCTTTTCTCGCATCTAGGTTCAAATTCGGAGATCCTAGTTTCTTCACTTCTAAGTTCTTCTAATCTAGTTTCAGAATCAAGACTAGATAAATTACTAGGTATTGAACCCCCACTATTACCCACACTATTTCTAGATTTAAAATGAAATCTTTCTTCAAAGAAATCAACATCAATAGATTCAATAATAACCTTATTATTAATATCAAAGAACCTATAAGCTTTATTTGTTTTGAGCATAACCAATAAAATCACATTCATAAGCTCTACTTTCTAACTTATGTCTTTTTAGGATCAGGTTTCCTAACAAAAGCTAAACAACCCCAAACTCTAAAATAAGAGACATTAGGTTTTCTATTTCTCCAAAGTTCATAAGGAGATATCATGGTTTTTATTATTGAATGCTGTTCAAAACATGGCAAACGAATCAACAAACATTCACCCCACCAATGAGAAGCAGCACTTAACTAAGCAAACAAGCAAATAAATCAATTCAGGTTAGAGTACTGGTTCTTTTTCTTTCAGGATTTACCGTTCATTTGAGGATTATATGGAGCATTTCTTTCATGTATAATGCCATTAGTTTGGTAAATTTCAGTAAAAGGAGCGAATCATATTCAAGTGCCTATCACTACGAAACCTCTTAATGTTTCTACCAAATTGATTTTCAATTTCAGCAATAAATATTTTAAACTTTTCAATAGCTTCATTCTTATGGCTCAACAAATAAATATACGTATAATTAGAACAATCATCAATGAATGTCATAATATATCTCTTGCCATTTCTAGTTAGGATACCTTCATATTCACACAAATCAGAATGTATTAAATCTAGAGGTTTGGATTCTCTTACATGACATTTATGTGAGGTCTTGGTTATTTTTGCTTGACTACAATATTCACATTTTTCAAATTCATTTTCGGAAAATTCAGAGGACACCTAACTTGCTCATGTTATTTACTAACTTTTTACCCACATGACAAAGCCTACCATGCCAAACATTAAAATTGCAAACCATATAAGCGAAGAATCAATTTTATTCATAGCATCAACATTAAGCTTAAAATTCCATCAGTAGCATAACCCTTTCCTACAAAATTCTTATTCTTAGTTATAGTGTAAATATCAGACCCAATAGTTTGATACAACCCCCTTGTTGAGAAGATAGCCGGAAACAAGGTTCTTTCTCATTTCTGGAGTGTGAAGAACATCTTTCAGCATGAGTGTCTTCCTTAAGTAAACTTCAACTCTACCGTACTCAACCTTTCACCACAAAGTCAAGGTGAGAGTCTCCCAACAACACTTTCTTATCCTTGGTTTCAGCATAAGTCTTAAACATGGACCTATCAAAACAACAATGACGCGAAGCACCACTGTCTATCCACCACCCATCGGATCCACCAACCATGTAGAACTCTGGATCAGAGACCATGGCAATTATAACGTCACCCACAAAGATTAGATTGTGCGTTATTCTTTTCCTTATTAAACCTGCAATTCCTAGCCATGTGGTTTGGTTTACCACAGGTATAACAAAGAAACTCAGTAATTGGAATTCTGTCCATTTTTCGATGGTTGTTGGTTCTTGTTTTGATTAGGCCTTCCTCCTTTCTTTTTGGTTCGGTTAGTTTCATATCCCTTTTCTTAGGTTTCAAATTCGGATGAGTCTTACTATTAGAAACAATGAGAATCTCTTCCTTCTTATCTTGTTTCCGAGCTTCTTCCTCAACCCTGAGCTTAACAATCAAACTTTCAAGAGAAAATTCTTTAGTCTTGTGACGCAAGGAATTACGGTAAAATCTTTCCAGCCTAGGTGGTAACTTGTCAATCATTACATAAACTTGAAATTGTTCATCGGGTTTTCATACCTTCGGTCGAAATTTCATGGGCAATTTTTGAAGTTCATGAGCCTGTGCAACAACCGATCTATCATCCACCATTTGGTATCTCAAATACCGGCTCACAAAGATACTTCTTTGAACCAGCTTCCTGTCATATTTTTTTTCGTAATGCATCCCATACATCTTTAGGAGCCAAAAGTTGAATAATACTCATATAAATCATCGATAATGCATTAAGAATGTAGTTTTTGCAATCAAAGTCATAATCGACCCATTTGTCAATGACCTTCCCTGCTTTCTCCTCAGGAGTTTTAGAAACAACTTCTTTGGCACCACCCCAGAGGAGGTGGATCACTAGCAAGAGCACCGGGGATCGGCAGCAGCAGCATCGGCCTTATCGGCGACGGTCTTATCGGCGCAGGGTTCCAGGTGTTCCGTGATGAACACTCGACACAATCATATGCAGCTTCTACGAGTTTGAGATAGAAGAACATCTTCAGTTTCCATCTTCTGAAATGCAGCCCTTCAAATTTGAAAGGCTTGTTGGTATCATCAACACGCTTCTTTTCAACCTCCATAGCAAAATAGAAACACCTTAAAATTGTTGGAAACAATGAACACAAAATCAAAAAGAATCTCAAATGCAGTGAAGTCATGGACTAGGTCGCTATCTTTAAGGTGTTTCGCGACTCTACTTCTTGATTGTGTGCTAACAAACAACATTCTTGTCGAAAACCCTATGGGATAAAACAGCTGATACTCTCTTGTTCGATTTCTCTACTATGAGAAATCAAACTAACATATACTCTCTCTAACACTTGCTCTTAACTCAAATAGATGAAAAATTGTATATTCATCTTCTCCAAACTTTTCTTATATAACTCAAAAACATCAATACGGTTTTAATGAAAATAAATTTCGCAATAAGTGCGCACCGAAAATCCTCCATAACAAATCAAAAAACATTAAATTTACCAAAAATTAATATAATTAATTAGGAATATTAAGTTGAAAACCGTTTTTGGAAATCAAGAGTTAAAAACAGCAAAAATAAGTTTCTGGATCAGCAGACCTCCCAAGGCCCCAAGGCCCCGCTCTCCCGGATTTTTAATAAATATTATAGATATATAAATATACCTATTCAAATGCATGGGGTGAGACTTGAACCCAAGTCTATAGTGTGGGAGCCCAAAATTATACCACCACACTATTTCTTTAATTGTGATATAAAATTATAAAACTATGTTTTTTAAATATATATCCCAACACTTCCCAAATCCCTCAACTTTTAAAAGCTGGGGAGAGAAGCTTTTAAAAGTTAGAAAAGTATAAGCTTTGGTCCCGCCTAAACTTAATAGTTGATTTATCTTTTTTATCCCTACCTTATTTTTAAATGGCAAAAGTTACCCTTAAATTTATATACAATCATTATAATTTATTTTTAAAATATTATTATATTTATTTTCAAATTGTTTTATATACCATTTCATTTAATTTGTCAATAATAAAAATGACGACAAATATTAAAGTAGACATTTTATTTAAGTTTGGTATTTTGTTTGTATATATATATATATATTAAAAAATGGGTTAAGTAAACTATTTTTTTCACAATCATAATAATAGTGACAATTAGTAAATTTGATATTATATATATTTATATTTAATAGTTAAAAATTAATTATTTTTAAACCAAATAAAATTGAATAAAATTATTTTCAGTGAAATGTCTGTTTTTGTCATTTGCTACAACAACAATGGTTGAATCTCATATTTTACCAAACACACTTTGATTTCTTTTTTAATCACCTTTAACTTTAATTAATTTTTTACCAAACATCTAACTCTCTTTTTTTCTCACATCACAAAGACAAACAACGCACAACAAAAAGTGCTTTTACAAAGTCAGCAATACCAAACTAAGCCTAAATGAATTCTTAAAAGCATAATGAAAGAAACACTACTCTATTCGGTTTTTGTATCATGAATGAGAAATAATTGACCATATATTATGTAGGAACTTAGTTTACTCCAATATCTTAGACTTGTTTTTGTTGGTATAATCCCGTATAATAACTTGAGCTTCTTCTTTCCGGGTATGATATTTCGAAAACTTGAAACTTAACGTTATATGAACGGTTATTACACTGGTTAAAAGGTTTAAATCAATCATGCCCCTCAAGAAGATAAAATGGATTGACTGTCGTTTCTTTATTTTCATGCAGCATCATAAGGCTGGCTCTTATGACCTCCAACATCCAAGATTACTAGTGCTAGAAGTGTCGTTAATTCGTGAATAGTGGACATGATCCAGAATGAGTGATGTGTTTATCTTGGATCCAAGTTGGAAGTACCCAAGGTACGCATATTCAAACTGCGTATGAAAAAGCATAACACGTAGTTTCTAACCACGTATCAAAGAATAATCCACGGAATATTCTTCTGCACGCAGTTTGAACCTGTGTTGCACGCATATTCAAACTGCGTATTCTTTAAATGCGGTTACAAATCACGTGGTCGTTTATATTTGTTTGACCTTTTTCCTACACCCTAGCTTTTCCGTAATGTTAAACGCCGAGTATTTTTCAGATACTTTCTTAAATTGAGCTCAAGGTTAAACATAGCCCACCAGTAGTTGCAAACACTCATACGACTCAACTTAGGCAAGCTACCACTAAGTCATCTACACACTGTTTTTCACAATAACTTCTGATAGAAATCTCGTTATCCTTATCAACACACTATAACGCCAAGATTTTTTAAGAGGGATTCCATTTATAAAGAATAATAATTTTTTCCTATAAATACACTCCATCAACCACTCAAAGAAGCACACCATCAAACATAAAACGATACTTCGAATTTAGCCGGTCAAAAATGAATTCAACCACTCAATGAATTCTTAGCAACTACTCCTAAATGTTCCGTCTCGCTTATCAACTAAGTTATCGGCCTTATGTTGTAACTGTCCGACACCTAGAGATAGTTGGGATAACTTCTCATGCCTAGACCAATCAACATCCTCCATTATCTAAAAATGCAAAGAGCAAGGGAAGCACAATCAACATGTGAATAACAAAATCAAACGCATATATTAATCTATGCACAATCAACATATGAATTCCCACGTTCACATTCACATCACATTGAGGTATGCACATTGCTCATATGAAAATATCCGTCAAAATGATACTAACAACTTCAATTCCACCCCTTTAATCTTCTAAACATCAACTCAAAAGAATACATGACTTAATCCTTAAACTCATTGCAAAATGATCTAATGAAAACCTCCAACAAAATCATATTAACAACATCAATTTCACCCATATAATCATCTCAACATCAACTAAAAACACTACATGAGTTAATCCTCAAACTCTATGGCCAAGGCTCAAAACAAAATTGTTAACATGCTTATCAAATTACAAATTTCAAATACATTCTACCAAGCATAAACACAATTAAATCAATCAATCAATTTATGAATCAATCATAGATTTATGTTTCACCTAAATTAACCCCAAATAGCAAAAACCCTTAGTTCACATTTTAATTTTTTGAAATCAATACAAAAATTATGCTACTGCAATATCAACGTAATCAAGATGATGCATCCAATAGCATCGAAATCACTCCATTATAATTAAAATCAAAAATCATAAAACAACTAAATCAATAAAAACTAAAATTACGTACCTAGTGTGGATTTTTATGATGAAATCTCACAAAAATACCACCAATCGTTTACCCTCGGCTTCTAGAACAAACCCTTGTAAATTTTTCGCTCCTTAAACACTATATTTTTTTGAATCAACCCATAAGAAGTGAGGTTAGGTTGAAGAACAAGAGAGGAAGAAAGAAAAGAGAAGAAGGAAGTGCGCTTCACGAACATTTAGGTTCTCTATGAAACGCATTTTGAAACAGCGTGTTGACCGGTCAACACAGTCAATACGCTGTTAGGAACGGCGCATTTGAGTTTCCCTATGATACGCAGTTAGAAACGGCGTGGCACGCAGGTTTGAAATGCGTATCGACTAGGAATCTTGGATTCCCATTGCGACCGGACATTGTGTTTTGATGACGTGAATCCTGTTATAATCTTGAATCTTGGATAAGCATTAGACCCATCCTAACAAACAGTTTGGTTAAGGCTCTAAAGATTCATGACCTATCAAACAAACATTTATGAGGAGTTTCACACTTACAATCTTCTAGCGCACATTACTTAACCTATTT